>CM029018.1:201565538-201826939 GCA_016801055.1 Panax notoginseng
CACTACAACTTTATTACAAACAATATGTCGTGCAAAATACAACAACAATTATGCTGTGAGTTTGGATACAAATATATACAAAAATGTGACTCATGTTCCAACCGTGGACATCACCTCACAATAACACCTTACATAAAGGTATAGTCAAAAACTGTTTTAGAAATTAGAATCTTTGGGAAGTGCTCAAGAAAACCCTCGTACATGGGAGGCCACGCGTCTAGGTTATGATAGATATCATATGGCCACAGAATTATCCTTGGTTGACCCAATAGACCCCAAAGAAAAACGAAAAGATTACTATCATATTCTTCCCAATGGCGGTCTTCTCTTGACTTATCATTATCTCCACTGTCTCTAATTGAGAATTATACTTCAAACAAACACCAAGATTATATAGGTAGTGCTCCCATAAATATACTCAGCAAGTGGATGAGCACAACCCTGTCTTATGATGACACGAGGTTGTATGTGTTAGATCTTGTATGATAGTGACAAAAACCCTTCCAACGTTGAGTTCGCCTCACCCTATTTTCTTCACCAAATATAACTACTAAATGATGACCAACGTTCTATTTCCTTGTTACCCCGCTCGACCAGCTACACTCTTATTACCTGAAAGGAATTGTGAAGCAAAAGGGTGAGCACAACTAGCTCAGTAAAGAATGTCATGACTAAAGATAATTCAATTATCAATAGCCTTCATCAACAATAAATCAGAGATTTAGAACATATGGTAAATGATAAAAATTCAACCATAGTTGCAGCGGAACGGAGCAATCCATTAGAAGAGTCAATTAGCCTATAAAGTCTATTATCTTCTCCATGTTAAAAATCCACCAATAATGTTTTATCCCTGAAACATCACTCAACAGTTCCTTTCCACAATCATATGAATAAATCATAATCATAATTGTGACTATAAATTTTTCTTCGCACCCAGGACGAAGAATATTTTCATCACCTGTCTTTTCTGAAACATCAAAGATCATGGTTTTAATACCAAATCACAGTTCCTGTTTATAATCATACTAACAAATCCATCTTTTGCACTACGGGCCAAAGATATTCATCAACAAACCATTTTTTACACTACGGCCCATAGATATTCAACAACAGTTCATCTTTGCACTACAGGCCAAAGATATTCATCAACAGGCCATCTTTGCACTACATGCCAAAGATATTCATCAACAATTCATTTTGCACTACATGCCAAATATATTCATATCTCAAAGAAATATATAATCATTTCAGAATTTATATAAACAATTAATTATAACCATGTTGATCAATTCACCTTTGCACTTAAGCTTAAGATATTCAATTATAAATTCAATGGTCATGATCATACCAGCCACAATTCAACTTTGCACTACAGGCCAATAGAGACCCTAGTCATGATCATTACCAATAATCTACCCATCTTTACACTCCAGTGAAAGAGAATTTCAACATCAGGGTTATAAATATGTTATATATGATGATTAAAAATAATATGATCAACATATAGTTTTAATCTCAAGAGTAATATTCGTAACTCATGAATAGTTAATCGTGAATAGTAACTCATGAATAGTAACTCCGACACAAAAGATAGAAATTCCACAATAAAATCCATACCAATATTTCGGTATAATGTTATTGAAAGAATAACATTACTTAAATTATAAATAATTTATTTTAATTGTTTACACTTTACTAATTAATGCATTTAATCATCATAAAATGCCAACTCTTACAATTTCATCATCCAATAACTAAAACCCTCATCAAAAATCTGTATATACCTCATATAGGATTCTCAAGCCATAAAATCCTATTTTCCAATTTTCTTTCTTCACAAAACATATTTAATTCATTTACTCATAATTAGACCATTTTTATGAAAAATACCAAATCAGTTCTAAAAATTTTCTTTTCTGAGATTTAGCTTAATATAGTCCCATAGTGAACATATATTTTTCTCAGAATTTTTAAAAGTCATTTACTATTTTTCATATGGCCAAAATAGCGAATATTTAGACATTTATCAAAAATTGTACTTTTGTCTAAAAATTTGAAATTTACAGAGTATACTTCTATCATATACATGTACTCCCAATAAAAATTTCATCAATTTTGGAGTTAACCACAAGGAATTATAAGCTGTTACTTTTAAAATAGTCTTTTCTCATAAAATTCATAACTCTCAATCTATACATCCAAAAATCACCATTTTTGGACACAATCAAGAAAACTCATCAAAATATCATTTCAAATTTTTCTAGAATTTTTGAAGATCAGAAAAATTACGAAACTGAAAATCATAAAACACCCTTAAAATCCCTTAAATCCCTTACATTCCCTTACTATCCCTTACAATCCCTTTCTATCCCTTACCTCAAAAGAGCAGTACTTCTGACTGGATATCGGATATGATGTGAAGAAAACTTGCACTGATGAATAGAAACTCACCAAGTATCTAAAAACTCACAAAATATGCTTCATAATATAGAGAGAGAAAGAGAGAAAAGCTTATGTTTCTGGTGTGATTTTCAATTCTAACTTAGCCCTCTATTTATAGGAAAATTTTGGTAGGTTTGACCTGCAACCTGATGGCTTTACCTGCTACTATTCTCACCCACCACATTTGAAATATAATTCAGCATATTTCTTCACCAACCACAAGTGGGGCCACCAATTCTAGAATTTTCCACCAAAATGATAAACTCCGAAAATTCAACAATTTCTGAACCAGTCATCTTGTAAAATTCATAATAAATCATACGTTCATTTTTAACGTTCAAAATTTGTGGGCATATACTCAACTTATATATGTATAATATATCCAAATATTACCACGATCCAACGGTCGGATTAAAAATTTTAACCCCCGCAAAATATCTCAAAAATCCTGATTTTTAATACCTCCATTCTGACAAAAATACGGATAAAAATCTCAACATTAACTCCTTTATTTTTTAACCACAAAAATTATCCCTCATTTTATATCCACATAAAATAAATATTTTCTTATCATATGAATCAATAATTAATTATTCACAAATAATATTACAGAATCACATTTATGACAACCAGATCGTTCCCAGGAAAGAGGGGGCTTTCCGATAAGGATTTCTCCTTACTGGCGCGCAATTAGATGACCAAACCTCTCCTTAGACAGAACTTTTTAGACATTGCCAATAATGTTATCTAATAATATTATTCAAATAATATGAATTATTGATCTGATAATGGAAAATACTGTGCAGTGACAATTATTGAAACACAATAATATTAAAATATCAACGCAGCAATTATTGAATCAATAAAATAAAATATTGAACAGTAATTACTGTAACAATTATTGAGTAGTGTCTTCTTTCATAAGAATCAATAATTCAAAAATACTGTGCAAAACCGTGTGCTACTGTGCAACCACGCGTATTACTGTATTTTTAACTACCGGGTATTCTAACAATATTAACGGTAATAACTACGCCGTTAATTATAAAAACTCAATTTTTGTCGTTATCTTCCCCGACCATTTTTCGTTATGGGGCCCACAAATAGCTGCGCCGTCGTACGAATATTCCCCAACAGAAAGAATATTCCACGACCAAACGAATATTCCCCAACAACAATGATTATTTTATAACCACTTGTTTATTTTGAAAAATTTTCACATTTCACCCATAACTTTAACTTTTATCAATTTAACCATTTACTGAATAGTAATTATAAGAAAAATTGAATACTTTTATTTCATAAAATTCGGGGTCTTACAATCTCCCTCCTTATGAAATTTCGTCCCCGAAATTTACGTACCTGGTATTTCAAAGAGTTGAGAATACCTTGCTTTCATTTCAGATTCCATCTTTCCTGTCATCATAATTTCTCCATTGCTCATCTCCTGTATTTCAAATATCATTCTAGATACAGCTTCAAAACAAGGGTTAATTTAACAAATTAACATATCACATAATATCCCAATATTATGACTGACCAACAAATAAGCTTAGGTAGGACACACTAGCGAAGGATTTACTCATCTCTCCCCTCCTAGTTGTATTCCCCGATCTCCGCCAGAGATCATATCCCTAAGCTCTGATACCACCTGTGACAATTGTCCCATCAGTGGACAGCACCTCACAGTGGTACCTATCAGTTTGCCACCGCAGAACGGCGTCCCCTACGGAGAGTCTGGCTTCGGTGCATCCCCCATCAACAGGAAGTCACCAGCGAGAGGCTCGGAGCTCTATACTTATAGCTCTGATACCACCTGTGACAACCCCAAAATAGGTCCATTCCACCCAACCCATTCTGAGTCGTCAAATACATGGTACAGAAAACAACTACAACTTTATTACAACAATTGTCGTGCAAAATACAACAACACATATGCTGTGAGTTTTGGATACAAATATATACCAAATGTGACTCATGTTCCAACCGTGGACATCACCTCACAATGACACCTTACATAAAGGTATAGTCAAAAATTGTTTTAAAAATTAGAATCTTTGGAAAGTGCTCAAGGAAACCTTCGTACATGGGAGGCCATGCATCTAGGTTATGATAGATATCATATGGCCACAGAATTATCCTTGGTTTATCCAATAGTCCCCAAAGAAAAACGAGAAGATTACTATCATATTCTTCCCAATGGTGAGTCTTCTCTTGACATATCATTATCTCTACTGTCTCTAATTGAGAATTATACTTTAAACAAACACCAAGATTATATAGGTAGTGCTCGTATATATACTCAACAAGTGGATGAGCACATCCCTGTCTTATGATGACACGAGGTTGTATGTCGTTAGACATCTTGTATGATAGTGGCAAACCACCCTTCCAACGTTAGGTACACCTTACCCTATTGGATTCACCAAATATAACTACTAAATGAACTTTTCTATACTGCTTCGGGAGAACATCCACAGCTAGAGACCACCGTTCTATTTCCCCGTTACCCTCGCTCGACCCAGCTACACTCTTATTACCTGAAAGGAATTGTGAAGCAAAAGGGTGAGCACAACTAGCTCAGTAAAGAATATCATGACTAAAGATAATTAAATTATCAATAGCCTTCATCAATAATAAATCAGAGATTTAGAATATATGGTAAATGATAAAAATTTCAACCATAGTTGCAGCGGAACGAGCAATCCATTAGAAGAGTCAAATAGACTATAAAATCTATTATTTTCTCCATGTTAAAAATCCACCAACAATGTTTTATCCCTGTAACATCAATCAACAATTCTGGTCCACAATCATATGAATAACTCATAATCATAACTGTAGTTCTAAATTCCTCTTCTCATCTAGGACGAAGATAATTTTCATCACCTGAAACATCAAACATCATGGTTATACCAAATCACAGTTCCTGTTCATAATCATACTAATAACTTCATCTTTGCACTACGGGCAAAGATATTCATCAACAAGTCATCTTTGCACTACAGGTCAAAGATATTCGTCAACAGTTCATCTTTGCATTACTGGCCAAAGATATTCAACAACAGGTCATCTTTGCACTACGGGCCAAAGATATTCATCAACAGACCATCTTTGCACTACAGGCCAAAGATATTCATCTACAATTCATCTTTGCACTACAGGCCAAAGATATTCCTCAACAATTCATATTTGCACTACATGCCAAATATATTAATACCTCAAAGAATATATAATCATTTAATAATTTATATAAACAATAATTATAACCATGTTGATCATTTCACCTTTGCACTTAAGCTAAAGATATTCAATTATAAATTCAATGGTCATGATCATACCAGTCAACAATTCAACTTTGCACTACTGGTCAAAGAGAACCCATAGTCATGATCATACCAAAAATCTACCCATCTTTACACTCAGTCAAAGAGAAATATCATCATTAGGGTTATAAAAATGTTATATATGATAATAAAATCAATATAATCAACATATAGATTTAATCTCAAGAGTAATATTCATAAATCAACTATAATTTGGTTAGAAAAAGAAACCAATTTTGTCGTGAATAGTAACTCGTGAATAGTAACATCGACTCAAAAAGGTAGAAATTCTACAATAAAATCTATACCAATATTTCGGTATAATGATATTGAAAGAATAACATTTCTTAAGCTTATAAACAATTTATTTAAATTGTTTACACTTTACTAATTAATGCATTTAATCATCATAAAATGTCAACTCTTAAGATTTCATCATCAATAGCCAAAACCCTCATAAAAAATCTGCATATACCTCATATAGGATTCTCAAGCCATAAAATCCTATTTTCTAATTTTCTTACTTCACATAACATATTTAATTTATTTTCTCATAACTTGTCCATTTTCATGAAAAATACCAAATCAGTTCCAAAAATATTTCTTTTCTGGGATTTATCAGAATATAGTCCCATATTGAACATATATTTTTCTCAGAATTTTTAAAAGTCATTTACTATTTTTCATATGGTCAAAACAGCCGAATATTTAGACATTTATCAAAAATTGTACTTTTGTCCAAAATTTTTGAAATTAACAGAGTATACTTCCATCATATACATGTACTCCCAATAAAAATTTTATCAATTTTGGAGTTAACCACAAGAATTATAAGCAGTTACTTTTAAAATAGTCTTTTCTCATAAAATTCATAACTCTCAATCTATACATCCAAAAATCACCATTTTTGGACACAATCAATAAAACTCATCAAAATATCATTTCAAATTTTTCCAGAATTTTTGAAGTTCAGAAAAATTACGAAACTGAAAAACATAACAACCCTTAAAATCCCTTACTATCCCTTACCTCAAAAGAGCAGTACTTCTGATCGGTATATGGCTGAAGGAAACATACACTGATGAATAGAAACTCACAGAGTATCTAAATACTCACAAAATACACTCAACAATCTAGAGAGAGAAAGAGAGAAAACTAATGTTTCTGGTGTGATTTTCAATTCTAACTTAGCCCTCTATTTATAGGAAAATTTTGGTAGGTTTGACCTGCAACCTGATGGCTTTACCTGCTACTATTCCCACCCACCACATTTGAAATATAATTCAGCACATTTCTTCACCAACCACAAGTGGGGCCCACCAATTCTAGAATTTTCCACCAAAAATGATTTATAACCTGATTTCCGAATCAGCCACCTCTTAAAATTCATAACAAATCATACGTTCATTTTTAACGGTTCAAAATTTATGGACATATACTCAACTTATATATGTATAACATATTCAAAAATTACCACGATCCAATGGTCGGATTAAAAATTATAACCCCCGCAAAATATCTCAAAAACCCTGATTTTTAATACCTCCATTTCGACAAAAATACTGATAAAAACCTCAACATTAACTCCTTCATTTTTAACCACAAAAATATATCCCTCATTTATATCCACATAATATAAATATTTCCTTATCATATGAATCAATAATTAATTATTCACAAATAATATTACAGAATCACATTTATGACAACCAGGCCGTTCCCAGGAAAGAGGGGGCTTTCCAATAAGAATTTCTCCTTACTGGCGCGCAATTAGATGACCAAACCTCTCCTTAGACAGAACTTTCTAGATATTGACAATAATGTTATCTAATAATATTATTCAAATAATATGAATTATTGATCTGATAATGGGAAATACTGTTCAGCAACAATTATTGAACAACAATAATACAAAATTTCAACGTAGCAATTATTGAATCAATAAAATAAAATATTGAACAGTAATTACTGTAACAATTATTGAGTAGTGCCTTCTTACGTAAGAATCAATAATTTCAAAAATACTATGCAATACCGTATGCTACTGTGCAATAACGCGTATTACTGTATTTTACCACCGGGTATTCCAACAGTGTTAACGGTAACAACTACGCCGTTATTTGTAAAAACTCTAATTTGTCATTTTTTTCACCCGACAGTTATTCTGTTATGGGGCCCACAAATGGCTGCGCCGTCGTACGAATATTC
The DNA here is from genome assembly GCA_016801055.1 of Panax notoginseng. Taxonomy (NCBI): domain Eukaryota; kingdom Viridiplantae; phylum Streptophyta; class Magnoliopsida; order Apiales; family Araliaceae; genus Panax; species Panax notoginseng. Next base: position 201,573,518 of record CM029018.1, read on the forward strand.
CCCGACAGAAAGAATATTCCACGACCAAACGAATATTCCCCGACAACAATGATTATTTTATAACCACTTGCTTATTTTGAAAAAAAATCATATTTCACTCATAACTTTAAATTTTTATCAATTTAACCATTTACTGAATAGTAATTATAAGAAAAATTGAATACTTTTATTTCATAAAATTCGGGGTCTTACAATCTCCCCTCCTTATGAAATTTCGTCCCCGAAATTTACGTACCTGGTATTTCGAAGAGTTGAGAATACCTTGCTTCTATTTCAGATTCTATCTCTCAGATCATCATGATTTCTCCATTGCTCATCTCCCATGATAACTTCATTTGGGTTCCTCATTTGTTGGGAAGTCATGACAACTGCCATCCCTCGAACTACTCGGCTTTGACTTGTCTGGAGTAGCATTTGGCGTCATCATTACCGTTGGAATATACCTTTCTATAGGACATATTTCTCCCTCAACTGCCTCTTCGTACTCCTCATTCATGATCTGAATCATCAATCTTCGATCCATATCGGATTCAGGTTGACCGCTATGTACAGGGTAATTCAAAACTCGATGTTGGGTTCTCCCAATTGCTTTCCAAAAAGAGAAATTCATATCATCTATTTTAGCCTTCTTAGATCGAACATCTCTTTCCACAATATCCACGTGTCGTGCGGCTTTTGCCCATGCATCACTTATTCTCACTCGTTCAGTTTTTTCTTCTCTCAGCTCAGATTCTATTTTTATCATCTTATACTCTGCCAAAGAATGCTTCTGTTCAAGCATCACATATCGGGTAACACAAGCTTGAATTATTGCATCCTTTTGTTCCACGACCGCCTGTCGTTCTTCTGCCTGCTCTTTTAACTCATGAATACGATTTTGAAATTCTACATTTTGATCATATAATACCTCTAATAAACTCTCCTCTGGTACTTCTTCTTCCTCTTCTTCCTCAGTTTCAGCTGTTACCTCTGCGACTATCTCGGGTGTAACTATCAATTCTTCACTCACCACATGGATATCTCTAATTCCTTCTTCGTCTGACATCACATTATCACGGTTAGTGATTAGAGGTATCCCCACAGTCTCATTCACTCCATTTTTAGCATTCTCAGCTGCCATTCTCAAATACTGCCATAAAACAAGGGTTAATTAAACAAATTAACATATCACATAATATCCCAATATTATGACTGACCAACAAATAAGCTTAGGTAGGACACACTAGCGAAGGATTTACTCATCTCTCCCCTCCTAGTTGTATTCCCCGATCTCCGCCAGAGATCATATCCCTAAGCTCTGATACCACCTGTGACAACCCCAAAATAGGTCCATTCCATCCAACCTATTCTGAGTCGCCAAATACATGGTACAGAAAATAACTATAACTTTATTACAACAATTGTCGTGCAAAATACAACAACACATATGCTGTGAGTTTGGATACAAATATATACCAAATGTGACTCATGTTCCAACTGTGGACATTACCTCACAATGACACCTTACATAAAGGTATAGTCAAAAATTGTTTTAGAAATTAGAATCTTTGGGAAGTGCTCAAGGAAACCTTCGTACATGGGAGGCCATGCATCTAGGTTATGATAGATATCATATGGCCACAAAATTATCCTTGGTTTACCCAATAGACCCCAAAGAAAAACGAGAAGATTACTATCATATTCTTCCCAATGGTGAGTCTTCTCTTGACATATCATTATCTCTACTGTCTCTAATTGAGAATTATACTTTAAACAAACACCAAGATTATATAGGTAGTGCTCGTATATATACTCAGCAAGTGGATGAGCACATCCCTGTCTTATGATGACACGAGGTTGTATGTCGTTAGACATCTTGTATGATAGTGGCAAACCACCCTTCCAACGTTAGGTACACCTTACCCTATTGGATTCACCAAATATAACTACTAAATGAACTTTTCTATACTGCTTCGGGAGAACATCCACAGCTAGAGACCACCGTTCTATTTCCCCGTTACCCTCGCTCGACCCAGCTACACTCTTATTACCTGAAAGGAATTGTGAAGCAAAAGGGTGAGCACAACTAGCTCAGTAAAGAATATCATGACTAAAGATAATTAAATTATCAATAGCCTTCATCAATAATAAATCAGAGATTTAGAATATATGGTAAATGATAAAAATTTCAACCATAGTTGCAGCGGAACGAGCAATCCATTAGAAGAGTCAAATAGACTATAAAATCTATTATTTTCTCCATGTTAAAAATCCACCAACAATGTTTTATCCCTGTAACATCAATCAACAATTCTGGTCCACAATCATATGAATAACTCATAATCATAACTGTAGTTCTAAATTCCTCTTCTCATCTAGGACGAAGATAATTTTCATCACCTGAAACATCAAACATCATGGTTATACCAAATCACAGTTCCTGTTCATAATCATACTAATAACTTCATCTTTGCACTACGGGGCAAAGATATTCATCAACAAGTCATCTTTGCACTACAGGTCAAAGATATTCGTCAACAGTTCATCTTTGCATTACTGGCCAAAGATATTCAACAACAGGTCATCTTTGCACTACGGGCCAAAGATATTCATCAACAGACCATCTTTGCACTACAGGCCAAAGATATTCATCTACAATTCATCTTTGCACTACAGGCCAAAGATATTCCTCAACAATTCATATTTGCACTACATGCCAAATATATTAATACCTCAAAGAATATATAATCATTTAAGAATTTATATAAACAATAATTATAACCATGTTGATCATTTCACCTTTGCACTTAAGCTAAAGATATTCAATTATAAATTCAATGGTCATGATCATACCAGTCAACAATTCAACTTTGCACTACTGGCCAAAGAGAACCCATAGTCATGATCATACCAAAAATCTACCCATCTTTACACTCAAGTCAAAGAGAAATATCATCATTAGGGTTATAAAAATGTTATATATGATAATAAAATCAATATAATCAACATATAGATTTAATCTCAAGAGTAATATTCATAAATCAACTATAATTTGGTTAGAAAAAGAAACCAATTTTGTCGTGAATAGTAACTCGTGAATAGTAACTCGTGAATAGTAACCTCGACTCAAAAAGGTAGAAATTCTACAATAAAATCTATACCAATATTTCGGTATAATGATATTGAAAGAATAACATTTCTTAAGCTTATAAACAATTTATTTAAATTGTTTACACTTTACTAATTAATGCATTTAATCATCATAAAATGTCAACTCTTAAGATTTCATCATCAATAGCCAAAACCCTCATAAAAAATCTGCATATACCTCATATAGGATTCTCAAGCCATAAAATCCTATTTTCTAATTTTCTTACTTCACATAACATATTTAATTTATTTTCTCATAACTTGTCCATTTTCATGAAAAATACCAAATCAGTTCCAAAAATATTTTTTTTCTGGGATTTATCAGAATATAGTCCCATATTGAACATATATTTTTCTCAGAATTTTTAAAAGTCATTTACTATTTTTCATATGGTCAAAACAGCCGAATATTTAGACATTTATCAAAAATTGTACTTTTGTCCAAAATTTTTGAAATTAACAGAGTATACTTCCATCATATACATGTACTCCCAATAAAATTTTTATCAATTTTGGAGTTAACCACAAGAAATTATAAGCAGTTACTTTTAAAATAGTCTTTTCTCATAAAATTCATAACTCTCAATCTATACATCCAAAAATCACCATTTTTGGACACAATCAATAAAACTCATCAAAATATCATTTCAAATTTTTCCAGAATTTTTGAAGTTCAGAAAAATTACGAAACTGAAAAACATAACAACCCTTAAAATCTCTTACTATCCCTTACCTCAAAAGAGCAGTACTTCTGATCGGTATAAGGCTGAAGGAAACTTACACTGATGAATAGAAACTCACAGAGTATCTAAATACTCACAAAATACACTCAACAATCTAGAGAGAGAAAGAGAGAAAGAGAGAAAACTAATGTTTCTGGTGTGATTTTCAATTCTAACTTAGCCCTCTATTTATAGGAAAATTTTGGTAGGTTTGACCTGCAACCTGATGGCTTTACCTGCTACTATTCCCACCCACCACATTTGAAATATAATTCAGCACATTTCTTCACCAACCACAAGTGGGGCCCACCAATTCTAGAATTTTCCACCAAAAATGATTTATAACCTGATTTCCGAATCAGCCACCTCTTAAAATTCATAACAAATCATACGTTCATTTTTAACGGTTCAAAATTTATGGACATATACTCAACTTATATATGTATAACATATTCAAAAATTACCACGATCCAATGGTCGGATTAAAAATTATAACCCCCGCAAAATATCTCAAAAACCCTGATTTTTAATACCTCCATTTCGACAAAAATACTGATAAAAACCTCAACATTAACTCCTTCATTTTTAACCACAAAAATATATCCCTCATTTATATCCACATAATATAAATATTTCCTTATCATATGAATCAATAATTAATTATTCACAAATAATATTACAGAATCACATTTATGACAACCAGGCCGTTCCCAGGAAAGAGGGGGCTTTCCAATAAGAATTTTTCCTTACTGGCGCGCAATTAGATGACCAAACCTCTCCTTAGACAGAACTTTCTAGACATTGACAATAATGTTATCTAATAATATTATTCAAATAATATGAATTATTGATCTGATAATGGGAAATACTGTTCAGCAACAATTATTGAACAACAATAATACAAAATTTCAACGTAGCAATTATTGAATCAATAAAATAAAATATTGAACAGTAATTACTGTAACAATTATTGAGTAGTGCCTTCTTACGTAAGAATCAATAATTTCAAAAATACTATGCAATACCGTGTGCTACTGTGCAACCACGCGTATTACTGTATTTTTAACTACCGGGTATTCTAACAATATTAACGGTAATAACTACGCCGTTAATTATAAAAACTCAATTTTTGTCGTTATCTTCCCCCGACCATTTTCCGTTATGGGGCCCACAAATAGCTGCGCCGTCGTACGAATATTCCCCAACAGAAAGAATATTCCACGACCAAACGAATATTCCCCAACAACAATGATTATTTTATAACCACTTGTTTATTTTGAAAAATTTTCACATTTCACCCATAACTTTAACTTTTATCAATTTAACCATTTACTGAATAGTAATTATAAGAAAAATTGAATACTTTTATTTCATAAAATTCGGGGTCTTACATGGGGTAAGTCGGGGAACGGAGTGATGGTCCGAATGATAGTATTAGTTAGTAGTCCTCACTATTCTATGTAATAGTGTGTTAATAAATGTAATGAGGACTCCTTTTGAGTATGGATACTCTCTAGTAGACAATATTTGTATTCAAACTCACAGTTTATGTTTTGTCATATTGTACACGACAGTTGTATTATTAAGTTGTATTTGAATTCTGTACCTTATATCTGACGACTCAAGATGAGTGATGTATACCTATTTTGGGGGCGTCACAGTTGAGTTTGAGTATCCATAGATTGAATAATGGGAAAACTAACATTTACCCCTACTTGATCATTTTTGTGTAATAATCCACTCAACTTTTATTTTATGTAATTGTCTCATTAAATTAATTAAAATTTTGTAATTTGGTCATTCTGTCAAATTAATTGAATAGATTTTAATTTATTGTGTACATGACACTTTAAACAAAATAAAAAATTAAAAGAAATGACCTAGAGTAATAAAAAAGACATGTAAGATAGAATTAAAGAGAAAAATAATAATTAGTTACCCATGTAATTTTTTATTTTTTTCTCTATCCACTTTTGGCCACTTTTATAAAACTGATTTTTTTTTCTTTTATTAATCTCATGTGGCAATCAAGTTATTTATTTTAATTTTTTTATTTTGTTTAAATTTGTCGCATAAGTAATAAATTAACGTCTATTCAATTAATTTGACAGATTCAATTATAAAATTTTAATTAGTTTAATAAGAAAATTACACAATAAAAGTTGGGTAGACTATTGCACAAAAGTGATCAAGTATAGTGGTAACTGGTATGGTGACGGTTAGTTTTGTCATTATTATTGTAGATTACTCTATCATAAAAATTATACTAATAGAAAATAAATATGTTAAATGATTCCAACTTAAACTAAGAAAATATTTCAAACTAGATATAAGTTTTAAACTTAAAAATACAGAAATAATACCAACACATAATATACAAAAAATCCTATTCAAAAATAAGAATAAAATTATATATATATATATATATATATATATATATATATATATATATATATATATGAGAGAGTAATATAGTTTAACGCTTATTAAATATATATATTTATGAATAGTTATGAATTTCTGGATATCCATCAATATAACGGTTAAGTCAAAATGGGTTAAATAATTTTATTTATAATCGACATTATTCATTCTTCAACCGATGAATTTTTTTGCCAAAAGATTATAAAAATAAAATATATAAAATAAAAAATAAATATGTTATTTAGCGAGATTTGTTAATATAAATAAAAAATAAAATTATTCGTTATTTTATATAATTTCGTGGAGTATAAAATAAATTTTTTTTTTTTTAATATACATATACAAATTATACTTTGCTAGTCCTAGTCTCCTAGATGATGGTGAGAGTTTGGTCATTCAATATATTTAGAAATCTGGTTAAGGACAAAAAGGGAGGACTGATGCAATCATGCAAAGATATAAATAGGGTGTAGGATCAGTCTTCTTCTCCTTCCCATCAAATCGTGCCTGATCTCAACTAACTCCTTCTTTCTCTCTCTAAAGGTCAGTCAATTCCATTTTGTTACTTTTTCCTACTATGGTGATGCATATGTAGAAAAATTACCCTCCCTTTTTATTTTCTCAATGTTTGGTTATTAAATTTGAAATCACACCTAGATCTACTCCTTTTTGGATCAATATCTCATCTGGGTACATCTGAAAATATGGATTTCTTTGATCAATTCAAGAAATGGGTATTGATTTATTGCATGATTGTTCAATTTGCTGATGGGTTTTATCTTCCTGGTAGTTTTCCTCATAACTATAATGTTGGTGATCAGTTATCTGTGAAAGTCAATTCCTTGACCTCCATTGATACTGAGATTCCATATAAGTATTATAGTTTGCCCTTTTGTAAGCCCTTAGAAGGTGTCAAGGATAGTGCTGAGAATCTAGGGGAGCTTCTTATGGGAGATAGAATTGAGAATTCCCCATATAGATTTAAGATGTATACTAATGAAAGCGAGATCTTTTTGTGCAAAACCAACCCATTATCAGCGGAAGAATTCAAAATTTTAAAGGAAAGGATTGATGAAATGTATCAGGTTAATCTGAATCTTGATAACCTTCCAGCAATTAGGTATATGAAGAAGGATAATTTTCTTCTCCGTTGGACTGGTTATCCAGTTGGCATTAAAGTTCAAGATACGTATTATATCTTTAACCATTTGAAGTTTAAGGTATTGGTTCATAGGTATGAGCACACCAATGTGGCTGGTGTCATAGGGACAGGAGATGGGGCTGAATTGATTACCACCGATGAAAAAAGTAGTGCGGATCGGCGAGGTTACATGGTTGTTGGATTTGAAGTTGTTCCGTGCAGCTTTCAACATGATCCGAATTTGTTAAAGAATGTAGCAACATATGGAAAGTATTCTACCCCTATCAAATGTGACCCAGTTACAGTGGCAATGCCCATAAAAGAAGGCCAGTCGGTGACTTTTAGTTATGAGGTCTCTTTTGTGGAGAGTGATATTAAGTGGCCATCGAGATGGGATGCGTATTTGAAGATGGAAGGTGCAAAGGTTCATTGGTTTTCGATACTCAATTCCCTGATGGTGATCACTTTCCTTGCTGGTATAGTTCTCGTGATATTCTTGAGGACTATTCGTAGAGATTTGGCTCGGTATGAGGAGCTTGACAAGGAGGCTCAGGCACAAATGAATGAGGAATTGTCTGGGTGGAAGCTTGTGGTTGGAGATGTTTTCCGGGCTCCAGATAATGCAGAACTTCTTTGCGTAATGGTTGCAGATGGGTTCCGGATTCTGGGAATGGCAGTGGCAACAATCTTCTTCGCTGCTCTTGGTTTTATGTCCCCGGCTTCTCGCGGTGCACTGATTACAGGCATGCTTTTCTTCTACATGTTTTTGGGTATTGTTGCTGGTTATGTTGCTGTTTGGCTCTCAAGGACAATTTCAAGTGATTCTTCTGGATGGTTTTCTGTTTCATGGAGAGTTGCTTGCTTCTTCCCTGGGATTGCTTTTCTTATACTAACCACACTTAATTTCCTTTTGTGGGGAAGTCAGAGCACAGGGGCTATACCATTTACTACGTTTTTAGTTCTGCTTTTACTGTGGTTTTGCATCTCTGTACCCCTTACCCTTTTGGGTGGATTGATTGGGACTAGGGCTCCACGTCTTGAGTACCCAGTTCGTACTAATCAAATTCCTCGTGAAATCCCAGCTCAAAGATTTCCTTCGTGGGCTTTGGTTCTTGGAGCTGGGACTCTTCCATTTGGAACACTCTTCATTGAGCTCTTCTTTATCATGTCTAGCATTTGGCTTGGCCGCGTTTACTATGTCTTTGGGTTTCTATTAGTTGTTGTAATCCTCTTGGTTGTGGTGTGTGCTGAAGTGTCTCTAGTCCTTACTTACATGAACCTTTGTGTGGAAGATTGGAGATGGTGGTGGAAATCCTTCTTTGCATCTGGTTCTGTTGCCCTCTATATATTCCTCTACTCTATTAACTATCTGGTTTTCGATCTCAAGAGCCTGAGTGGACCGGTGTCTGCTATTCTGTACTTGGGTTATTCGCTCTTCATGGTGTTGGCAATTATGCTTGCAACAGGTGCTGTCGGGTTCTTAACTTCTTTCATTTTTGTGCATCGCCTGTTTTCTTCAGTAAAGATAGATTGAAGGCCATCAAGATTGATTCAATTCCCATGTTCGTGGTGGTAATCCATCAGGAGTGATCCTAGAAGCCAATTTTTCCTTTCATTTTTGGTAATTCATCTAATAGTTGCGGTGCTATGGGTACCTATAGATGTAATAATGATCCTATCAAATTTTTTGTGTAGTTCTTTTCAGATGAAGATTGCTGCACTATAGTGTTATGCTCTAGCACTTTTGAAATTTTGCAAAGAATGATTGTTGACAACTCAGTTTTCGAAGAAGAATTCTTACTTCTGTTTTTCTAGTCTCTGCCATGACATGAAAAGAGATCTATTCTATTAGTTGGTGCATTTTTAATGAAAACAGATATTTTCACGTGAATTTCTCTCACATGGATATGGATGTGAGTTCCATTTACTATTCAAATATCAGTTCCCCATTTGAATTTATGCTAGTAACTTTAGAATACAAAGATGTTTTTGCCATAAGAGGCTTAGAGGTTGCAAGTGTGCCTCGCCTCTCTTCCTTGAGCCTTCTTGTTTGTGCTGCAGCATTCCCATGTTCTTGCAGTTCATTAGTCTCGAGCATCCGTTTTAATGGTTTGGTGAATATTATAGCTTGTTTAGAAGAATCTAAAGGGTAGCTACGTTCTTTTTATGTTCATTTTAAGTTTGCATCCTATTCATTTGGGACTGATGACTTAATTAATTAAACCGTTGGCCAAGCAGTTTAGCACAAGAACCAACTAATGCTAAAATGTCCCAAACAAAATACTACAGATCTCTCCCTTCCTCGACTTCACTTTTGGCATCAAGTCTATTTCGATTTTGCTATTCTTCCTTTATTTTATGTGAATTGGTCTTGGTGATTTATTTAATTTATTCAACATATTTTAATAAAATTTGGTTGGCTATGTGGGGGCTTTTGTAAAAAGAAACAAACTTGAGGGATGTTAGTGAGTTTAATTCATAGAAACTTAAAGTGAACATCATGAAGAAAAATAATAATATACTAATATTTTCAACACTTTCAAATCATATTTAAGACTTATTAGTTGGTATATTAGGGTATATGTAAACATACCATAAGAATTGAGAAAAATAGAATACTATGCATTTAGTTTTATACATAAAATTAACTTTTATCTTCTTTTTTTTTAAATGACTGGTGTATCCTACGCTATCCATCTATACTCACACTATTGAGATGAGATATCTTTGTTATTACTTGTAATGGTACAATAGTTTAAATGATAATTTTCTATCCGATCATTAAAATAATTGGGGACAAAACAAACATATCTAATGAATAATTCCATTCTAAACAAACATAAACATGTGATTATGTCTATTTAATTTTGGAATTAATAGTTTTAGAAATATAATCCCGGATTATAATCCAAACAAGTTTGGATGGATATGGAAAAGTGTCTTATGCTGAAAATCCATCAAGCTATTCTAAATTTAGCTTGCAAAGTTTCTAGCTGAGCAACAGGTTCACATTGTTGCAGAGAATAATTGGCGGATATTTTTACAAAATACGTTAGAAATTATATATAATAATCTTTTGCTAGAGTTGGCCAAGTGATTTTCTGTTATTGCCACGTACTTTTTTATTAAGCATGTTTCAGTCATCTTCTGTTACAAGCTTGGAATAGTTCTTATTTTTTAGCAAAGTTGGAAAGAAAAGCAATACCAAGTATCTCAACCTAAAGGGGAAGGGACAAAGGAACCACCAGAAAGGTCTGAAGTACATCGATCTATCTTGTGTCTACAGAAGCTGGAAAAAAGTAGGTATAATTCATTTCTGGGAAGCCCTTGTCTCCTGTCACGACTAAGATCATTAAGAAATTCAAGAATTAATGTTGGCTGGGAAAATAAGGTAAACCTTATGAAGGTTTGGTGACTGAATTTTACTCTAATATGGTATTGCCTTTTCATACTAGTGCTGTAACTGCCACTCAGTTCACAACTACTGTTAATGGTATTGCCTTTTCATACTACTGCTGTAGAAGCTGTGTGTCAGAATTTCTTTGAGACTTCATGTTATCTATGATTTGTCCAAACTCTCATTCACTTACTGAACCGCATATTGATTTCTAAGTACCAAAATATGGTATTCTTCAAAATTTTCTTTATTATTTTACCTATAATTAATTGCACAAATATTAGTAGGATTGGATGCTCAAACATTACATGCATTTGTACTAAATTATTTATAAAAACAATTAATTTTTTGATTCAACTAAAAAAAAATTCTTGTGCGAAGCTTTTAGGTCGGTTACATTTAGGTTCTAATAGAAATTCCAACAATAAACACTCATTTTGTGAATCTCTTTATTCATTCTTCATCACTTTAATTAGTATGCCACCATAATCATATAATTCATTGCAGTACAACATTACACGCCTCTCAATTTCCAGCTTTCCCCCACAAGAACTAAGCGAGTTTTTGCACATACAGGCCAACTACAAGAGCCAATAAAAGAGCCAATACACAATACATCACTTTCCTTGCCATCTTCATCCCGCTGCTCGAATCACTTTCATGTTTTTGATTATTCCCTGGAGCCATTTCTGGCATATTTTTTGCCTGCTCATTCTCCTTTACTTTGGCCTTTACAGAAAAACTTGCATCATAATTTTCTGCTGGAGCATTGCTTTTCTCATCTATACGCTCGGCTGGATTGTTTGGAGGTTTTTGCTCGTTTACAGGCTTCGGAGATTCTGGTGCTTTGGTAGTGCTGGTTGGCTTTTCTTCATCATCTTGTTTTTCTGCTGAAGGTGCTGCTTTAGTACTACTGGTTGGCTTTTCTTCATCATCTTGTTTATTCTCTTCTGCAGTACTAGCTATGATCAGTTTTGGCAGTGTGATGTAAAGTATGAGGTCCTCAAATTTGGCGGTGATTTTGACGACGTCAACATCTGTAGAGACAGGGAATGTCTTCTGGAAGCGGCGCCAAATATTATCTCCAACCGGGTGTTCACCACTGATAATCAGGTTTCTTGTTTTGGTTAACTGAACTCTGAGTTGCTCCTTTATAAAACCTGTAGAATTAAGCTATCTTATGAAATTAAACTAGATGCCTTATCATAGGCAACATCTCCGCATGCATGCATAACCAACTAACATTTAACATTTACCAGAAAAATAATAAAGTGGCATGCATGATCACCTGATAGGTAGACGAGAAGCGTGTCGCAATCTGCCTCCACTATCAGCTCTGTTTGAGGTGCAAAATCTTGGTACACTCTAGCTGCTGCTGCTGCTTTTACTTTCTGCATTGCATCCATCTTGCTCGATCTGTATGTATGTATGAATGAATTGAATGAGATAAAAAGGTGTCAAGTCCCCTGAATTTATATACATTTGGGTAGATTGTTTTGGATGGCAATGTGCTTTCTTTTCTTGTGTTGGGACCTAAAGTTATGCCTTCTTTTTCTTTGTAGCAAAATGTTTAAAAGCCTTTAGATACATAATAACTTCCCTTTTAGGCAAAGTATAACTTCTTTGTTTCCATTCTACTCATTCGCATGTTTCATTTTCTTTAAAGTATTTGCTTTCTTTTTCATTTTCAATTTTTTAATTTCTTCTTTTTATTTTATCCGACTTGCCGCATAAAATAAGTAGCTTTCCCTTCCCTTGTCAATTACCCTCCCTAAATTTAAAGAAGACAAAGATTTGTTCTCATGTCTCTAGTATTGATTACCTAGAAAATTACCAACCGATTAAGTATACCACCATCCCCCTTAATTGTGTGCCAACGTACTCTATGCAATCCCTCCCCATTTTTATTTCGTAAGAAAAAAATAATAAGCTGATAAACTTATTTATTTACTATTTGTGTACATATATATTGGGTTTTGGGGGATATATTAGGTGGCAACAGGGCTGACCAAAAAAAAAAAAAAAAAGCGTATAAAACCGATTTTTTAAAACCGAATTATTTCGGTTATTTTACTTATTTAAGTTATAACCGTTTAATTATTCGGTATTTGTATTCGGTTTTTAAAATTATGCTATTTAGATATTCGAATAATCGAATTAGATATTTAGAAAAAGTAAATTTTAACTTTGTCCTAAGATTATGTATTTATATATTGTTAACTTGTAATTATTAAACTAATTTATGTGTTATTAAGCTTGTAGATTGTGGTTAAATATTGTTTAGAAACTCTAGCGTGAAATTTGAAATGAATTTTTTTTTTGGATAAAAATAAGTTCATATTTCGGTTATATACAATATAACCGAATAATATAATTCGGTTATTCGGCTTTCGGTTATTTGGTTGGTATTGATTTCAGATATTTGTTCGGATAGTAAAATTGTATGAAATTCGGTATTTGGTTATAATCGAATATACAGTTCGGTTCGATTATAACAAAATACTCACCCCTAGATGACATTACATATAAATCAAATATCTACTAAAATATATAAAAACACACTTATTTTGGCCCCTGCCTGTTTTGGTATTGATTTTAGGGGGTGTTTGATAAAAATTGAATGAATCTAAATCTGAATCTGAATGAGCTGAATCTGAATCTGAATATGAATGAGCTAAATCTGAATGAAAAAAACTGTTTGATAACTGACATATCTTAAAGATCTGAATGACATATTTTTAATATTTTACCCCTCTGAAAAAATTCAAAGTTGTTGTAAATTTATTTAATATTATATAATATAATAGTTAATATTTTTTTATTTTTTTTTATTTTTTTTACTTCATTCAGCCAACCATTCAGCCATTCAGACCAAAAATTCGGACTTAACCATTCAGCCAACGCATCTGACCGATTCAGCCATTCAGACGATTTTTTTCAAAACAAACGCACTTAATGATTCAGCCACTTACCGATTCAGCCATTCAGACCCATTAAGTTCTAAACAAACAGCCCCTTAGTCTCAAATTAATACTACATGAGCTCTAAAATTAGAGATATATTTTGATTTTTTAAAGTCAATTCGCAAAATTTTAAAACTCAAAATTGATATAATTTTGTTTATGTTTTGAAAACAACAAATATGATAATTAATACTCCATCTGTCCCGAAATAAACGTCCAAATTAGTTTTGGCAAGTTAATTAATAAAAATTTCTTTTACCTAAATTACCTTTACGATTACTTATTAATTGAAGTATTTCTTAATTTTTCTATTGCCCCAATAATTGCTCTCACTTTTAATTCTATAACCTCAATAATTGCTCTTTCATACGTCATTTAATTCTCTAGATACATTTTTTTGTAACTCTCACATTCTCAATAAGTAAATGGGAGTGATTAACATACTGTATTGATCAATTGACCAATTTTAAATTTAAAAATATCTCAAATTGACTTTTCAAAAATCAATAATGATTTTAAAATTAAGAATGGAGGGAATAAAATATTTATAGAGGCTCTATAGATTTAAAAATATCTCAACTTTAAAAATTTCAACTTTAAATTTAAAAATATCAATTTTAAATTTTAAAATATCTCAAATTGACTTTTTAAAACTCAGTAATGATTTTAAAATTTAGAATGGAGGGAGTACAATATTTATAGATACTCTATAGATTTAAATTTTTATTAAGAGATAGTTCTTAATGATTTGAATTTATATATTCCTTTTACCTATTAAGAGGCGAACAAAATTTTATCAAATAACTTTATCCACTCACTGAATCAAATATGGACAATTAAGAGGTATATATTAAGTGATAATCAAACACCACCTAAATGATAGAACAATTCAACTCGCTATTGACATCAATAGTGGTTTAGTTTAAGCCGAAGATATATATCAAGACATTTCAAGGTAGGTATTTTTCCTATGCGCTTCTCCCTCTCCCCCTCCCCTATACCCTAAACCCTAAAGATTTGCTTGACTCTAAGATTCTTTTTTATTTTTATAATTTGAATGAGATATTTTTTTTGAGTTTTGCATAGCAAGAGCTGCTGTTTTTCTTACGATATAATAGGTACGGTTTATTATCTTTTATTTATTTATTGAATTTGATGCAATTATTATTTTATGTTGGTATATTTAAGAATTAAGGTTAGTTTATAGGCCACATTTTCTACTCAGTCAAGAATTTTAAATGGACCAACAAATCGTGAATTGAGCTTTCCTACCTTTCTGAATCTTGTAACTCCCTTCCATGGAGCAACACGTAACGATACATGATCTCCAACATTAAATTTCACGTCCTTTCGATGAAGATTCGCATAACTCTTTTTTTGATCTTGTGCCGTTTGTATACGTTGTCGGATCATTTGGATCTTCTCTGTAGTCATACGTACCAATTTTGTTCTCAACAACGTTGCTTCTCCCACATCATCCCAACATACTGGAGAGCGACACTTTCGTCCATACAATGCTTCGAATGGAGCTACACCTATACTTGCCCGATAATTGTTGTTGTAAGAGAATTCCACCAATGGTAAGTACTTATCCCAACTTCCTTTGAAATATAGGACACAGAGTCTTAATAGATCTTCAAGAGTTTGAATAGTCCTTTCTGATTGCCCATCCGTTTGAGGATGGTATGCCGAACTAAATCGTAAATTCATGTCCATAGCTTTCTACAAACTAACCCAAAATCATGAAGTGAATCTTGGATCACAATCTGAAACTATGGATACTGGCATGCCATGCAATCTCACAATCTCATTCATGTACATACGAGAAAGACGTTCAAGGGAATAAGTCTCCCGTATCAGTAAGAAATGAGCAGACTTGATTAATCTATCAATAATAATCCAAATCGCATCTATGCCTTGAGAAACCTTGGGAAGACCCATAACGAAATCCATGGTAATGTGTATATTTCAAAGACTAAAATACAATTTGTATCCCAAAATTTGTAGGATATTTAAGATTTGTATCCTAATTCCTAATATTCAAAACGTATTTAAGTGCACCCCAAGAATTTTTTATACTAAACAAAATACACCCTTCGAGATTTAAACTGAATAAAATGCACCCCAAAATTCTTTTTAGATCAATAAATTAATGCATCTCAAACTTCGTTGCGCTAAACAAAATACACCGTTACTTTTGAATAGTTAAAGCATCGAATTTTTTTTTGGAGGACACACTCAAATACATTTTAAACATTATAATGTAAACCTTAATAACTTTAAAAATTTTAAGTTTTAAACTGTATTTTAGTCTATTTTTAATTAAATTTTGGGTGGTAAATTAATTTGAAGCACCTTAAATGATTGATGATATGCCATAAAGAGTAGGTGAATCAAAAAACGTCAACAAAAATTTTATAATTAAGATTACATACTAATATATTTTGCTTAATTCTTTATTGCTTCCTACGTCCTATCTTCTAAAAGGAGCCAACTGTCAAGTGCTAACTGCCAACTGCCGATTTCATTGGTAAATACACAAATTTTGTACCACCAGGACAACAGAGAAGAGTTACCATGTGCCACAAAAAGCCCTTTTTGTTACGTTTTATAAAACTAGGCGAAATAACGGATGTGGGACTTTTTAATAAATAAATGTTAACGTCAAGATTTATGGACGCATCTCAATCGTCAAAATCACGTCTAATTTTGTATTAAAACGAAATCAAACACGAAGCTTGTCGATTTGTGCCGAATAATTTTGGTGTGAGAATAAGTACAGACTGAATAAAATTTTAACAATAAAGATTTTATACTATAGTGCTGAAAATAATATTGTGTACTTGAGAATCAAAGCTGATCAGTATATAATTTTTTAATAATATTAAATTGAATATCTTTAAAGAAAAAAAGTCGGAACATATCGTGATACTTTTTCTCGACAGTTGTAAATTGAATGTAACTAGGTACGCCAAATTAGATTTAAGCATGGTAAATTTTTTCCACGTGGATTATGACCCACCAAATCATTCGGGTCCAAATAATCACACCCCAACATCTATGTACACATTTAAATTGTACATTTAAAAATATATTAAAAAAAAAAAAAGAGAAGATGTTATAAATATTTTATTATTATTTTGATAAATATGGTCATACACAGCTTTGTATGTTTTATTTGTATGCTGGCAAAATTTATTTTTGATTTTGATTTGAGAGGGGAGAAACTGTTTTTTTAAAAAACAAACAAATATGTCTGATTTTGGAGGAAATAAGCTGTTTTTTTTAAAAACAAATCTGTCGAAACATCATAATTTTAACTGACTGTATATATGACCATTATTCCCTGTTATTTTATATTTAAATGCGCCTTTGAATATATAATTTGGGTACTAAGTAAAACCATAAAATGACGTATATTTATTTATTTGTGAAAATTTAATTTCTCTTACGCTTGACAACTTTCATTTTTCAATATGTTTGATTGTGAAGCACTGACACTCGTGGTTTGTTTACCAAGCAAGCTTTAATCAGCTAAATATTCCCTTGTCTTTCATTTTTATTGTTTATTGACTTTGGGAGAATCAGAGAGAAGTTTTTGTTGATATGGAGGAGAGAGAAAACGTTGATACTGTTGTGCTTGCCATTAATGGAGAGAAGTTTGAGGTATTTGGTGTACACCCATCTACTACTTTACTTGAATTCTTGCGTTCTCATACTCGATTCAAGAGTGTCAAGCTCAGTTGTGGTGAAGGTGGGCATCAATTTTTTCATAATTTTTTTGAAACTGGGTTCATGGGGTTTTCACCTCTGTGTCTGCAATCCTTGTACGTTTTTTTGTATGGATGATATACTGGGAAAATTTGATGTTTTTTTTATGATTCTTATGTGAAATTGGATGCTTTGGTGTGTTATTTGATTTTGTCTGTGTTTCTGCTTGTTTCTGATTCTTTGTTTAATTTTTTGATAAATATTGGATTCTGACATTTGATAGAACTTGGGTTGACTATTGTGAATAGAAGGTTTACTATTTTGATTTTTTTTTCATGGGGAACATATTGATTGTGTTTAGATTTGTTGCTAATGTTTGTCAATTATAGCTTCCTTGTATTTAACAGATTGCTTTACGAATTTTGTATGGGGCCAAATTGTCCTCTATTCATATATTTGGTTTAATGTTAGGCAAGCTTAACTCAGAGGAGGTTTTAACTAAATACTTGAGGGCCATTGTTTAATTTCTCATCTATTTCAATAGGCCACCAAACTGAGACTAGGGTCTTATTTTTGGTAATTTTATTACTAAACAATGTTCATCTTAATTGTTTAATTATTGTCATAAGCTTTGAGTATTTACAGACCTATCTTGAATGTTTTATATCTTACAAATTCTTACCATCTCAGGTGGTTGTGGTGCTTGTGTCGTTTTACTGTCAAAATATGACCTGGTTCTCAGAAAAGTTGAGGATTACACTGTGAGTTCATGTCTTATGCTTCTTCACAGTGTAAATTATTGTTCAATTACAACAAGTGAAGGACTTGGAAATAGCAAACATGGGTTCCACCCAATTCATGAAAGGTTTTCCGGTTTTCATGCGTCTCAATGTGGTTTCTGCACACCCGGAATGTGTATGTCACTCTTCTCGGCACTTGTCAATGCCGAGAAAGAAGATAGGCCTGAGCCCCCTCCAGGATTCTCTAAACTTACTGTTTCTGAAGCTGAGAAGTCTATATCAGGAAATCTATGTCGATGTACTGGATATCGACCCATTGTGGATGCCTGCAAAAGTTTTGCTGCTGATGTGGATATGGAGGATTTGGGAACTAATTCGTTTTGGAGAACGGGAGAGAGTAATGAAGTTAAACTTAGTAGATTACCTTTTTATAATTCAAAAGATCATGTTTGTACATATCCTGAGTTCTTGAAGAAAGAAGCCGAGTCCGCACTTCTTTTGAGTTCCAATAAAAAATCTTGGTACAGTCCTCTCACTCTTGAGGATCTTCAAAACTCTTTGGAAAAGAATTTTGGTACACGGACGAAGTTAGTTGTTGGTAACACGGGGATGGGTTACTACAAGGAATTCGGTCAATACGACAGATACATTGATCTGAGGAATATCTCTGAGCTTTCATCAATTAGAAGGGACGACACAGGGATGGTCATTGGAGCAACTGTCACAATCTCTCAAGCCATTTCAGCTTTTAAGGAAGAAATAGACGGTGCATTATGTTCAGAAGGGGTGCTTATTTTAAAAAAAATTGCTTCCCATATGGAGATGATTGCTTCAAAGGCCATTAGAAACTCAGCTAGTGTAGGGGGAAATGTGGTTATGGCACAAAGAAATCATTTTCCATCAGATATTGCCACAATACTTCTTGCTGTGGGTTCTACAGTTAATATAATGACAGATCGGAAACAGGAGAATCTTACACTGGAGGAGTTCTTGTCAAGGCCGCCATTGGACCCACGTGGTGTGCTTTTGAGTATCCAAGTTCCATGCTGGGGGTCATTAAGTAATACCTTCTCTATGGAAACTGACAGTAAGTTGAGGTTCGAAACTTATCGTGCTGCTCCCCGACCGCTTGGAAATGCATTGCCCTATCTAAATGCTGCTTTTGTGGCTATTGTTTCTCCAAGTAAAACTGGAGTTGTTGTAAATAATATTCAGTTGGCTTTTGGTGCTTTTGAGACCAAACATGCAAAAAGGGCAAGGAAGGTTGAGGAATACTTATCTGGGAAATTTTTAAGCGTTGGTGCTCTTTATGAAGCTGTTAAATTAATTAGGCCTGCTGTGGTACCTGAAGATGGAACTTCAGATGCTACTTATTGGTCAAGCTTGGCTGTTGGTTATCTTTTTGAGTTTCTTTTCCCCTTGGTTGGTGGTGGTTCTGTAGTTTCTAATGGTTGGTTGACCGAAAACACTCTAGAAAAGGCTTTCAAAACAGAAGTTGATAACAAGCAGAATTGTAACGTTAGGGAAGCAGCAGTATTGTCATCAGGAAAGCAGGTGGTAAATTCAAGCAAAGAGTATTATCCCATTGGTGAACCAATTATAAAATCTGGTGCTTCTATTCAAGCTTCTGGTTAGTTATGCCTCATTTGCTATCTATATTTCATTTTGAACATTACTTAATTTAGTGCATCAAATTTTCACTGCCAAACTTCTGTTTACTGAATTGACAAGTTCTGATTATTGGAGAGAATCATCTGGTTTTGAAGCAACACTGATATTAGGAATGGCCCAAAAGTATAAACTTTTTACCAATTTTTATTTTAAAAAATTTAGTTAGAATTATTTACTTAACTTTTGTATGATCCTCTCTCTTGCCCTCTTGATATTAATTTCAATTTGCCATTAAAATTAAAAAAAGAGAGTTTATTTCTAGTCCTTTTGTGTTCTCTCTCCGTCTCTCTCCTCTCATGTACGTTTGAGAATATTATAATACTTTAGCGATTAAAACATCCAAACTATATATATATAAATAAATTATACCTAGCTCGCTATTTCCAAACCAATCTTGTAGGTGAAGCTGTTTATGTAGATGATATTCCTTCACCAACAAACTGTCTTCATGGTGCATTTATTTATAGCACAAAGCCTTTGGCAAGGGTGAAGAAAGTCAACTTCAAGTCTAAGTCGCTACCAGACGGTGTTACTGCTGTTATATCTTACAGTGATATCCCAAGAGGAGGAGAGAACATAGGAGCCAAGACAATGTTTGGTACAGAACCTTTATTTGCTGATGATCTTACCAGATGTACTGGTCAGCGTCTTGCTTTTGTGGTAATTTAGTTGTACCATAGCTATCATCTATGTCATCCACTTTATGCCACTAATGAATTTAGTTTTTATGTATATATTGAATGCAATGACTTGATTAGGTTGCAGATACACAGAAGGGAGCAGATAGGGCGGCATCCATGGCCGTAGTTGATTATGATACTGAAAATTTAGAACCACCGATTTTAACTGTTGAAGAGGCTGTTGAGAGATCAAGCTTCTTTGAGGTTCCTCCCTTCCTATGTCCAGCACAGGTTGGGGATTTCTCAAAAGGCATGGCTGAAGCTGACCACAAGATTCTCTCTGCTGAGGTACTTCTGACAATTTTTTTTACCTATTCTGATATTCTTAGCCGTCTTATGGTGTACTATAGGTTCTAAATTTTGATATCATTTCTTCACCTTTTAAGTTGTTTGTGTTATGATATTCCTTTTGAGATCCAGCTCAAACTTGGATCGCAATATTATTTTTATATGGAAACACAAACAGCCCTTGCTATCCCAGATGAAGATAACTGCATGGTGGTTTACAGTTCGACTCAGTCCCCTGAGAGTGCACACAAAGTAATTGCAGGATGTCTTGGTATTCCAGAACATAATGTTCGTGTAATTACGAGAAGGGTTGGAGGAGGATTTGGTGGCAAGGCAATAAAATCTATGCCTGTGAGTATACATTCTCTATGATTCCTAGATAATTCAATTTTCAGAAAATAGCTAATCCATTTCTGAGAGGTGCCCCTTTTAAGTTTATCTTTTTTCAATAAAATATAATTTTACAATTTTTTGAAATATGTTCTCAATGTAGTCTTTTATAGGAAATATAGTCTTTTAAAATTAATATTGTCTCTCTCATATATATATATATATATATATATATATATATATATATATATATATATATATATATATATACACGAAATTATTACTATATAGAGGTATAGTTTCTTAATACGGGACTTAAAAAGTATATAACATATTACAATTTAAAGGTTATTCCTATTTATAACTTGCTCAAATTGGGACCAATTTTTTTTATAATATTGTAGATGTTATTCTTATATAGAGTATTCTTAAATAGGGGTTTTACTGTAGTATGTGCTCCTCTCACATATAGGTGGGACCCACCATACTCTCTTGTGAGAGAAGATCATGTGAAAATATCAAAATTACATGTGGAAATAGTGCTCCCCGAAGTTTATTATGATTGCATGTTTTGGGTTCTTAACAATGTATAGTAGTTTTCAGACATTTATGATTTCCAAGAAATGTTTCCCTCCCTCCCTCCCTCCCTCCCTCCCTCTATCTCTCTCTCTCTCTCACACACACACACACACACAATCATATCCTACACGAGTGTAATATAGTTTTTTTGGTAATGTAACTGACTCTTCCTTTGTGTTATGATAAGATTCTGTTATTTTTTTAGCTATAAAAACCCACATTCATTTTGATGCAAGCACTTGATATATTTCGTTTCAGATTGCAACAGCATGTGCACTTGCAGCACATAAATTGGGCCGTCCTGTACGGATGTATCTTAATCGCAAGACCGACATGATAATGGCTGGAGGAAGACATCCCATGAAGATAACATATGATGTTGGGTTCAAATCTAATGGGAAGATCACGGCCCTAAACCTTGATATTTTAATCAATGCAGGGATGTCTGCGGATATAAGCCCCGTCTTGCCACACCACATTGTGGGTGTCCTAAAAAAGTATGATTGGGGTGCTTTATCTTTTGACATAAAGGTATGCAAGACAAACCATTCCAGTAAGTCTGCAATGCGAGCCCCTGGGGAAGTGCAGGCATCTTTTATTGCGGAAGCCATAATAGAACATGTAGCATCTACACTTTCTATGGAAGTGGATTCTGTCAGGTACAGAAATCTTCACACATTTGATAGCCTTAATTCATTCTATAAGCATAGTGCTGGAGAACTTGTAGATTATACTTTGCCTTCTATCTGGGATAAATTGGCATCATCTTCAAGATTTAACCAAAGGATTGAAATGATACAACTGTTTAATCAACGTAACTTATGGAGGAAAAGGGGAATTTCTCGAGTTCCCATTGTGCATGAAGTGACCGTGAGACCAACCCCAGGGAAAGTAAGCATTCTTTCAGATGGGTCTATTGTTGTAGAAGTTGGTGGGATTGAGCTCGGGCAGGGTCTCTGGACTAAGGTAAGACAAATGACTGCATATGCTCTCAGTTCAATTCAATGTGATGGAACTGCAGACCTCTTGGACAAGGTGCGTGTTGTGCAATCAGACACATTGGGCTTAATTCAAAGGGGGTTTACTGCTGGAAGCACTACTTCTGAATCAAGCTGTGAAGCGGTTAGGCTTTGCTGCAACATTTTGGTTGAACGACTAGCCCCTCTTAAGAAAAAGTTGCAGGAGCAAATGACTTCCTTGAAATGGGAAACATTAATTCGCCAGGTACCTATCTTCTCTATTGAAAATTTGTTCTAAACCTCTAAATTTCTTTTACCCTTGGCGAGTAGAAAACATTGATGAAGGAATTAATCTGTACTATATCAGAATTTGATGCATGCGGGCTTTATTTGAGTTCTGTTAGAAGTGCAGGATACTTTCCTCAGTCCTGTGGCATGTCTGTAAATGTATGACGTACTAGCTATTTCTGTTTTATTAGTCTTTACCAAACTACAGTTTTTAACAAATTAAGTAGTCATTATCTTTTTCAAATTTAGCTTGGGCTTGTTATTTTGTGAATACATGTATGTGTGGAAGAAACTTGTTCTACTTAAAAATGAAAAAATTTACCTCATTATAACCGTATCAATTTTAAATACAATGAACTCAAAATTTGAGCATGTAACTACATAGATTGTAAAGGTTATTTTTCAACATGGCAAGCTTGGGAAATTTAAAAGCAATACCAAATCTTCGTTGTCGAAAAATAAAGGTCTACATGAGCATCTCACCATCTGGTCCTAGGGATTTTTGAGAAGCATCAATGAGAATGGCCTGATATGAAAATCCTTGCCATTGTCAAAAATTAAATGTTTGAGTAGCATTAGATATTTTTAGAGTATATATCTTCTCCCACGTTAAATACCTTGAGAAAAAATATGTCTAGTATAGTAGTATATAATGACTTGGGCCAACTCTTATCATTACCAATTGGTTTTGAGTTAGAGAGCTTAATGTTTTTATATACTAGACGTGGAAACTATTTATTTTATAAATCTTAACTTGGTATCAGAGGGCTATCCTTGGGCCTAATTAAACACTTTTCTTATGTCTTGTTTGTTTAGGACTGAATGACCTAATTAATTGTTTGTTTGGGTTGAATGGTTTAGTGTCATTTTTTTTAGCTGAATGAAGTTTTTTTTATAATATTAACTATTATATTAATTAATATTAAATAAATTTACAAAAATTTTGAATTTTTTAGAAGGGTAAAGTAATAAAAATATGTTATTAAGATATTTCAGAAATGTCAATTATCAAACAATTTTTTTCATTCAAATTCATTCAGTTTTTATCAAACACCCCCTTAGTTTTCATTTTTTCCCACTTGTAGTTCATTTCTTAAGGTTGAAAGTTACCCATTTCTTAACAAGTACCACTTATCTTATGTTTGCTTATCTTGTGTGGGTCTTCATATTCATCAGTCCACGTGCGACCCTTAATACACCTGGTTACATGTAAGGGGGAATGTATATAATGACTTTAGCCTCATTACCAATTGATTTTGATTTAGAGAACTTGATGTCTTTATATACTAAATTTTGGGCCAATTTTATAAATCTAATAGATATTTATATAACAATTTCTATAGCTCACTCTTGATTGTTTAAATTTTGTTATATATTCTACAATATCATTTTTTTTCTCTTTTCTTTAACATGCAGGCAAGTGTGCAAGCTGTAAACTTATCAGCAAGTTCTTACTTTGTACCTGACTTCACTTCCGCAGATTACCTGAATTATGGTGCTGCAGTGAGTGAGGTTAGTTATCCATCACACCTTCTCCACACCTTCTCCAGGGGCGGAATCAGGATTTGAACCCAGCATGGGCATATTTTAAATAATTTTTTTGTTAAAATTAAATAAATAAAACTTGAATTAATCTTAATATTAATTAATCATAATAATGTTTATAAACCCCATAGCTTGAAAATGTTCAAAGATAAATACATCATTTTTGATGTAAGGAACTATACAATCACTCAACTATTTATCGCCCATTTGGTTTCAAAGAGTGGTTTTAACAATAAATAAACCCGATGATACAAATCACTCTTATTTTTCTTAACCAATTTTTGAGCAAGTTCACCAATCCCTTTCACATTAGAAAGTTCAAGATCATTTTTCACATCTGCAATGTGAGTCTCAAGGTCATCATCAATCCCCCAACCGTCATCATCAATCATCCAATATATATTAGTATCCCTTGAATGTATTTTCAAAGCCTCAAACCAAATTTACTTTATATATTCAAACAAAATCGGGGCAAAACACATCAAAATCAACCCACAAACACAACCAACTAACCAAATCAGCCATAAAACAATATCACCAAAAAATTGAAGTTCATTTAACCCAATTGGCAACAAATTCAAAAAACTTCAAAATTTAAATTGTCAAACAAAGAAAAACCCTAATTTAGTTACCTCTTAATTCTAAAATACACCAAAATCGCCAAAAATATTAAAGTTCATTTAACCCCAACCAACAACAAATTCAAAAAAACTTCAAATTTTAAATAATCAAATAAAAAAAAAGCCCTAATTTAATTACCTCTTACGTCTGAAAATCAAATCAAAGCATGGATTACGGTTTGATACACAAGGGCGGGGTAGCGGTGTTGCCAAGATGTAGGAGATTGGAGATGGAGAGAGTTTTTTGTTGTAGAGAACTTAGATCATTTTTGTTTGCAAGGATTATAATCACAAGATTATAATTCTCGGAATTATATCTCAAGACTATTAATCTTAGAATTAAATAGTTATTGTCACATGTTTGTTTTTTATGGGATTATTCATGAGATAACTTAAAACAATTCCATGTTATGTTTATTTTTTTCAGGATTAATTAAATGATTAGATAAAAAATATCGTTTGGCCTATTACACCTTTACCAATAGTAACATATTTTAAACTATAATTTAAACTTGTTTATACATAAAAAAATGATGAACAATTAATTATATTTTTTCTTTATATAAACAGTTGGGTAACTGATTTCTCAACAGAAATATGAGGTTTTAGATAGAGAAAGAGGAATTGAAATGTGAATGGACTCTCCCCACATGCAGATAAGGATAAAAGGAGTGAAGAAATGAAGTGATAATAGAAAAACTATGTAGCTCTAGAGAGATAGATATAGTAGTATTTTGGAGAGAGAAAGAGCTCAGGGGAATAGTTGTAAGCAACTATGGCGGAAAAATGGTCGAGAAAAACGTTTGGAAGAATACGAAAAAGGTTGAGGTTAATTTTGAAAAATATTATGATCATTTTAGAAGAAGGTTGTGGTTAATTTTGTCTAAAAAAATTTAGTCTGTTGGGGATTATAATACATGGTTAACATAATATTAAATAGTCCCCCGTATTAAGTCATTTTATAATCTCTGAACGTCTCCCGTTCAAATTTAAAAATAAACAAGACACTAGGGATTAATATTCTTATCCCAAGTGTAACCCTTACAAACAAATATTGTCTTAGAGTCTAGGGGATAGATGGAAAGATTTTGTCTTGAACAGGGGCAAACGAGAGCTACTCTGCTAAAGGAAAAAAATTAATTGAATCCCCCCATATGTTTTTTTTAGAAGATAAGTATTTTAGTATTTTTTGCTACCTCTAAGTTTAATCTCTCTATAAATCTGTCCCTTATGTTTATTAAATTATATTTCTATCTCTACCCCTATACCTAAAAAAAATAAATAAAAAATCAAGCATATGCAGCTGCCCTATAAATACTTCTGCCCCTGCCTTTCTCATCTTATTGTGTTTGTACTTTTGAAGCGATTTTACTAAATTATATTTCTGTCCCTTCTTCCTCTATACCTAAAATAGGAAGAAAAAAAATCAAGCATAGGCAGCTGGCCTATGAATACTTCCGCCTCTGGCTTTCTCATCTAACTTTTCAAGGAAGACTTTCACCACCGAGGATGACACTGCATTGTTATAAAGTTGTCCTGTAGCACCATATGCCAGTTTCTCTAGTAGGAGTATTTTTTATTCTGAGGAAATGTCTACTTTGCACTGTAGGTGGAGATAAATGTTCTGACAGGAGAAACCAGAATTCTTGGAGCAGATATCATCTATGATTGCGGTCAGAGCATGAACCCTGCTGTAGATTTGGGACAGGTTGGAGTCGGTTTTTAAAAGTGTATTTTACTATTTTTCATGGTCTGAGAAGCTATTGCTTGATTTGACTAAGTGAAACTAGATTCGCCGGGGACATTCTAGTTTGAGTCCGTCCGACTTGATCAATTTTTCTTCTTGGTTTTTTGATCAGCCTACTTGGTGATGTTTCTGCTCGTATACTTTGAGATGTTCTGGTTATTAATGTTTTTAAATACTATAATTTCTTCCTACAGATTGAAGGGGCTTTTGTTCAAGGAGTCGGATTCTTTATGCTAGAAGAATACCTCACTAATTCAGATGGATTGGTGGTTGCGGATGGCACATGGACGTATAAGATACCAACAATTGACACCATTCCCAGACAGTTCAATGTCGAGGTACTCAACAGCGGACATCACGAGAAACGTGTTCTCTCATCTAAAGGTAGGTCAGGTCAGGTCTGGTCTGCTTTCTTTTTAGAGGTAGGAAAAAGTAGAGAGCTTTTTCCAATATAACTGCATCTTATATCCCCAAGCTAGGAATTAAGCAGGGATTCTTCAAGCGTATCCCCGCACTGGATACTCTGATTCTTAGGGATTCTCTCCTCCCTTTTAGCTTGTGTTTTTGTTTTATCATATACATACATATATATCAGTCCGCTTGTCCAGCAAACTGGAAGGAATTAACCGGAAGGAACTAAGAATGAACCGGTTATAGTAACGATTTTTTCCGTCGCTATAGCATAAAAAGCCGGTTTTTTTATGCGCTATAGCCGGTTCGTTCCCGTTTGCTGTCTGAGCTATATATATATATATATATATATATATTAAGCTGAAATTAAGTTACTAAAGTCTAATGAATATCTCCCAGCTTCTGGCGAGCCGCCTATACTTCTGGCAGTTTCAGTACACTCTGCAACAAGGGCAGCCATTAAAGAAGCCAGAAAGCAGTTCCGTTCTTGGAAGAAATTAGACGAGTGTGATTCGACATTCCAATTGGACGTTCCTGCTACGATGCCTGTCGTGAAACGACTATGTGCAATGGATTGTGTGGAGACATACTTGCGAAACTTGCTCTCTAGCTGAAATTCGATACATTTGTTATCAATAATTGTAGGTTATGTCTCTGACTTGAAAGTTATACCTTTGTTGTAAAATTACTAGATACCTATACCTTGTTATTTTGGTGTAAATAATTAAACGGTGCATTTGATGTTGTCATTGTCTTCATTTTCTGGGAATGTAAACAACAGTTTGAATCTTGTTTTCAGTTATTTAAGTTTTTTTTTATTAATTAAATACGGTTGATACTTGTCACGTTTGAAATAAAAATTATTAATGAATTACTTAAACCGAAACCACTAAATACGATATTACATGTTGAAATACAAAAGACATTTAAATACTTATAACATGCATGCAAGTTGCATCATTCATCATTAAAAAAAGAGACAGTTATTGAGTTTTTAATAATAAAAAAAACTTAAATAAACGGACGTCGTGAATTTAGAATAAAAAAACATTCAAACATTGTATTTAAGCGATATAAGCAAATGCACGTGTAACCTAGCTAGCTACCACATTATATTATTGCATACCCACACTTATGTTTGCATGCAAGAAAAAACATTAATTCATGAATCCATGCACAAATTGAGATAATAAAAAAATTAAAAGAAGAAGAAGTCTTTCAAGCGCCAAGTGTTCGTCAACACGTTGTAACTCCTGCCAAAAAAATTAAAATAGTTATATTGACATATCTAAATTAAATGAGGAAAAAAGCGAAACACGAACACATAATGGTATATTCTTCTCGCATTAATTAATCGCATCTCTCTCCTCGATCTAAAATTCAAAAACATAAAATCATGAATAAGTAACACAAATATTATTTTTTATACATAACGATAGACCTCAACAACAATTAAAAAATATTCAAATGACAACACGACTTATCTTTTGATAGCCGTTCTCAGTTCCATGCAATATCATATTTTTTTTCATGTTTTAATTAATATATATACACGTACACTATCTTAGGTACTAATACGAAAAATATTGTCTTTGATTTGTAACACATACATATATATTGACTTCAAGTACATATAATAGTAAGAAGTTGATCAAAAACAAACAAATATATACCCAACAAAATATTGAAATACTGAAGCACAAAGATTTCATAGAATCAGAGATTTTATTTTATTTTTGTTTTTCATACTTGTAACAAACACATATATTATTGAAAATTATCATTTATCAATTACCGAGTGTACCATCTTTTTCCTTACAAGAGGCACCAACTTCCAGTAGGGTATAAACAACAAACAGAAAGGGAATATTATGCGTACTAATGACAACTTATATATAATGAAAGAGCATAGGACCAAGTGCCAAGTGCCGGTAGCTTTACCCAAAAATACATTTATCCAACGTAGTTAAATACACAAATTTTTATTGGCAAACATTTGTTAAAATTACACACATGGATCAAATTTTCTTTTCACTAATTCGCATTGACATGTCTTTTGTTCATTCTTTATTTCTTTTACTCTCTGTTCCAAAATTAAAGATATACTTTGACTTATTGAATTTAATTTGTAATATTTTAAGCTTCAAAAGTCATATTATTTCTTTTAAGTTTTGTAAGTAATTAATATTGTAATTAGTGACACTTTTATGACTAATCTCCAATTTATACTCTAAACTTTAACCCTCCAATTGATTTGCACCCTAATTTTATTTTGAATTAAATACACTCCAAATTTTGAGTTTCAAAACAATTTACACCATCCTTACCTTCTACTTCTAAATAATTTGCATTCTATAACTTTGTGCAAAAAGTATAAATTGTATTGAAACTCAAAGTTTAAGGTGCATTTAATTCAAAGTAAAATTTAGGACGTAAATCGATTTTAAGGTTAAACATACCATGATAATAATTGTTTATATTAAAATTGACTTCAAAATTTTGTAATTAATATATATATATATATATATATATATATGGGCTATATGTATATACACAGCTGTGTATTATACAGTCGGGCTATGGCAAAGGGTTTATTTGGCCATGGCGACGGTTCACCCGTCGCAGTAGCCAATAATAACTATGGCGACGAGTGAAATCGTCGCTATAGCCCAAAAAACCGTCGCCATAACCGATTATGTACTACACAGCTGTGTACATATATTTTTTCCTATATATATATTAATTTTAGAAAGGAGAGTATTTCACAAAAATTTTGATATTTATTTTAGTGTAAGAAATGAAAGTTAGGTAAAATATTCTAACCTCCTAACATAATACATTTTGTCCAGAACAACCACATACAGCTAAAATAAATTACACATATTTCGAAGCCGAAATTTAGAAATCCTTTGAAAATAATGTTTAAGTTTTGAGATGAGATAAACGAGATCTGGTTAACATAAAATTTATTTTTTGATAAGTCGCATAAAACTTTGATAAAAATATAAATAAATAATTTAGATTCTATTAACAGTGAGATAAAAAAGTTACATAAATTTATTGAATTTTTAAAAAAATTAAAAGATCTTATAAAAAAGTGGGAAGACATTTTTTTTTTATTATAAAAAAGTGGGACGATAACATTGCTACAAAAGCTTTCTTGGACCTACGTGAAACCCTTTTAACTTGTGTCCTATTTCCAACAAGACAACAGAGATTGTCCAGGGTTTAACGCTCTGTTTCTGAGTTTTAAAATAGACAGAAAAGAAAAGAAATGGACGGAAAATTTAAGTTTTTTTTCCAATTCTTATGTTTCTGAGCTTTTTAATAAACGGAAAAGAAATCAAATGGATAGAAAATTTGGCTACTTTTGTTGCCAAAATTTTCCGTCCAAAATTGACCTTATTTGGACGGAAAAGAAATTAGAATAAGTAATATTTTTATAATTTCCATATTATCCTCAACTTTTAATATAATAAATTTTAAATTACAACTCATGTCCTCAATTTTAAATTTTCTATCCTTTTCTATTAAAAACTCAGAAACAACACAAAGAAAAATTTCAAGTTTTCTATTCTTTTTAAGTTTTCTAATTTAAGTGTTCAAAACTCAGAAACAGAGTATAAGGAGTCACCACGTGCGGCAAAAAGCCCTTTGTATTGCGTTTTATGCACCGACACTAGTGAGCTTTTTA
Source organism: Panax notoginseng (assembly GCA_016801055.1). NCBI lineage: Eukaryota > Viridiplantae > Streptophyta > Magnoliopsida > Apiales > Araliaceae > Panax > Panax notoginseng. The sequence continues at coordinate 201,604,557 of CM029018.1, forward strand.
ATCAGCTAAATATTCCCTTGTCTTTCATTTTTACTGTGAGTAAATCTTTGGGTACATCCAATTTACTCACAGTTTACCGAACGCAAGAAATAGTGTCGTTTTGGGTATTTTTTTATTTTTAAATTCTATGCCTCTTTCTCCTTAAAATATGAGTGAACTCCCCCCTTTTCTCCTACTTTTATCCTAGATGAAATCTGATCCTTCTCCTACAACTCCCTCTCTGACTCACTTCTTCGCTCCTTGTCCAAACTCACTCGCCTCCATCAACTCAGCATCTTCGGTTACTCTTCTCCGATCATATACCGGATTCACGCGACTCCTTCTATTTCCTCCTATGTTTCACTCCAAACAATAATTAATCTATGAAACTCTAATAAGGTAAACCTTTTTTTTCAGCAATTTCTACTTTCAATGGATGGTATTGTTTCATTTGGATTAATTGATTTGTGTTTAATTGGGTTCTTCATAATCTTCGCTTTATTACCCAAAAGAAGAAGAGGGTTTTTTAATTATCTTAGTCATCTCTAGTTTGTGTATCATTACAATTTAATTTGGGTTTCTTGTCAAATTTTTTATGGTACTATTTTATTATTGTTTTTCTCAATGTGTTTTGTCTTCCAGGTTTTTTTTTATGATTGCTGTTAATAATTTGTATTGTTATGTAACATAGATTTTTGATTGGCCTTTAAATACATAAAATTCAATGCATTGCTTCAGTTCATACTTATTGACTATTCAGTTTTCAGTTATGTAGTTAAGATTTACAAGCTTGCAAAAAATTTGCAATAAGAAGAAAAATAAAAAAGAAATAATTATTTGTTGAATTGTTTTTTTTCAGTAATCAATGTTCATGTTGTGTGAAACTAACAAATTTTCTTTTATCTTTTTCATTTAGATTGTTTGCTGTTGTGGACACTTTTTGCTACTTGTTTCAAGGCCACTTTGGAAATCTACCAATGGAATCGGAAATAGATATTAGCTCTACAAATTTAGATATTGACGTAGATGACCCGTCTAACAATGAATGGGATGACGAAATAGAAGAGAATGAAAAACAGAATAATCAAATAGTGGAAGAGCCCAAATTACATATGGTGTTTGACAATGTTAATGAGGTTTATGAAAACTATAGGAAATATGGTGCACAACAAGGATTTGGAGTGACTAAAAGAAGTAGTAGGAAATTGGACGGAGTGGTTAAATATTTCACAGTTGTATGTCACAAATATGGAGAACCAAAGAAGAACTCAAAGATTACTCTAAAACTGCATCCGGTTATTAAAGCAAGTTGTAAGGCTAAGATTTGTGCCAAGTTATTGAATGATGGAAAATGGGGTATTGTAAGACCCCAACTTTTATAAATAAAGATGAATTTTCTATAAATATTATTTTTGAATATTATGGAATGAATTTGATATAATGTTATAATTGTGGGTAATATTTATAAATTTTATAAAGTACGCAAGTTGTTATATAATATTCGATTGGTCGGGGAATATTCGTTTTAACAGGGAATATTCGTACAACGGCACAATCATTGGTGGACCCCACAACAGAATTATTGTCGGATTGAGAAAACGACAAAAATATTTTATTGAAAATAACGGCGGAAGTTTTACCGTTAATACTGTTGAACTACTCGGTAGTAAAAGTACAGTAATACGCGTGATTGCATAGTAGCACATGGTATTGATTATTGATGCTTACGTAAGAAGTCACTCAGTTTTGTTCAATTATTGTTACAGTAATTGTTGCATAGTATCTCACGTTATTTGATTCAATTATTGTCAATATGTTATATATTATTTCAATAATTGAGACGACAAAATTATTAATATTATTATTTACAATATTAACGATGTCTAGAAGTTCTGTCAAGGAGAGGTTTGGTCACCTAATTGCGCGCCAATAGGGAGAAATCCTTATTGAAAAGCCTCCTCTTTCCTGGGAACGACCTGGTCGATTAATATTGTGAATTATAATAATGATGATAAATATTGTTAAAAATATTGAAAGAATTTTATGGAGTAGTTGTTGTAATTTTGTGTATTATTTGGATCCCCACTTGCCCATTATTAAAATAGTTAGGAGAAAGTACTTCAGTTTATATATATATATATATATATATATATATATATATATATATATATACGGTCTGGATCTTAAGCTCACCCCTTATTCAACTCACCCCCTTTTAGCGACGGACCCAGCGACGGTTCGGTCATACAATCGTCGTCTATACTTTTAACGACGCTATATGTTGTCCGTCGCTAAAAGTATAGGCGACGGTTGTATGACCGAACCGTCACCAGATCCGTCGCTAAAGGGGGGTGAGCTCGGGTGAGTTGGATAAGGGGTGAGTTTAAGATTCGGACTATATATATATATATATATATATATATATATATATATATATATATGATAGTGGATGCTGGTGGAATCAAAAGTCATCAAGTTGTAAGAGTTTGTCGGGGTGGGAGCAAATAATTCAATCAAGCATGTGCTTATATATATATATATATATATATATATATATATATATATATTATTTTATTTTCGTTTTACATGATGTTGGTAATCAAATTCTTGTGCATAACATCAGTGGCTGCTACAATTTCGTCCGTGAAATTATCATCCGGGTCACCCGTGTTCAAACAGTACCCTTTTAATTCTCCTATAAATAGGATGCTTAGTTAGAATTGAAATCACACCAGAAATTCAGAGAAATTTTTTTCTATAATCTTGAGCGTATTTCTTTAGAGTTTGAAGAAGCTTTGAGCTCAGTGCAACTTTTCTTAAAAAAAAAATATCCTCGCCCTACCAGTCGGAATACTCTTCTTTTACGGTAAGGGATATTATTTGTTGTACTCGTAAGGGGTATTATTTCTTTTGTATTTATGAAGAGAACTTCTGTTATTCCATTATTTATTATTCTGTTGGAATAACCTGTATACGCGGGCTACCCTATACTTGGTGAAATTCTTCTGTTATTCTATTCTTTACTATTCTGTCGGAATATCCTGTCTGTGCGTTTACGCCGGACCTGGTTCCATTATTTATTATTCTGTCGGAATATCATGTCTGTGCGTTTACGCCGGACCTGGTTCCATTATTTAGTATTCTGTCAGAATATCTTGTCGGTGCGTTTACGCATGACCTGGTTCCGTTATTTATTATTCTGTTGGAATAACCTGTCTGTGCGGTCTATCGCATACCTAATAATTTCTTTTGTTATTCCATTCTTTATTATACTCAGTTGGTTAAAGTTTTGGCTTTTATGCTCCATGAAATTAGTGGAATATCCTTGATATTTGCGCTTCATCCAGCATATTTTCATAGAAATAGTTTTCTGAGCATTCTTGAATTTAACTGCACAAAGCAGTATCATGTTGACAATTTGGACGTTATTGGTTCCTGGATTAATTAATTCTTGAACTTGTTTTATTGAATTCTTATATCATTGTCATCATCCTCATGTTTATATTTTTTTGAAAGTCATCTATGGCATATAGTGCATAGATGGACTTGGTATGATTATAACCAGGGATTATTCGGTATAATCATGACCGTAATGTTACAAATGATGTGGTAAAAGTCCTCATTGGCCCGTAGTGCATTGATGGACAGTTGTTGGCATGATCATGACCATTGATGAATACACGAATATCCTTGGCCCGTAGTGCATGGATTATTTGTGGTTGTGATACTAATGAATATCATTGGCCGTAGTGCAGGGATGATGCGGATTATTTATTAAGCTGAGTCCCAGCGATAAAAGTGATGAAAAACCTTTTAAATCATAAAAGATAGTAGATTTTATTCTCTACTTGACTCCTTTAATGGATTGCTTATTCTGCTGCACTTAAACTTGATGTGGGTTATATTGTATCAGTTTAACACTGTTGAAGGCTAATGATAATTTATTCTGCATTATCTTAGTCATAATATTTCTTACTGGGCTAGTTGAGCTCACCCTTTCTTTCATTGTTCTCTTCAGGAAATGAGAACGTAGCCGGGACTAGTCGGGAAACGGAGTGACGGTCCAGATGATAGTATTAGTAGTCCTCACTATTCTGTTAAATAGTGTGATAATAAATGTAATGAGGACTTATTCTGAGAGTGGATATTGTCTAGAAGACAGTATTTGTATTAAAACTCACAGCTCTCTTGTTATATATTAAAGATTGTATTTGTAATCTGTACCATGTATTTGGCGACTAAGAATAGGTGATGTATACCTATTTTGGGGGCGTCACAGGTATAACCACTTTGGAGCTTGCACATAATCATGGTTTAAGTCCTAGTAAATCTCGTTTTAACCGGTGTAATCGGCATGTGACCTCTTATATAAAGAGGAGACTTGAGCTAAACAATGATGCTGGGATGCCAATGAATAAAAGTTATAATTCAATTAGAATTGAGTATGGAGAAAATGGAATGCCTTGTTTAAAGAAAGATTGTGAAAATTATATGGGAAACTTAAAAAAACTAAGGCTTGCTGAGGGTGATGGTAGTGCACTTCAAAATTATTTTGCTAAAGTTCAAGCAGTGGATTCTAACTTTTTCTATGTGATAGACCCGGATGAGGAAAATCGGATCAAAAATTTATTTTGGGCAGATTCGAGGTCTCGAGCTGCGTATGAGGAGTTTGGTGATGTCATCACATTTGACACCACCTATTTGACTAATAAATATGATATGCCATTTGCTCCTTTTGTTGGAGTTAACCACCATGGACAATCCATACTACTTGGTTGTTGTGGCTTGATATCGAATGAAGATACTAACATTTTTGTTTGGTTGTTTGATGCGTGGCTTTATTCCATGTCTAAAAAAGCTCCACATGCCATTATCACCGATCAAGACAAAGCAATGAAAAATGCGGTTGAGATAGTTTTTCCCAATGGTCGCCACCGATGGTGTTTGTGGCATATAATGAAGAAGGTTCTTGAAAAATTAAAAGGGTATAAGCATTATGAATCAATTAAATTTGTGTTACATAACGTTGTGTATGATTCTTTGAGTGTGGATGATTTTGAATGTCAATGGAAGACAATGATAGACAATTATGATCTTGAGAACAATGAATGGTTGGAAGGATTGTATAATGAAAGGCATCGGTGGGTTCCTTGTTTTGTGAAATATATTTTTTAGGCGGGAATGTCTACGACACAAAGAAGTGAAAGTATGAATGCTTTTTTTGATGGATTTGCTAAAGCAAAAACTTCCTTGAAAGAATTTGTGGACCAATATGATAATGCGTTAAGGAGTAAAGTGGAAAAAGAAATAACAGCGGACTCTCATTCTTTGACTTCAAATGTACCTTGTGTTACACATCACGCCATTGAAAAACAATTCCAAGAGGTTTATACAAATTCCAAGTTTATAGAGTTTCAAACAGAAGTGGCGGATGGAGGAATGTATTGCGATACAAGGTTTGTCGAATCTCATGATAAAATATTTCATTACGAAGTCAAACAACTTTATTACTTTGGGAAAAAAAAAGATCGGCCAAAAATTGTGAACTTCAAGGTTTGCTTCATTGAAGGGGAAAATGAATTTGATGTGAAGTGTAACTGTAAATTGTTTGAATTTCGAGGAATCTTATGTAAGCATATAGTTAAGGTACTTCATTTTGAAATGTTTATATTTACGGTTCCAACAAAATACATTTTAAGGAGGTGGAGAAAGGACATAAAGCGACGTCATACTAAAGCTAAAGTCACTTATAATGTTTGGAAAGACACGGAATCGGGACAGAGATATGACAAGGTGTGCAATACTTTTTTCGACGATGCGGACATTGCATATGGCACTCAAAAAAGATGTGACCAACTTGTAGATAGACTTCTTGAACTAAAGGTGGAATGGAATACGGAGGATGGAGTTTGTGAAAAAAGTCGACCTACTCAAAAGTTAAACGCTAAACGCGAGGGAATCTGAAAATAACGACCCAAATGAAAGCTAGAAATTACTTTCACCAAAAAAGAACCGATGCAAGGGGCGTCCTCCTAGTAAAAGGAAGGTAGGTAAGATCGAAGAAGTTTCGAAGAAATTCAAACTGAAGAGACAAAAAAAAAGGTAGAAATAATTGTGAATCAAGAAACACAAAGAATATGAAGAAGGTATGATTTTCTTTTTTGTTATATATATATATATATATATATATATATATATATATAATTTGTATATTGTAACTTGTTTTGCAATTAATATTGTCTTATATAATGAACTTGTATGCTTCTTTTATTTAAGGTATTTGAGTTGGATACGACTATTAATCAACCACCTATTTTTCATGAGACACAAGAGAGTCGTCATGAAAATATTAACTTGAATGTGAGTAATGATTTTTTTTTTTCAATTGTTATGATTATTATTTTTAATTTATTGGTTAGCATTTCAGATGTATGAACTCAATTAACATCGATGGTTCTTTCTATAACTTGTAGGAATCCATATGGGGAGATGAACTTCTAAATCTTGGCGCGATGTGGAATTTTGGGTCAAAAGGTGAAGGCACTTCCAATGCTGGCGAGATGAACTTCTAAAGATGAACTTCATGAGACACAAGATGAATTTTGGCACGATAGTGAGATGAGCTTCTAAAGATTTTTGACTTGATTTAGTTGTAGCTTTGATATATTAAAGCTATTTAGGTAGCTCAGTGGATGATTTAGGCATGTGATAATACTGTTCATATGTATCAAAAGTATTATAATTTTGATAATTTGTTTTCATCTTTAATTTTCCAAATTTCAATGTTAGTTTTACTCTCAATTGATGAACACAATAATTAGAATTCATTTCATAAACACTATAGTCACAATTTACATGTTTACAAGGGGCATACCCCAGGTAATTAAAAAAATGATGAAACTGTGACGCCCCCAAAATTAGGTATTTATCACTCATCTTGGGTCGTCAGATACATGGTACAAAATACAAATACAAACTTAATTATACAAATGTCGTGTAACATACGACAATACATAAACTGAGAGTTCTAATAGGAATATTGTCATCTAGACAATATCCATACTCAAGGAGTCCTCATTACATTTATTGTCACACTATTTAACAGAATGGTGAGGACTACTAATGCTATCTTCTGGACCATCACTCCTTTCCCTGACTCGTCCCAGCTATATTCTCATTTCCTGAAGAGAACATTGAAAGAAAGGGTGAGCTCAACTAGCCCAGTAAGAAATATTATGACTAAGATAATGAAGAATAAATTATCAATAGTCTTCAACAATGTTAAACTGATAAAATACAATAGACATCAAGTTTAACTGCAGCGGAATAAGCAATCCATTAGAAGAGTCAAGTAGAGAATAAAACCTACTATCTTCTATGATTTAAAAATATTTTCATCAACTTTTATCACTGAGACTCAGCTTAATAAATAAACCACATCTTCTAATCATCCTTGTATTACGGGCCAAGGATATTCATTAAATCATCAATGATCATGACTATACCGAAAAATCCCTGGTCATAATCATACCACAAACTGTCTATCAATGCATTACAAGCCACTGAGGACTTTTACCACACCACTTATAACATCACAGTTCATGATTATACCGAATGATCCCTGGTCATAATCATACTAAGTTCATCTATGCACGTAAGCCAAAGATGACTTTTAACATAAAATAAACATGAGGATGATGGCAATGTTATAGGAATTCAATTAAACAAGTTCAAGAATTAGTTTATCCAGGAACTAATAATATCCAAATTGTCAACATGATACTTCTTTGTAAAGTAACAGTTAAGAATGCTCAGAAGAATATTTTCATGAAAAGATACTGGATGAAGCGCAAATATAGAGGATATTCCACTAATTTCATGGAGTATAGAAATTAAAACTTTAACCAAATGAGTATAATAAAGAATATATGAAACTGCAAATGGATTTTTACCAGCCATGCGGTAATCCACGTATACAGATCATTTCCACAATTTAATAAGGAATGAATATAAAGGATCATTCACCATGCATGTGGCAATCCACATAGACAGGTTATTCCAACAGAATAATAAAGAATGGAATAACAGAAGAATTCACCATGCATGCGATAGAGACCGCACAGACAGGTTATTCCCAACAGAATAATAAATGCGGAATAATAAATATGGAACCAGGTCAGGTGAAATTCACACCGACAGGATATTCCGACAGAATAATAAATGCGGAATAATAAATGATGGAACCAGGTCAGGTGAAATTCACACCGACAGGATATTCCGACAGAATCGTAAAGAACAGAATAATAAAAGAATTTCACCAAGTATGCGGTACTTCGCATAAACAGGTTATTCCAACATAATAATAAAGAATGGAATAACAGAAGAAGATCACCAAGTATTGGGTAAACCGCATGTACAGGTCATTCCACCAAGTATAGGGTAAACCACGCATACAGGTTATTCCAACAGAATAATAAAGAATGGAAAAACATAAGGATTTCACCAAGTATAGGGTATGCCGCGTATACATGTCATGTATAGGGTATGCCACTTTTATAGGTTATTCCAACAGAATAATAAAGAATGGAATAACAGAAGTTCTCTTCATGAATAAGAAAGAATAACACCCCTTACCATTTTAAAGAAGAACTGAAATAAAGAAGTAGTTAAGTGGCAGAATACTCTTCTTCTTTCTCTCTATAGTTTCTCTCTCAGTGAATTCGTAAGAAAATAATGAAGGAATGAGCTTCTATTTATAGAAAAATGAAATGCATAGTAACTAATCCATGAACGGTCCAGATTGATTTACTTTAATCTGACGGTCCATATTTAAAGAAAAATCTTTTAAATAAAATATAATATATTCTATTTATAGAATAACTTTAATAAAGTATTCTGTTTTATATAAAAAGATTTTACTATGCAAAACACTATGCACAATAGAATATAATATATTCTATTTATAGAATAACTTTAATAAAGTATTCTATGTTATATAAAAAGATGTTTCTGTTTTATTACGTTAATAATACGAATAAAACAAAACTTCATTATCGCTAAATAATTCATATTGTTAATTGACAATAATTGAATCAAACTGAGTGACTTCTCACATAAGCATCAATATCGTGTGCTACTATGCAACCACACGTATTACTGTACTTTTACTACCGAGTAGTTCAACAGTATCAACGGTAAAACTTCCGTCGTTATTTTTAATAAAATATTTTTGTCGTTTTCTCAATCTGACAATAATTCCGTTGTGGGGTCCACCAATGATTGTACCGTCGTACGAATATTTCTCGTAAATAGTAACTCGTGAATAGTACTTCGACACAAAAAGTGTCCCAAATACTCGAGTGAACAATACTAGAGTGAATAGTAATTTGGGTGAATAGTAACCCGTAAATAGTAACTCATGAATAGTAACTCCTGAATAGTAACTCCGACACAAAAAGTGTCTCAAATACTCGAGTGAATAATACTAGAGTGAATAGTAATTTAGATGAATAGTAACCCGTAAATAGTAACTCGTGAATAGTAACTCATGAATAGTAACTCCGACACAAAAAGTGTCCTAAATACTCGAGTGAACAATACTAGAGTGAATAGTAATTTGGGTGAATAGTAACCTGTGAATAGTAATTCGTGAATAGTAACTCATGAATAGTACTCTGACACAAAAAGTGTCCCAAATACTCGAGTGAACGATACTAGAGTGAATAGTAATTTGGGTGAATAGTAACTCGTAAATAGTAACTCGTGAATAGTGACCATGTATTTTATGACAACTTGTTTACTTAAAAAAAAAAATTCACATATCACCCTTAACTTTAACCTTTTATCAATTTAACCATTTACCAAAATAGAAAAATTGAATACTTTTATTTCATAAAATTCGGGGTCTCACAATCTCCCCTCCTTATGGAATTTCGCCCTCGAAATTAACGTACGTACCTGATATTCGAAGAGATGAGAATACCTTACTTTCTTTTCGGATTATACCTTTCCGGATAATTCCGCTCTATCATGATTTTTCCATTTCTCATCTCCTGTATTTCGAATATCATTCTAGAATATACCTTCAAAACAAAGGTTAATCGACATACCACAATTTATCCACTTATTAAGTAAATAATTTCAGCTTAGGTAAGTCACACCCTAACGAAGTATATTACTCGTCTTCTAGACTAATATCTCCGTCAGTGACCATATCCCTGTAACATCAATCAATAATTTCTGTCCACAATCATATGAATAACTCATAATCATAATTGTGATTCTGAATTACTTTTCGCACCCAGGAAGAAGAAAATTTACATCACCTATCTTCACCTGAAACATCAAAAATCATGGTTATACCAAATCACAATTCCTGCTCATAATCATACTAATAAATTCATCTTTGCACTACGGCTAAAGATTTACAACTGTATAACCAATAATCAACAGTTAATCTTCGCACTACAGGCCAAGGATATACAACTGTAAAATCAATAATGCTGAGACTCAGCTTAATAGTATCACGACCACGAATTATCCATGCACTACGTGTCAAAGATAATCGTGTTTTCAATTACGGTCATGATTATACCAAACAATCCCTGGTCATAATCATACCAAGTCCATCTATGCACGTAAGCCACAGATGAGTTTTACCACATCTATGAATTAATATTTCATTGCTGAGACTCAGCTCAATAATTAATCCACATCATCGAATCATCCCTGCACTACAGGCCAAGGATATTCTTTAGTATCACGACCACGAATTATCCATGCACTACGTGCCAAAGATAATCGTGTTTTCAATTACGGTAATGATTATACCGAACAATCCCTGGTCATAATCATACCAAGTCTATCTATGCACGTAAGCCACAGATGACTTTTACCACATCTATGAATTAATATTTCACTGCTGAGACTCAGCTCAATAATTAATCCACATCATCGAATCACCCATGCACTCCGGCTAAGGATATTCTTTAGTATCACGACCACGAATTATGCATACACTACGGCTAAAGATAATCGTGTTTTCATCAACGGTCCTGATCATGCCATAAAACAATTAGTCTTTGCACTACGGCCAAAGAGAATCCATAGCCATAATCATACCAAAAATTGTCCATCAATGCATTACGGGCCAATGAGGACTTTTTCCACATCATTTGTAACATTACGATCATGATTATACCGAATAATCCCTGGTCATAATCATACCAAGTCCATCTGTGCACTACAGGCCACAGATGACTTTCAACAAAATATAAACATGAGAATGAGGTATTGACGTATATAGGGTTTCAAACCTCTTAGAAACTTTCGCATCATTCGCTCCTCATTATCGACCAAATGGGATGCAAACCGGGATAACTCCGCAAACTTAACCTCGTACTGCGATATGGTCATATTATTTTGCTCCAATGCTTATCTCAACATTGTTAGATGCCATTTTCAAACACTGCCACAAAATAAGGGTTAATTAACATATCACATATTATCCATATACTCTGACCGACCAATTAAATACCAAATAAACTTAGGTAGGTCATACTAGCGAAGGAATTCCCCGTCTCTCCCCTCCTAGTTCTTATATTACATCTCAGCCAGGGATCATATTCCTAAGCTTTGATACCAACTGTGACGCCCCCAAAATTAGGTATTTATCACCTATCTTGGGTCGTCAGATACATGGTACAAAATACAAATACAAACTTAATTATACAAATGTCGTGTAACATACGACAATACATAAATTGAGAGTTCTAATATGAATATTGTCATCTAGACAATATCCATACTCAAGGAGTCCTCATTACATTTATTGTCACACTATTTAACAGAATGGTGAGGACTACTAATGCTATCTTCTGGACCATCACTCCTTTCCCTGACTCGTCCCAGCTATATTCTCATTTCCTGAAGAGAACATTGAAAGAAAGGGTGAGCTCAACTAGCCCAGTAAGAAATATTATGACTAAGATAATGAAGAATAAATTATCAATAGTCTTCAACAATGTTAAACTGATAAAATACAATAGACATCAAGTTTAACTGCAGCGGAATAAGCAATCCATTAGAAGAGTCAAGTAGAGAATAAAACCTACTATCTTCTATGATTTAAAAATATTTTCATCAACTTTTATCACTGAGACTCAGCTTAATAAATAAACCACATCTTCTAATCATCCTTGTATTACGGGCCAAGGATATTCATTAAATCATCAATGATCATGACTATACCGAAAAATTCCTGGTCATAATCATACCACAAACTGTCTATCAATGCATTACAAGCCACTGAGGACTTTTACCACACCACTTATAACATCACAGTTCATGATTATACCGAATGATCCCTGGTCATAATCATACTAAGTCCATCTATGCACGTAAGCCAAAGATGACTTTTAACATAAAATAAACATGAGGATGATGACAATGTTATAGGAATTCAATTAAACAAGTTCAAGAATTAGTTTATCCAGGAACTAATAATATCCAAATTGTCAACATGATACTTCTTTGTAAAGTAACAGTCAAGAATGCTCAGAAGAATATTTTCATGAAAAGATACTGGATGAAGCGCAAATATCAAGGATATTCCACTAATTTCATGGAGTATAGAAATCAAAACTTTAACCAAATGAGTATAATAAAGAATATATGAAACTGCAAATGGATTTTCACCAGCCATGCGGTAATCCACGTATACAGATCATTTCCACAATTTAATAAGGAATGAATATAAAGGATCATTCACCATGCATGTGGCAATCCACATAGACATGTTATTCCAACAGAATAATAAAGAATGGAATAACAGAAGAATTCACCATGCATGCGATAGAGACCGCACAGACAGGTTATTCCCAACAGAATAATAAATGCGGAATAATAAATATGGAACCAGGTCAGGTGAAATTCACACCGACAGGATATTCCGACAGAATAATAAATGCGGAATAATAAATGATGGAACCAGGTCAGGTGAAATTCACACCGACAGGATATTCCGACAGAATCGTAAAGAACAGAATAATAAAAGAATTTCACCAAGTATGCGGTACTTCGCATAAACAGGTTATTCCAACATAATAATAAAGAATGGAATAACAGAAGAAGATCACCAAGTATTGGGTAAACCGCATATACAGGTCATTCCACCAAGTATAGGGTAAACCACGCATACAGGTTATTCTAACAGAATAATAAAGAATGGAAAAACATAAGGATTTCACCAAGTATAGGGTATGCCGCGTATACAGGTCATGTATAGGGTATGCCACTTTTACAGGTTATTCCAACAGAATAATAAAGAATTGAATAACAGAAGTTCTCTTCATGAATAAGAAAGAATAACACCCCTTACCATTTTAAAGAAGAACTGAAATAAAGAAGTAGTTAAGTGGCAGAATACTCTTCTTCTTTCTCTCTATAGTTTCTCTCTCAGTGAATTCGTAACAAAATAATGAAGGAATGAGCTTCTATTTATAGGAAAATAGAATGCATAGTAACTAATTCATGAACGGTCCAGATTGATTTACTTTAATCTGACGGCCCATGCATATCAATCTTTAAAGATTCAAATAATCAAGCAACCCCAGTTTATGATAAGCCCAAGAAAATCAAAACTCAAGAGGACCCAAATCTCCAAGATTTGGTTTTGCACTATATTTATGCTGCTAGTGTAAACTCTTGAATTCTGCAGAAAAATGAGTCAACCGGTATGAACTGAAGCAATGTATTGCATTTTATGTATTTAAAGGCCAGTCAGAAATTTATGTTACAAATTATGAAGAACCCAATTAAACCTAAATTACATAAGAAACACAAAGAAAAAACTTAAATTGCCAATAAATCTTTGAAGAAACTCAATTAAACCCAAATGAAACAATACAATCAATTGAAAGTAGAATTTACTCAAAAAAGTGTTTACCTTATTAGAGCTTCATAGATTAATTATTGTATGGAGGGAAGCATGATTCATTCGTTATTTGACCGGAGAAGAGTAACCGGAAAGGCTAGTCGACGGAAGCGAGTGGGTTTGGACAGAGAGTGAAGGAGTGAGCCAGAGAGGGAGTTGTAGGAGGAGGATCAGATTTCATGGTAGGAGAAAAGTAAGAGAAAAGGGGCAAGTTATATTCTAAAAGAGAAAGAGGCATAGAATTTAAAATAAAAAAAATACTCAAAACGACACTATTTCTTGCGTTCGATAAACTGTGAGTAAATTGGATGTACCCAAAGATTTACGCTTTGTTTCTGAGTTTTAAAATGGATAGAAAAGAAAAGAAATAGACTTAAAATTTAAGTTTTCTTTCCAATTCTTATGTTTCTGAGTTTTTTAATAAACAGAAAAGAAAAGAAATAGATAGAAAACTTGGCCACTTTTCCTGCCAAAGTTTTCCGTCCAAAATTGGCATGATTTAGACGGAAAAGAAATTAGAATAAGTAATATTTTTATAATTTCTATATTATTCTCAACTTTTAATATAATAAATTTTAAATTACAACTCATGTCCTTAATTTTAATTTTTTTATCTTTTTCCATTAAAAACTCAGAAATAACGCAAAGGAAAATTTTAATTTTTCTATTCTTTTCTTTCGGTTCTAATTTAAGTTTTCTATTCTTTTCGTTTCTGTTCAAAACTGATAAAGAGACCGTAGTCTTTTACTGTTTATTGACTTTGGGAGAACCACAGAGAGAGAAAGGGGAAGTTTTTGTTGATATGGAGGAGAGAGAAAACGTTGATACTGTTGTGCTTGCCATTAATGGAGAGAGGTTTGAGGTATTTGGTGTACACCCATCTACTACTTTACTTGAATTCTTGCGTTCTCATACTCGATTCAAGAGTGTCAAGCTCAGTTGTGGTGAAGGTGGGCCATTCATTTTTTCATAATTTTTTTGTAACTTGGTCATGGGTTTTTCACCTGTGTCTGTGTAATCTTTATATGTTTTTATGTATGGATGATATACTGGGGAAATTTGATGTTTTTTATTCTTATAGGAAATTGGATGTTTTGGTGTGTTGTTTGATTTTGACTGTGTCTGCTTGTTTCTGATTCTTTGTTTAAATTTTTGATAAAAATGGGATTCTGACACTTGATAGAACTTGGGTTGAGTACTATTGTGAATAGAAGGTTGACTATTTTGATTTTTTTTTCCTGGGGAACATATTGATTGTGTTTAGATTTGTTGCTTATGTTTGTCAATTATAGCTTCCTTGTATTTAACAGATTGCTTTGCAAATTTTGTATGGGGCTAAATTGTCCTCTGTTCATATTTTTGGTTTAATGTTAGGCAAGCTTACTCAGAGGAGGTTTTAACTAAATACTTGAGGGCCATTGTTTAATTTGTCTTCTATTTCAATAGGCCACCGAACTGAGACTAGGATCTTATTTTTGGTAATTTTATTACTAAACAATGTTCATCTTAATTGTTCAATTATTGTCATCATAAGCTTTGAGTATTTACAGACCTATCTTGAATGTTTTATATCTTACAAATTCTTACCATCTCAGGTGGTTGTGGTGCTTGTGTCGTTTTACTGTCAAAATTTGACCAGGTTCTCAGAAAAGTTGAGGATTACACTGTGAGTTCATGTCTTACGCTTCTTCACAGTGTAAATTATTGTTCAATTACAACAAGTGAAGGACTTGGAAATAGCAAACATGGGTTCCACCCAATTCATGAAAGGTTTTCTGGTTTTCATGCGTCTCAATGTGGTTTCTGCACACCCGGAATGTGTATGTCACTCTTCTCGGCACTTGTCAATGCCGAGAAAGAAGATAGGCCTGAGCCCCCTCCAGGATTCTCTAAACTTACTGTTTCTGAAGCTGAGAAGTCTATATCAGGGAATCTATGTCGATGTACTGGATATCGGCCCATTGCGGATGCCTGCAAAAGTTTTGCTGCTGATGTGGATATGGAGGATTTGGGAACTAATTCGTTTTGGAGGACGGGAGAGAGTAATGAAGTTAAACTTAGTAGATTACCTTTTTATAATTCAAAAGATCATGTTTGTACATATCCTGAGTTCTTGAAGAAAGAAGCCGAGTCCGCACTTCTTTTGAGTTCCAATAAAAAATCTTGGTACAGTCCTCTCACTCTTGAGGATCTTCAAAACTCTTTGGAAAAGAATTTTGGTACACGGACGAAGTTAGTTGTTGGTAACACGGGGATGGGTTACTACAAGGAATTCGGTCAATACGACAAATACATTGATCTGAGGAATATCTCTGAGCTTTCATCAATTAGAAGGGACGACACAGGGATGGTCATCGGAGCAACTGTCACAATCTCTCAAGCCATTTCAGCTTTTAAGGAAGAAATAGACGGTGCATTATGTTCAGAAGGGGTGCTTATTTTTAAAAAAATTGCTACCCATATGGAGATGATTGCTTCAAAGGCCATTAGAAACTCAGCTAGTGTAGGGGGAAATGTGGTTATGGCACAAAGAAATCATTTTCCATCAGATATTGCCACAATACTTCTTGCTGTGGGTTCTACAGTTAATATAATGGCAGATCGGAAACAGGAGAATCTTACACTGGAGGAGTTCTTGTCAAGGCCGCCATTGGACCCACGAGGTGTGCTTTTGAGTATCCAAGTTCCTTGCTGGGGATCATTAAGTAATAGCTTCTCTATGAAAACTGACAGTAAGTTGCGGTTCGAAACTTATCGTGCTGCTCCCCGGCCACTTGGAAATGCATTGCCCTATCTAAATGCTGCTTTTGTGGCTATTGTTTCTCCAAGTAAAACTGGAGTTGTTATAAACAAGATTCGGTTGGCTTTTGGTGCTTTTGTGACCAAACATGCAAAAAGGGCATGGAAGGTTGAGGAATACTTATCTGGGAAATTTTTAAGCGTTGGTGCTCTTTATGAAGCTGTTAAATTAATTAGGGCTGCTGTGGTTCCTGAAGATGGAACTTCAGACGCTACTTATCAGTCAAGCTTGGCTGTTGGTTATCTTTTTGAGTTTCTTTACCCCTTGGTCGATGGTGGTGCTGTAGTTTCTAATGGTTGGTTGACCGAAAACACTGACAATTTCCTAGAAAAGGTTTTCAAAACAGAAGTTGATAACAAGCAGAATTGTAACGTTAGGGAAGCAGCACTATTGTCATCAGGAAAGCAGGTGGTAAATTCAAGCAAAGAGTATTATCCTATTTGTGAACCAATTATAAAATCCGGTGCTTCTATTCAAGCTTCTGGTTAGTTATTCCTCATTTGCTATCTATATTTCATTTTGAACATTACTTAATTTAGTGCATCAAATTTTTACTGCCAAACTTCTTTTTACTGAATTGACAAGTGCTGATTATTGGAGAGAATCATCTGGTTTTGAAGCAACACTGATATTAGGAATGCCCAAAAGTATAAACTATTTTCTTTCATTTTTTATTTAAAAAAATTTAGTTAGAATTATTTACTTAGCTTAACTTTTCTATGATCCTCTCTCTTGCCCTCTTTATATTAATTTTAATTTGGCGTTAGAAATAAAAAAAGAATTTATTTCTATTCCTTTTGTGCTCTCTCTCTGTTTCTCTCCTCTCATGTACGTTTTTGTGCTCTCTCTCTGTTTCTCTCCTCTCATGTACGTTTGAGAATATTATAATTCTTTAGCGATTAAAACATCCAAACTATATATAAATAAATTATATCTAGCTCACTCTTTCCTAACCATTCATGTAGGTGAAGCTGTTTATGTAGATGATATTCCTTCACCACCAAACTGTCTTCATGGTGCATTTATTTATAGCACAAAGCCTTTGGCAAGGGTGAAGAATGTCAACTTCAAGTCTAAGTTGCTAACTGATGGAGTAACTGCTGTTATATCTTACAGTGATATCCCAAGAGGAGGTGAGAACATAGGAGCTAAGACAATGTTTGGTACAGAACCTTTATTTGCTGATGATCTTACCAGATGTACTGGTCAGCGTCTTGGTTTTGTGGTAATTTAGTTGTACCATAGCTATCGTCTATGTCATCCACTTTATGCCACAAATGAATTTGGTTTTTATGTATATATTGAATGCAATGACTTGATTAGGTTGCAGATACACAGAAGGGCGCAGATAGGGCGGCATCCATGGCCGTAGTTGATTATGATACTGAAAATTTAGAACCACCGATTTTAACTGTTGAAGAGGCTGTTGAGAGATCTAGCTTCTTTGAGGTTCCTCCCTTCCTATGTCCAGCACAGGTTGGGGATTTCTCAAAAGGCATGGCTGAAGCTGACCACAATATTCTCTCTGCTGAGGTAGTTCTGACAATTTTTTTTATACCTATTCTGATATTCTTAGCCGCCTTATGGAGTACTATATTGGTTCTAAATTTTGATATCATTTCTTCACCTTTTAAGTTGTTTGTGTTATGATATTCCTTTTGAGATCCAGCTCAAACTTGGGTCGCAATATTATTTTTATATGGAAACACAAGCTGCCCTTGCTATCCCAGATGAAGATAACTGCATAGTGGTTTACAGTTCGAGTCAGGCCCCTGAGACTGCACAAAAAGTAATTGCAGGATGTCTTGGTATTCCTGAACATAATGTTCGTGTAATTACGAGAAGGGTTGGAGGAGGATTTGGTGGCAAGGCAATAAAAGCTATTCCTGTGAGTATACATTCTCTCTGATTCCTAGATAATTCAATTTTCAGAAAATAGCTAATCCAGTTCTGAGAGGTGCGCCTTTTAAGTTTATCATATTTCAATAAAATATAATTTTACAATTTTTTGAAATATGTTCTCAATGTAGTTATAAACTTCCTGCTGATTTTGGAATATACCTATTTATTCAGCTTGATAAGTAATGGATTCACCTATTTACTTACTCTGAAATTTATTTTTGTGGATTGCAAGATCATAAAACACTCCCATAAACTGCAATTAGTTTATCAAATTATAGTGGGTTGGCAGGAAACAAGTAAGAAATTTGGCTGGAATCTAAATTATAGTTCTCCAATGTGAGGAGAAGAAGTGCTAGGATGACTACAAAGAAGTTCCAGCCTTTGGGGAGAGTGTAAAATTGGAGAACAGTAGAATACATGCAATAAGGAGATATGCAGCAGTAAAAATAGCTCCCTCCAAGAGTGGGAACCCCCATGGTAAATAGAATAGCCGAGTAACCTCCAAAAGTTGTCCATGTTACACGTAAAATGTGTATTGCTGTCAAATATAACTCAAACCTCGAGTTAGCTGTTGACAAAGTATCAGAATTTGGAGACATTTTTATATCTCCTATAGATAGATGTCGTTTTCCTTCCATGTCTAACTTATCCTATTCTTTGAGATATTTGGGATATAAAAATAGTCTTATGAATATATGATTGATGGATGGGTTGGTAAAATTAGTCCATTGGTTGTGCTAATTTATTTTTATTTGGAAGCCAATTTTGTGGACCAATGTTCCTTACTTTTCTTATAACATTAATTGTAACTAACATTTATGATTCCCAAGAAATGTTTCCCTTCTTCCATCTCTCTCTCTCTCTCTCTCACACACACACACACACACACTACACAAGTGTTATATAGTTTTTTTGGTTATGCAACTGACTCTTCCTTTGTGTTATGATAAGGTTATGTTATTTTTTTAGCTATAAAATGGGGTTCTTCTTTTACCTTTTTGCCCACATTCATTTTGATGCAAGCACTTGATATATTTCATTTCAGATTGCAACAGCATGTGCACTTGCAGCACATAAATTGGGCCGTCCTGTACGGATGTATCTTAATCGCAAGACCGACATGATAATGGCCGGAGGAAGACATCCCATGAAGATAACATATGATGTTGGGTTCAAATCTAATGGGAAGATCACAGCCCTAAACCTTGATATTTTAATCAATGCAGGGATGTCTGCGGATATAAGCCCTATATTGCCACACAACATTGTGGGAGTCCTAAAAAAGTATGATTGGGGTGCTTTATCTTTTGACATAAAGGTATGCAAGACAAACCATTCCAGTAAGTCTGCAATGCGAGCCCCTGGGGAAGTGCAGGCATCTTTTATTTCGGAAGCCATAATAGAACATGTCGCATCTACACTTTCTATGGAAGTGGATTCAGTCAGGTACAAAAATCTTCACACATTTGATAGCCTTAATTCATTCTATAAGCATAGTGCTGGAGAACTTGTAGATTATACTTTGCCTTCTATCTGGGATAAATTGGCATCATCTTCAAGCTTTAACCAAAGGATTGAAATGATACACCTGTTTAATCAACGTAACTTATGGAGGAAAAGGGGAATTTCTCGAGTTCCCATTGTGCATGAAGTGACTGTGAGACCAACCCCAGGGAAAGTAAGCATTCTTTCAGATGGGTCTATTGTTGTAGAAGTTGGTGGGATTGAGCTTGGACAGGGTCTCTGGACTAAGGTAAGACAAATGACTGCATATGCTCTCAGTTCAATTCAATGTGATGGAACTGCAGACCTCTTGGACAAGGTGCGTGTTGTGCAATCAGACACGTTGAGCTTAATTCAAGGGGGGTTTACTGCTGGAAGCACAACTTCTGAATCAAGCTGTGAAGCGGTTAGACTTTGCTGCAACATTTTGGTTGAACGACTAGTCCCTCTTAAGGAAAAGTTGCAGGAGCAAATGAGTTCCTTGAAATGGGAAACATTAATTCACCAGGTACCTATCTTCTCTATTGAATATTTGTTCTAAACCTCTAAATTTCTTTTACCCTTGGCGAGTAGAAAACATTGATGAAGGAATAATCTGTACTATATCTGAATTTGATGCATGTGGGCTTTATTTGAGTTCTGTTACAAATGCAGGATCCTTTCCTCACAGTCCTGTGGCATGTCTGTAATGCATGACGTACTAGCTATTTCTGTTTTATTACATGCCTTTACCATACTAGAGTTTTTAACAAATTAAGTAGTCATTATCTTTTTCAAATTTAGCTTGGGCATGCTATTTTGTTATTACATGTATGTGTGGAAGAAAGTTGTTCTACCTAAAAATGAAAAAATTTACCTCATTATAACCGTATCTATTATAAATACAATGAAATCAAAATTTGAGCATGTAACTACATAGATTGTAAAGGTTCTTTTTCAACATGGCAAGCATGGGAAATTTAAAAGCAATACCAAATCTTCGTTGTCGAAAAGTAAATAAAGGTCTACATGAACAGCTTACCATCTAGGCCTAGGGATTTTTGAGAAGCATCAAGGAGAATGGTTGATATGAAAATCCTTGCGATTGTCAAAAATTAAATGTTTGTGTAGCATTAGATGTTTTTAGAGTATATATCTTCTCCCACGTTGAATAACTTGAGAAAATATGTTTAGTATATAATGACTTGGGCCAACTCTTCTCATTACCAATTGGTTTTGAGTTAGAGAGTTTGATGTCATTATATACTAAACTTTGGTACCATTTTATAAATCTAACATGGTATCTGAGAATACTATCCTTGGGCCTAATTAAACAATCTTCTTAGTCTTTATTCTTACCCACTTGCAATCCATAGGGTCAAAGTTACCAATTTCTTAACTAGTACCACTTATTAATTGGGCCAATAGTTTCTTCTGGGCTTGTCTTGTGACTAGCTTCTTTTGCTTGCTTATATTGTGTGGATCTTTATATTCATCAGGTCCATGTGCAACCCTCAATGCACCACGTTACACGTGAGGAGGAGTGTTAGATTATATATCTTGTCCCACTTTGAATACCTTGAGAAAATATGTCTAGTATATAATTACTTAAGCCTCATCATCAATTGATTTTGAATTAGAGATCTTGATGTCTTTATATAATAGACTTTGGGCTCATTTTATAAATAACAAATATTTATATTACAATTTCTATAGCTCACTTGTGTAAATTTTGTTATATATTCTATGATATCATTTTTTTTCTCTTTTCCTTATCATGCAGGCAAGTGTGCAAGCCGTAAACTTATCAGCAAGTTCTTACTTTGTACCTGACTTCACTTCCGCACATTACCTGAATTATGGTGCTGCAGTGAGTGAGGTGAGTTGTCCATCACACCTTTCTCCAGGGGTGGAACCAGGATTTCGACCCAACAGGGGCGAATTTTAACTATTTTTTTTTGTTAAAATTAAATAAATAAAACTTGAATTAATCTTGATATTAATTACTCATAATAATATTTACAAGTTATAATGCTATCATCCTAGACCCCATAGCTTGAAAATGTTACAAGATAGCTTCATTATCAATAGTTTCAAATACATCATTTTCGATGTAAGGAACTAAACAATCACTCAACTATTTATCGCCCATTTGGTTTCGAAGAGTGGTTTTAACAAATTTTCATCGCTAAAAATATCCTCTTCATCGTGAAAATAGCAACTGGCAAAATCAAAGTCAATTTCAACAATAAATAAACCCGATGATACAAATCAGCCTTATTTTTCTTAACCAACTTTTGAGGAAGTTTACCAATGTTGAAAATTCGGGATTATTTTTCACATCTGCAATGTAAGTCTCAAGTTCATCATCAATCCCCCAATCGTCATCATCAATCGTCCAATATTAATTTCCTTTAAATGTCTTCTCAAAGCCTCCAACCAAATTTATTTTATATATTCAAACAAAATCTAAGGAAAAACACATTAAAATCAACCCACAAACACAACCAATTAACCAAATCAGCCATAAACAATATCACCAAAAAATTGAATTTCATTTAACCCAATCAGCAACAAATAAAAAAAAAACCTTCAAAATTTAAATTATCAAACAAAGAAAAGCCCTAATTTAGTTATCTCTTAAGTCCAAAATATTCCAAAAACATTATAGTTCATTTAACCCTAACCAGCAACAAATTCAAAAAAACTTCAAAGTTTAAATAATCAAACACAAAAAAGCCCTAATTTAATTAATTACCTCTTAAGTCTGAAAATTCATATCAAAGCATGCATTGGGGTTTGATACACGGGGGCGGGGTCGCGGTGTCGTCAAGATGTAGGAGACTGGAGATGAAGAGAATTTTTTGTTGTAGAGAACTTAGAGTCGAGGGGGGGAGATGGAAATATTTTGTCGTGAACAGGGGCAGAAGTATTCAGAGACCGAGAGCAGCTCTGCTAAAGGAAAAAAATTAATTGAATCCCCTATGTGTTTTTTCTTAGAAGAGAAGTATTTTAGTTTTTTTTGCCACCTCTAAGTTTAACCTCTTCATAAATCTGCCTCTTAAGTTTATTAAATTATATTTCTACCCATGCCCCTATACCTAAAATAGAAAAAAAAAATCAAGCATAGCAGCTGCCCTATGAATACTTCCGCCCCTGCTTTTCTCATCTTATTATGTTTGTACTTGTGAAGCGAATTTGCTCGCATGCTCAACTTTTCAAGGGGCACTTTCACCGGGGATAACACTTCATTGTTATAAAGCTGTCCTGTAGCACCATGTCAGTTTCATTTTTTTTATTCCGAGGATAAGTCTACTTTGCACTGTAGGTGGAGATAAATGTTCTGACGGGAGAAACCAGAATTCTTGGAGCAGATATCATCTATGATTGCGGTCAGAGCATGAACCCTGCTGTAGATTTGGGACAGGTTGGCGCAACTTTAGTCAGTTTTGAAAGTGTATTTTATTATTCATGAATACTTTTTAGTCTCAGAAGTTATTGCTTGCTTTGACTAAGTGAAACTTCTCCAAAAGAGACTCGCTAGGGGACATTCTATTTTGAGTCCGACTTGTTCAAATTTTCTTCTTGTGTTTTTTTGATCAGCCTACTTGATCATTTGGTGATGTTTCTGCTCATATACTTTGAGATTGCATTTTACATGTTCTGGTAATTTAGGTTATTAGTGTTTAATAGTTTGTTTTTAAATACTATAATTTCTTCCTAAAGATTGAAGGGGCTTTTGTTCAAGGAGTCGGATTCTTTATGCTAGAAGAATACCTCACTAATTCAGATGGATTGGTGGTTGCGGATGGCACATGGACGTATAAGATACCAACAATTGACACCATTCCCAAACAGTTCAATGTTGAGGTACTCAACAGCGGACATCACGAGAAACGCGTTCTCTCATCTAAAGGTAGGTCTGGTCTGCTTTCTTTTTAGAGGTAGGAAACTTGAGAGCTTTTTCCAATATAAGTGCATCCTATATCCCCAAGCTAGGAATTAAGCAGGGAATTTAACATATTAAGCTAGGAATTTAGCATATTAAGTTACTAAAGTCTAATGAATGTCTCCCAGCTTCTGGCGAGCCGCCTATACTTCTGGCAGTTTCAGTACACTCTGCAACAAGGGCAGCCATTAAAGAAGCCAGAAAGCAGTTCCGTTCTTGGAAGAAATTAGACGAGTGTGATTCGACATTCCAATTGGACGTTCCTGCTACGATGCCTGTCGTGAAACGACTATGTGCAATGGATTGTGTGGAGACATACTTGCAAAACTTGCTCTCTAGTTGACTTGACGGAGCAAATATATAGTTTTGGTGTTTTTCCTTTATCACGTCTCAACTATATCTTGAAATTCGATACATTTGTTATCAAATATGGTCAATAATTACAATAATTGTAGGTTATGTCTCTGACTTGATCGTTGTAAAATTACTATATACCATGTTATGTTAGTGTACAAAATTAAACTGTTCATTTGATGTTGTCATTGTCTTCATTTTTAGGGGATGTAAACAACAGTTTGAATGTTGTTTTCAGTTGTTTATGTGTACTATAAAAAAAAATGGCTTAAATATGAATTAGTACTTTAAACTATAGGCCATATTTTACTTTGGTAATTCACCTTTCAATTTTGTCAATTAGATGATTAAACTATCAATTTTTTTCAATTGCACCAAATTGAACATATTGCTAACGTGGCTAATTATATGGGGCCTTAAGAAGTTTATGTGGCAGAAAAATTATTTTTTAATCATTAAATAAACAAATCTGTTTAAATAAAGGGCAAAATGGTCAAAACTTAATTTAACATTTCTAATTAAAATAAAACAAACAGATTAAAAACATTAAGAAACAATCTCACGCTCTCTCCTATTCACAAATCAAAAGGTCACAAGTCTGCTCTTTTACAAACCCAATCTCACATTCTCTCAATCTCCTATTCACAAATCAAAAGGTCACAAATCTGCTCTTTACAAACCCAATCAATTTTCTGGTGAAATCCCATCCAATTTCTTTTCGAAAATGACGTCCTTGAGAAAAATTTGGCTTTCTGAGAACAATTTTACCGGTGATATCCCTTCTTCATTGGCCAATCTCTATGTAACTCTACCAGCTGATATATGTTTGTTTTATTTTAATTAAAAATGTTAATTTAGGTTTTGACCATTTTGCCCTTTATTTAAACAGAGTTGTTTATTTAATGATTAAAAAATAATTTTTTTTGCCACATAAGCTTCTTTAGGCCCCACATAATTAGCCACGTCAGTAATTTCTGACGTGGCGTGTTCAATTTGGTGCAATTGAAAAAAATTGATAGTTTAATCATCTAATTGACAAAATTGAAAGATGGATCACCGAAATGGAATATGACGAATAGTTTAGGATACTAATTCATATTTAAGCCAAAAAAAATCTATTGATTCCTCCTGAATTTTAGATACGGTTGACACTTATCACGGTTGAAAGAAAAATTATTGATGGATTATTTAAACTGAAACCTGTTAAGTATTGCATGTTTGATTTGATGATGATGTGATAAAATTAATGTATATTTGTACCATTAGCTTTTGTAAAGTCTTTAAATATGAAATTGATAAAATTAATGTATATTTGTACTATTAGCTTTTGTAAAGTCTTTAAATATGAAATTGATGTATATGAACTTAGAATAGATGATTAAACTTATTAGGTTGATTTATTGAGCTGAACAATTGTATAGATGATAGGTTTGAATCGATCATTTAGTCAGATTAAACGATCGTAAAGCTACTCTGGCATATCAAAAAGTCTATTGAAGATCACAGAGTTAGGTGGTGTTTGTTTGTATTTTAATGTCTTTTAATTCACCTTCCTCTAATTCGGTCATATGCAAATCTTGTTTGGTAATTTTTTTTGCCTCTTAATCGTTAAGACGGAAACTCAAATATTAACTATTAAAAACTGCCTCTTAATAGTTTATTTAAAATTTATGGACAAAAATAGTTTCAATAAATATTGTACTCCTTCAATTTTAAATTTAAATGGTAAAATAGTGGCATTCAGATGTTTTATACTTTTTAGTTATCAAACATTTTTTTAGATTCAGATGTTATTTCATTTAGATTATCTAATTTATTAAGATGTATTAACCATTCAGATCTTAATTACTCAATTTTATTAAACACCACCTTAGTCATGCTATCGTAGAGCATTCAAAGCAAGTTCGCAGAGTCTTTCAGGAGTTCATAAAGCTAAATCAAGATCACAAAGTCTGTAGAAGAATCGTACAGTTCACTCTAAAATCGTAAAGTAAAATAAAGATCGTAGAGTCTGCTCAAGGATTATAGAGCAGATCACATAGTGTCTCTTAACTCGTAGAGCAAGTCGATCGTAGAGCAGAACGTAGAGTTCAGAACATTGAAGTAAAGCAAGCCTAAAATTCTACTGTGACGCCCCCAAAATTTCCTATACATCACCCATCTTGGGTCGTCAGATACAAAGTACATAAATCCAAATACAACTTACTAATACAACTGTCGTGTACAATACGACAAAACATAAACTGTGAGTTTGAATACAAATATTATTTTCTAGAGAGTATTCATACTCAAAAGGAGTCCTCATTACATTTATTAACACACTATTACATAGAATAGTGAGGACTACTAACTAATACTATCATTCGGACCATCACTCCGTTCCCCGACTTGCCCCAGCTACGTTCTCATTTCCTGAAGAGAATAGTGAAAGAAAGGGTGAGCTCAACTAGCCCAGTAAGAAATATTATGACTAAGATAATACAGAATAAATTATCATTAGCCTTCAACAATGTTAAACTGATAAATACTGATAAAATACAATAGACATCAAGTTTAACTGCAGCGGAACAAGCAATCCATTAAAAGAGTCAAGTAGAAAATAAACTCTACTATCTTTTATGATTTAAAAGGTTTTTCAACACTGTAATCGCTGGGACTCAGCTTAATAAATAATCCACATCATCGAATCACCCCTGCACTACGGCCAAGGATATTCTTTAGTATCACGACCATGAATTATCCATGCACTACGGCTAAAGATAATCATGTTTTCATCAACGGTCCTGATCATGCCATAAAACAATTCATCTCTGCACTACGGGCCAATGAGGATTTTTTTTTTCACATCATTTGTAACATTACGGTCATGATTACACCGAATAATCCCTGGTCATAATCATACCAAGTCCATCTATGCACTACAGGCCACAGATGACTTTCAACATAATATAAACATGAGGATGATGACAATGATATAAGAATTCAATAAAACAAGTTCAAGAATTAATTTATCCAAGAATTAACAACGTCCAAATTGTCAACATGATACTGCATTGTGGAGTAAAATTCAAGAATGCTTAGAAGAATATTTTCATGAAAAAAAAAATACTGGATGAAACGCAATTATCAAGGATATTCCACAAATTTCATGGAGTATAGAAGTCAAAACTTAACCAACTGAGTATAATAAAGAATGGAATAACAAAAGAAATCACCATGCATGCGATAGACCGCACAGTCAGGTTATTCCAACAGAATAATAAATAATGGAACCAGGTCCGGCGTAAATGCACAGACAGGATATTCCGACAGAATAATAAATAATGGAACCAGGTCCGGCGTAACCGCACAGACAGGATATTCCGACAGAATAATAATAAAGACGGAACCAGGTCCGGTGTAAAACACACAGACAGGATGTTCCAACAGAATAATAACAAGACGGAACCAGGTCCGGTGTAAAACACACAGACAGGATGTTCCAACAGAATAATAATAAAAACGGAACCAGGTCCGGTGTAAAACACACAGACAGGATGTTCCAACAGAATAATAGAAGAATGTCACCAAGTATAGGGTAGACCGCGTATACAGGTTATTCCAACAGAATAATAAGAAATGGAATAATAACAGTTCTCTTCATGAATAAGAAAGAATAACACCCCTTACCGTAAAAGAAACTGGATATAAGAGTAGGAAAGTAGCAGAATACTTTTCTATAGTTTCTCTATAATTTCTCTCTTTGGAGTCTCAGTGAATTTGTAAGAAATAATGAAGGAATGAGCTTCTATTTATAGGAGAATAGAAATGCACTATTCATGGATGAAATAATTTTACAAAATTATTTTTCAATCAACTAACAATTAAGTCAATCATCTAACCAATAAAATCACAACAAAAATTAAAATATAATACATATATATAAACACATGTTTTCATATTATATAAATCAATATTATATATACACCACTTAATTTTTCTCCCCCATAACCAACATCAATCCCCCACCCACTAATAATCAAATTCACTACACTCTTACACATCACTATCACACTACCACTTTTCCACCATTTTCCACTCACATATATCACTTTCACTCTTCCTTTTTCTCCCACCACTCTCCACTAACAAATATAATATTATATATATACACACACATCACAATCTTATATATATAAACTCCTTCCCCATACGTAACTCTCTCCCACCCCCATTTCTAAAATCAGTTTTTCAACACATATGGGCCCCACATATGGCCCCCACATGTGGGCCCCACCTTTAAATAAATTCTACCGATTATTTTGAAAAATAGGTAAATGGGAGTCTATAAAATAAGCAAAACTGAGTAACTTCTCACATAAGCATCAATAATCAATACCGTGTGCTACTATGCAACCACGCGTATTACTGTACTTTTACTACCGAGTAGTTCAACAGTATTAACGGTAAAACTTCCGCCGGTATTTTCATAAAAATATTTTTGTCGTTTTTCTCAATCCGACAATAATTCCGTTGTGGGGTCCACCAATGATTGTGTCATCGTACGAATATTCCCCGACACAAAGAATATTCCCTGACCAATCGAATATAATATGACAACTTGCATACTTTGTAAAATTTATAAATACTACCCACAACTATAACATTATCTCAAATCCACACCATAATATTAAAAAAAATATTTCGAGAAAATTAAATATTTATTCATAAAATCTGGGGTCTCACATCTACAATCTCCATGGAACACTACGATTGGTCAAAGTTGTAGAGCATGTGAGGTTTGACAATGGGATTGACAATGAAAAGCCTTGCATTGTGAAAAACTCAAGATGTTTGTCGATTATCTTAAGTTCAAATTAAGAACAGATCAAGATGTGTCTAACAACTAGCTTGCTGATGTGACATCGCCTACGTGGTAGGTACTGCATAAGTTATAAGTGACATATCAGAGACGAAAGTAAGCTGACACATCCACTTTAAAAGTCAACATCAATGATCTTCTAGGATCGAAACATTAAATGCACAACGACAACTTTACAACTGGAAAGTCTCGAGGACTTCTATAAAAGTGGATGAAGATTCAATCAAACTGTACGAATCACGAACATCAAGCTGAATCTCTGCCCAAGTTTCAAGGAAGCTCTATCCTACGATAAAAAAACAACTTGTTCTACTACCAAGTCATTCAGAAGTTGTGCCTAACGCCGCTTAGTAGCAACTCAAAAATCACATTTCTCATTGTGATTCAGTAGTCTGAGTGACCATCTTGTTACCAAGTCCAAGCGACTTGAAGAGGTATAAGTGACCTAATCTAAGTGACTTTTGTCAAGTCTGAGTGACTTTTGGATAGCGAAGTTTAATGAAAAGATAAAAAAAAGTAGAATGATATTATGATCATTTTAGAAAAAGGTTGAGGTTAATTTTGTCTAATAATTTTTAATCCCAAATAGTAGGAATTATATTACCAGGTAGAGCATGATATTACATAATCACATATCTTAAGTTATTTTAAAATTCCACAACTAATAATTTTAAGATCAAATTTAAAAATAAATAAGTAATTTGGGATTTGAAATTGTGTTTCTAAGATTAATCTAGAGTGAGCATTGAAGGTTTTCTTTGTTAAGTACTACTTGATTTCAATCTTTCAGTAGTGTAGATGTGACCCTTTAAAGGCTTTAAATTTTGGCCAAAAACGCCTGGAATCATCTTTCCTTGACCTGAAACCTTTGTTTGTCACTGTCCCCAAGTGTACTTGCTGGTGCAGGTGGTGACGTGTGTCGTAGGCGTTGAGTAACCAGTTGTTCGAACAAAAATTATATGCGAACATAGAAATTGGATATAACTATATTTGAATTAGTTTCATCTATTTATATTTTGACTCTCAATAATAGATAAAATTAAATAAAAATAGATAAAATTAAAATACATTCATGTCCAATTTTCATATCAATATAGAAGAATTCCAGGTTGTCTTGTTCACTTTTATCCCTATGACTATGCTTGTTTGCAATGATTATACTTGAGATAATAATCTTATTTGTTTTCAAATTTAGACTTGGGATTCTGAATTATAAAATGGCTTAATAGTTTTGATATTATAATTATAATCCCGGGATTATAATTCTAAGATTAATAGTCTTGGATTATAATCTTATAGATTATAATCTTGTAAACAAATATAGCCTAAGTGTTGACTTTAATCAGAATTGTGATTAGGATTATAACCAAGTTCTCTTGAGCAGCTTATAACTAATGAAAAGTCTAGGGCGACCGGATATGGGGACCGGTCTCTGTACAGGCATATTTTTTGCATGTATCCAAATGACATCCAAAACACTTTTTTCTGTAAAAATTCCAGTTCCAATAAATCTTATAAATTATTTGAGAGACATTTAAAAAAAAAAAAAAAAAAAAAAAAAAAATTGGACCGGTCGCCAAGGCCGGTCCCCATATCTGGTCGCCCCAGAAGAGCTCACTAACTAAAGGATTAATTATAACAAAGTTACATCACACGATCTTAAATTATAGCAATACGAATTCCTATACGATCTACTCAATATTTTTCATCCACAACCAAGTCTTTTTACATCAATTTCTATTCTTATTAAGGATTGTACAAAAGTTATCTTTAATTACAATTAGACATGCATTAAGTAGTAATTATCAAATTAAATAAATGCAACAATTCATCATGCATGTACTAATAAGAATATGGATTCTCTTTTTTACTAGCTCGATCTTTTTCCATGTATTCATGGGTCAATATCTAAATTATACAACAACATTTTAATAAAAAAAATTTATTAAAACTTGAATTCCATGGTTCTATGCGGATCAAAAAGTGAAGTAATTTTTTTTCAGTAGAAACATTAATATATAATTTCATTAAATACTAAAAAAAA
Source organism: Panax notoginseng (assembly GCA_016801055.1). Taxonomy (NCBI): domain Eukaryota; kingdom Viridiplantae; phylum Streptophyta; class Magnoliopsida; order Apiales; family Araliaceae; genus Panax; species Panax notoginseng. The sequence continues at coordinate 201,635,861 of CM029018.1, forward strand.
TAAATTTAACAATATAATAATTATTTTCTTAGATCTCTAACTAAGTAAATATGCACTGCATTTAATTGTTATCTTAACAATTGGTTGAAGAAACTTATAATACAAAATTCAACAATATATTATCAAAGTAAATATTTAATAATTTAATAAATATATTTACTATAACTGCAATTAATTATCTTAGTAATCAATCAAATAAATATTTATCCATCTAGTTTGTACGTTACATGCATCGAGTTTGTGGAGATCTTTGATTGCACATACCACGTGTGAAGGTTTTTGTTTGGCAAGAAATCACATGGTGTTTAATATATAGAAGGTTATTTGTTGTGTCGAGTATTGGAATGGGTCATATTTATGCAGTGATTAATTAAATATTTAAGGAGCTCTGGCTAGTCCTCAAGAATATACAATTCGGATATAAGTTGATTATGATGATATCTACAACAAAAGGATTTAATTATGTCGAAAACTTAATTTGATTAAATTTTATTGGAGATAAGTCCGTCGAAAATTCGATCGAATATAAGTATCATTGACGAAATTATGATCGACGGACAACCTGTTGCAGGTAGACTATATATTTTCGACGGATGGATTTCGTCGATAATAACATGCGCACGTGTCAAATTTCTACTCGTGTGGTAATGCATAATTCCGACGGAACTTCAGTCGGACGTAAGTGTAGTTCCGTTGGAAATAGAATTTTTAAAAATTAATTATAATTCCTTATTTCTAACGGAAGTTCCGTCGCGTTTATAATATTTCGTCAGAAATATTGATTTTTTAATAATTTTTTTGTTTTGCAGTTTTCAGGTTTTTAAACCTTATTTTTGTACATATAACATGTTTTATCCTAACAACACATACAATAATCAACCAATTATAACTACATTTCTAACAACATACATTGTAATCAACCAATAATACAATGCAATTACTTTGAAGAACACCATTTATACACGTTTTAACTTGTATATATAACTACTTTTCCAATATCATATAATGTGTATATATACGATAAGTTATAAAATACATGTTATTTCGTCGAACATATACATATAAGATTGACATTGACGAGAACATTGGTCGCCAAGGGGCGCCTGATATCTCCGACGAAATTCCGTCAAATTTATAGTATTTATGAGAAATTTATTTCCGACAAATTATTTTATCGAAAATAACCTTATTTCGACGAAATGTACGTCGAGATTAATTTTATCAAAATTACAACTTTTCCTTATAGTTATCTGAATATCCGGCGCAAAAATTAAAGGATTTTAATATTTACGTCTCTCTAGTGGTTTTCTATTCTAGTAGTATTTTATGTAATACATGTACATTTGATGTGGCCCGATCTAAATATTATGGATTTGTCACGGATGTATTACATGGGGTTATTAATAAAATTTTATTTTGCTCATAAAAAAAATACACTTCTATATTAGTTACGATTTAATTTTATCAAATATATATCGACATGTATATTATTTTTCATAAAATAATGAATAATTTTATGTGCACAAATGATAGGAGTATAGTGAATAATTTCAAAAACTATTTTTAAAATAGACTTTTGAAAATTCAATAATAATTTTATAATTTTAAAATAAAGGAGGGAGCTAGCTAGTATTATGTATATAATTTTATGTGTATAATTTGTACACAAAACTACTCTAAAATACTATACTTCAAAATTATTGAGATTATATTGGCAACCTTAGTAGTAAATAATAAAAAAATTATAAAGTAATATATATAGAGGGTTATATGGGCCTACATTTTTATATGTATAAAAGATAGTAATTGTCTCTACATACATATATATATATATATATATATATATATATATATATATATATATATATATATATATATAATTCAAATTAATTTAAGATTCCAAGACCAGTCAGATTCTGACACAAAAATTTTAGACGAATTTGTGTGTAACTTGTATAAAAGACTTGTCGTTCATGAAGAATTGTTAGTAGTATGTAGGGTAGTATATATATATTGCTTCACTTTCGTCAGACTAATTCCAATATTGATTGGAAACAACATTTTATATATATTATTTTTAGTCAGGTATTTTAATTAAAATTTTGAATATGTTTTAAGTATTGTAAGAACTACAAATTAACATATTATTTTCAAAAAAAAAATCTTTAAATATAAGAAAATTAATTTAATTTAATTTATTTTATAATTCTGATCTGTATTAATTACCTGAATATTCGTAAGAGTTGTCAAATCCGTCTTATAATAGAAATTATTATCCAGTTTTAATTAGGAAAGGTTTGTACTTATCCCATCGTACTGAAAAGTCGCATCCAAAAACACTTCTGTTGAAATACTATCCAGTAATACCGAATACTTATCGGACTTAGAGAGTTGTTGACGAGGTTAGTATATATATAAACCTATTTTGGCTGTGTTAGTAGTTGTGCATGTTTTCTGTCTCTTCGATCAGGTTAGTCTTTTCTTCTCTTTTCTTTATCTTTCTTTTTCAATTTTATTCAGTCTTTTTTTCTTTAGGTATTGTTTCTGTTTAAATTTACATGATTTAAATTTGTATTATTCAAGAACTCATGCATAGATGTGTATATTCAATAATTTTGTGTTGTTTATCAGCTACAAATATATATATATATATATATATATATATATATATATATATATATATATATATATATAGGTTATTTTGTTTATGCAATTGATATATGAGTTATAAATTTCTCCGTTTTAGAATAATTCAAATTCGACAAAAAATATCAGACTTTTATTGCGAATAAATACATTAATTTATTACCCATGGATCTGTATTAATTTACTGATTATGTTATGTTACGACTCTTTCAATATATTCGCAACAAGAATATTTAATCTGACATATTATTTTGTCACACTGTTGTTGTTATATTTTCATATATAATTTGATCCAAATTTTACAATATGTTTTTTTTTTAATTTACCTTATATAGGTACTAATTACTTTATTTTTCCATGAAATTAAATTAATCTTTCAGAATAATAATCATGAAATATTCAAGGGTACACTTAGGCGGCGTCCCCATGCTGGGACTTTTTCTCCTGCTAGTGCTATGTGCATCAGCAGGCATGGCACAATATGAGTACATGATATACAAGGACCGTAACCTGCCTGTGAATGCTAGACTTAAGGACCTCATGGGCCGAATGAGTCTAGAAGAGAAAATTGGTCAGATGGCTCAACTGGATCGGGGCAATGCGACGTCGGAGATTTTGAGGGATTTTTCCATTGGTAGTGTGCTTAGCGGCGGAGGGAGCGTGCCGCAGCCACAGGCCTCTGCTGAGGATTGGATTCATATGGTGAATAAGTATCAAAATGGTTCTTTGTCTAGTAGACTTGGGATTCCTATGATTTATGGAATTGATGCGGTTCATGGCCATAATAATGTTTACAAGGCTACTATTTTTCCTCATAATGTTGGCCTTGGAGCAACAAGGTAAGAAATTAAGACTGTCTACTTCATATATATATATATATATATATATATATATATATATATATATATATATATATATATACACACACACATACATACTGGTATCATAATTTTGATACTGATTAATGATAGGGTTTTAATTGACATTTTTATATAGTTTGGGGCTTTATGCGTTTAAATTTTGATATTTATTTTTTGTTACTAAGATTTATGAAATAGTTGATATATAAATATAGCTAGACAGTGATATATATATATAATTCATGCTACATATATAAATATATATTGTTCATATATCCTGCAGGGATCCAGACCTTGTGAGGAGGATTGGTTCTGCTACTGCTCTTGAAGTTCGAGCTACTGGCATTCAATATACTTTTGCTCCATGTATTGCGGTATATTTATATATTCAATCTCACCTTCAAATCCATTTTATATAAAATCATACTCGCTGTCTTAATTGTAAAAAAAATCCTACCTTCTTTATAATTTTATTAATTAAAAAAAAAGGGTTCTACTTTATTTTAAATTTTACTAATAGAAAAAGAGTCGTATTTTCTTTGTATTTTTATTAATTAAAAATCGTACTCTCCTTTTTAAAGACAAAGAAAATAACAGTTATATTCTATCTTATCATATAAAGGTCGCAGTATATCCAATTTCGGTCAGTCTTAACATGTAAATATAATATTTCTATATATAAATAATTCTTGTAGTATGTAACTAAAAAATCTTTTAAATCGATCAGGTTTGTAGGGATCCGAGATGGGGTAGGTGTTACGAAAGCTACAGTGAGGAACCGACGATCGTACAACAGATGACTGAAATTATACCCGGTTTACAAGGCCAAATCCCTGCCAACCATCGAAAGAGTGTACCGTATATTGGTGGACAGTAAGAATTAATTAATATTTTTCAAACTGATATTTTAAATTCTAAATTAATGCGATTCATTATAAAATTAATTGATTTTATGTTTTAGAATTGATATTATATATATTTTTTCTCCTTAAAATGAAAAGGAATAAGGTTGTGGCGTGTGCGAAGCACTACGTAGGAGATGGTGGCACAGCAAAAGGAATAAATGAGAACAATACAGTGGCTGATTGGCATCAACTGTTGAGCATTCACATGCCTGGATACTACACCTCCATCATTAAGGGCGTTTCGTCGATCATGGTATCTTACTCGAGCTTGAATGGCCAAAAGATGCATGCAAATCGAGATCTTATCACAGGTTTTCTCAAGGGCACCCTAAAGTTCAGGGTGAGTTGAGTTTGCCATTTATAATTATCTTTCAATTCGATCAATACTAGTTATATTTATACAAAATTTACAAACAGAATTAATGACTGCTACATTGTATGTATTTTGTTTGAATTATTTATAAGACATTTTCCTTACATGCATGAAACTAGCTCTATCAGCTAGTACGTGGTGCTAAATTTTGGTGGTTGTGGCAAAATTTGTAGGGATTTGTTATCTCCGATTGGCAGGGCGTCGATAAGATCGACTATCCACCCCATTCAAATTTTACACATGAGATTAAAGAAGGAATTCAAGCTGGCATTGACATGGTTGGTAGCTCTTTAATTTGTGTATATGTATTATTTTTGTGCCTAGTTTCAAAAGGTTCGCTGATCTTTTGTAACTACTCCATTTAAATTAGTTTCCTAATCCCACAAGTTCCACTTTCACGACTGGTATAATTAATGCGTACTGTTGAGATTATTTCTAATTAATTTTAAAGCCAAACATATTGGATGGGTTTTTCAGGTCATGATTCCTTTCAACCACACAGAATTCATCGACATTATGATCGACTTGGTTAAGAAAAATATCATTTCCATGGATCGTATCGATGATGCAGTGAGGAGAATTTTGAGGGTCAAGTTCACAATGGGTCTATTTGAAAATCCCATGGCAGATTTAAGCTATGTTAAGCATCTCGGCAGCCCGGTAATATATAAAAACTTTGTCCGAATTTAATTAAATATCAAGAAAAGAAATTCGAATCATATTAATTATTCCTTCATTAACAGGAGCATAGAGAATTGGCAAGAGAAGCTGTGAGGAAATCGCTTGTGCTATTGAAGAATGGAGAAAATGCAGATAGTCCTTTGCTTCCACTGCCTAAAAAGGCAACCAGAATTTTAGTTGCAGGGGAACATGCCAACAACTTAGGATACCAATGTGGTGGCTGGACTATTGCTTGGCAAGGACTTAGTGGAAATAACGTCACTGCAGGTAAATTTTATTTATTTTTTAATTTCAATCTTTACGTGTATACATAAGCAATATTAGGATTATGACACATTATTAATGAAATATTTATATTGGACAAAATCAGGAACCACGATTTTGGATGGAATCCTGGCCACCGTTGACCCAACAACAGAAGTGGATTATATCGACCAGGTTGACCCCGACTACGTAAAAATGAACAACTACTCGTACGCCATTGTTGTGGTGGGAGAGCTACCTTATGCTGAATCTGCGGGAGACAACCAAAATTTAACGATTCCTGAAGACGGCATAAACACGATTAACAGTGTTTGCAGGGATGTCAAGTGTGTGGTTGTGTTGATATCGGGCAGGCCTCTTGTAATCGAGCCTTATCTTCCAAATATCGACGCACTTGTGGCAGCGTGGCTACCGGGTAGTGAAGGCCAAGGCGTGGCTGATGTTTTGTTTGGTGATTATGCATTTTTGGGCAAACTTTCCAGAACTTGGTTCAAGACTGTTGACCAGTTGCCCATGAATGTTGGGGATTCTCATTATGATCCGCTCTTCCCCTTCGGTTTTGGAATCACTACTGATTAGCCACTTTAGATTCATTTATTGGCAGAGTGCTATAGCTATAGGTTTAATTTTAATGTATAGTTGAGTACTATGATTTCCATATATAATTTATAAATTTTTCACGATTAATCAAATTTAATTTGTTTCTTGTGTTATAATTAATTAATACTTCTTCCTTTCTACATTATAATATCATTTTTGATTTTTGAAAATTAATTTGAAATATTTTTAAACTCACAATTAAGATAATTATTCAAAAATTAGAAGAAGGAAAAAAACAAATCTTACAATAATTTTGTGAACAGACATAAAAGTGAATGAATGCTTTGCACAGACATAAATTAGATGCAAGTAAACACAAGGCCCATATATATATATATATATATATATATATATATATATATATATATATATTAGTTGTGTCTCGAGCATCTGGCACTACATTGACGGTGGGATTTATCCCAAACTTTGAACGTTCCATATGATTTATTAGGGTGAGCGATAAATTCAAAAAATTGTATTTTGTTAGATAGATAGAGTGCAGAAAAGACCTAAGAACATGCATGATTTATTAGGGTGAGCGATAAATTCAAAAAATTGTATTTTGTTAGATAGATAGAGTGCAGAAAAGACCTAAGAACATGCAGGATTGAAGGTGGCATGCTTCAGTCAGCAGTTTTGCATGCTTGTATAACTATATATGCTGAAAAATTGAAGCTTAAGAATCCAGGCAGGCACCATTAATTGTTGTTATATCTCCTGTACCTGGGACTTTAATTAGCTACCGGAAGGCCTATATATTTTTGAGAGAATAGTACTAGTATATGTTTATTTAGGGGGGCTTGCAAGAAGGAGGTTTTAAGCATTAATTGCAGGCCCTTAGTACGTAGCTAGGAATTGATGGCTGCTCTCTTAAAGAGTACTCCATAATCCATATGGAGGAATTAATGTTTTTGAGTGCAGTTGGAATTGAAGGAAACAACATGCATGTTTCCAATAGCATGGGCATATACATCATCTTGGACTTGGTTGGGATAGTATCAATGAGAGTGGTTACAGTTTCATCTCACACAAGCAAAAAAGAACTAACTAGCAAGGGCACTGCAAGATGTGATTAATTCACACTAATATTTACAATAATTTCAGGTATGATAATATTTACATTTTTTATTTATTGTTATATTTCATATCATTCATCAGCTATCTAGTCTAGTCTAAGTACCTCAGATCTGCAGCTCACAGAGGGATCTCACACTTGGAGAAAAATTGTGCATGGGACTGTGCGAATTAAGGCAACTAATGAATTAAGGGACATTCCAACAAGCAATAAAGGCCTTAAAAGGCAATGAATGCTAAGGCATGTGCATGGTTAGATGATAAAGATCCCATTCACTGGTGTACGTACGGCCTAATTATTTCATTCCCTATATATATATATATATCTTTGTGAAGTATATATGGATTACACTTTATTTTTAAAATATATATTATTCATGTCAATAAATATATAAAATGCATGTTTATCCTAACATGAAATTAAAGTAAATTTGTTTCATTTATCCACAGGTTGAATTTTTGATAAACTCTAATAAATGTTGTTTTTAGAGCTAGTATTTTACAGTTAAGTTTGGGTAATAGGGGTTTTAAACTCCCTTTAATTTGATATATATATATATATATATATATATATATATATATATAATAAATCCAATATGTATTTTGTATGCAATTATACAATTAATATGTGGAATTCATTTTTCCATTACTAAACATATATATATAGGAAAGCATATATTTACAGCATGCATGTCATTATATATTTTCAGTTTACCATAATAAATAAAAAAAATAGCATCTTTTCATTTCTCATTAAAAGTATTTTACACTGGAAAATATTAACAAAGTGAAATAAAAATATCATTGGGATATAACAGGATTTGGACAAGATTTGTTCTTATCAAATTAAACTAACTACTAATCTGTATGTAGATTTAATTTTGGCTTAATTAATATTTGGTCAACATATCCATTAAATACTCAACTGATCGGCCTTTTCAACCAAGTTTGTATATTAATCCCACTCTATCCGTAAATACTTATCCCGTCTACATAAAATATATATATATATATATATATATATATATATATATATATATATATATATATATATATATATATATAGAGTCCGGATCCAGTTCGGGATCCCGGACTCTATAAAATACGGACTATTTTTTATTTTATTTTTTTTTTGGTTTTTTTTTTTTTGAAACAACTAAAAAAAAAAATTTATGAAATTGAAATTTTTTCATAATACAGTGTGTTGGGTGTGATTTGGGTACGTATAACAAAACATGGTGGTACTATCTGTGCAGACTGTACCACCACTTTTTGGTATAGGTATTCAAAACACGTCCAAAACATTGTATTATGGAAAAATTTCAGTTCTATAAAATATTAAATATTTTTTTTAAGTTATTTAAAAAAAAAAGCAAAAAAAATCCGGACTTGATCGGCTTGATCGGCTGTGTGTATATATATATATATATATATATATATATATGACGGATTCTTATTATGATTGTAATTATATAGAGAGAGCCCTTTTATGTTCTCCTCTTTCAGCGTAAATGCATGTTTCTTCTCCATCTCTTCAGGTCAGTCAGTATTTTCTTTCTCATTCGCTTAAATAATTTATGCACTTTAATTTGTTGATAAACGAATTTATATTCTTACATATTTATTTGTTCAGTTAAATTATTAGTAGAGTGAAAAATTGAATAAAGGATTAAGATCCGGCTATATTATGTATGTAAGGCTATGGTGTAAAATTCTAATCATTTCTCTCTAATTATTTTTGGGTATATTTAAATTATCCATCTCAAACACTTGCAGATAATCCTTACTATAATTTATTGTCCTATAATTATTTCTAGCTATCTAACTTTATTTCATAATATTCAGAATCCATAAAAGTTATCGGCAATGAAATATTCAAGGGCACACGAGTTAGTACCCATGGGACTCCTACTCTTACTATGTGTATTTCCAACCATGGGCACGGCTCAATCAAACTACACAAAATACAGAGACCCTAAGAAGCCTATGAAGGAGAGAGTTGAAGACCTAATGAGCCGAATGACTCTAGCGGAAAAAATCGCTCAAATGGCTCAGGTTGATCATGTCATAGGCGCAACCCCGGAGGCCTTCGGAGATTACTCCCTTGGCAGTATATTACATGGCGGAAATGACCCCGCCCAAATCCAGGCTACCCCAGAGGAATGGCTTCACATGGTAAATGGGTATCAAAAGGGTGCTTTGTCTAGTAGACTTGGGATTCCAATGTTTTTTGGAATTGATGCACTTCATGGTCACAACAATGTCTATAGGGCTACCATTTTCCCTCATAATATCGGTCTCGGCGCAACTAGGTAAGTATAATTAAATACAAGTTTGTTTCTATTTACAGCTCGTTTTGGATTGCCTAGAATCCGAATCCAACATAATACGTTAGCAATGTATTAGTAGGATCCGTTATCATGGTAAGTAGGTTAAATTGACAAATACAATGTTGACACGCTGTATTAGTCAATTGACCGAAATTAATTTCATGTTAACCACTCCTAACACCTATATATCTATATATAGGGCAACCATTTTCACTCATAATATTGGCATTGGCACAACTAGACAAGTTTATTTTTATACACCGGACCATATATGAATTTTGATTTTAGATAGCTCTTTTGAACCGTTTAGAGCATCTCCAACAGCTTCTTTAATTATTTTGGGATACTCAAATAGGTGTCACATCAAAAAAAAATTTATCTCCAACTGTCTTTTTCAACCTTAGTCATCAAATGTGCAACCTCATTCTCTCTTTTTAAAACATTTATGAAATGCTAAAAATATTTATTATGTTTGATGGGTTTAATGTACAGCTCATTAAATTGAAGAGACTGATGAAACACAAAATATGAAAATAACAAATAGTTCTTCAAATTGACCACTGAAGCATTTAACATCTAAACTTTTATGTTAAATGCTTCAGTGGTCTATAAGGTCATGATATAGTTGTTTTTTGAGTTTTGTTATTAAGTAGTGAAGGAGATATTAATAACATATAGTCCCGCCGGTTAAAATTATATTAGCAATTCTGACTTTTTAAAGTTGAGGTATTTTAAAATTTAAAATTAATTTGAATTTATATAATTTAATCAATGAAATTTTTGTTTTATAAATTTTTTTTTAAAAAAATTACAAATAATTATAAAATTTATTAATTTTAAAATTTTAATAAATCACGTCTATTTTAAATATAAAAAGATGTCAAATTAAATTCAAAAAATTAAAATTAAGTACATATTTTGAGTTTGCAGGGATCCAGACCTGGTGAGGAGGATAGGTATTGCAACTGCTCTTGAAGTTCGAGCTACTGGCATTCAATATACTTTTGCCCCATGCATTGCGGTACATATTCAATCTCATCGAAAATGCTTTTCATAGAAAATCATACCCCTATAAATAAATAAAAATAAAATTAATACACTGACAGTGTAAACACAAACGAATACTGTGACACATCATTTTTTTCCTTCTGTATATTGGTTATTTTTTAGAGAGGCGTGATGATTCTAACAATTTTCGTGCGTTAAGCTTATAGTTATGAAAATTTTATTTAGAAGAAAAAACAAAGGAAACATTTAATAATAAATAGCATAATTTATTTTATTGGTTATTTAAAAGAAATTTAATTTGTTTTCAATATATATAGGTGTGCAGAGATCCGAGATGGGGTAGGTGTTACGAAAGCTACAGTGAAGATCCTAAAATCGTACAAGATATGACCGAAATCATACCCGGTTTACAAGGCCAAATCCCTGCCAACCAACCAAAGGGCGTACCTTATATTAGTGGAAAGTAAAAATTAACTTTTAAAACTAAGTTTAGTATACAAATATAAATTTAAACAATAATTAATTAATAAATAGTATTTTGCATGGAATGAAGTGATAAGGTTTTGGCGTGTGCGAAGCACTACGTAGGAGATGGTGGGACAGTAAATGGAATAGATGAGAACAACACGGTGGTGGATTGGCATACATTACTGAGCATTCACATGCCGGGATACTATAGCTCCATCGTTAAGGGCGTGTCGTCGATCATGGTGTCTTACTCCAGCCTCAACGGAGTGAAGATGCATGCTAATCACAACCTTATCACGGATTTTCTCAAGGGCAACCTAAGGTTCAGGGTACGTACGTAGTGTTTATTTATAATTTGTTTGTTTCTTGATTTATTTAATGAAACCAACCAACTATATACATATATATATATATATATATATATATATATATATATTTGGTGTGGTGTGGTGTGGTGTAGGGTTTTGTTATCTCGGACGATCGTGGCCTCGATAGGATTGACACACCACCCCGTTCCAACTACACGCGTGAGGTTTATCAAGGGATTCAAGCTGGCATTGACATGGTTGGTACCTATTTTGTCAGTTACATAGCTTATACATGCAGTTCATAATAGGTTTATCAGTTCGGACAAGTGAAGCCGTTTAATATTAATGTTAGAAGAATTAATCTCCTGAAATTGTGGAAATAGAAATTCACTGAATATATACATGTGTGTGTAACTCGTGTAGATAGAGATTATTTCTAACTCTAAAGCCAAAATATTGGATATTTTAGATCATGCTCCCTCACAACTACACAGAATTCATCGACATCGTGACCGACTTGGTAAAGAAAAAATTCATTCCTATGGATCGTATTGATGATGCGGTGAGGAGAATTTTGAGGGTCAAGTTCATGATGGGGCTCTTTGAGAAACCAATGGCAGATTTAAGATTTGTTAAGCATCTCGGCAGCACGGTAATTAATTAGTTAAACTTAATTTAAAGTACTGCATGCATGCATGTTATATATATATATATATATATATATATATATATATATATATATATATATATATATAATCTTGGTTTAATTAAAACTTAAATATCAAAAAAATTAATTTTAATTTCTTCAATTTGTTAATTCCTCGATCGATATTTAAATAATCATTTTATAATAATTTACATGCATATTGTACGTACAGGCTCATAGAGAATTGGCAAGAGAAGCTGTTAGGAAATCACTTGTGCTTTTGAAGAATGGGAAAAATGCAGATAGTCCATTACTTCCACTGTCCAAAAAGGAAACCAAAATCCTAGTTGCTGGTTCGCATGCCCATAATTTAGGTTACCAATGTGGTGGTTGGACTATTACTTGGCAGGGACTTAGTGGGAACAACAACACTGTTGGTATATATATATATATATATATATATATATATATATATATGTTTTTCATTATACATGTCAATCTTTTAATTTGCACAATCATATCAACCCTCATTTGATTGGAGTATTATATATTGACCCTTAATATTAATTTTGTTTGTGATGGATGGGACATGCATGCATGCAGGAACAACAATCTATGACGCCGTCTTAGCCACCGTTGACCCAACAACAAAAGTCGACTATATCGAGAACCCTGAAGCCGACGACATAAAAAAGAAGAAGTATTCCTACGCCATTGTTGCAGTGGGAGAGGCACCATATGCTGAATACTGGGGAGACAATAAGAATCTAACGATTAGTGAAGCCGGCATAAGGGCGATGGGCAACGTTTGCGAGAGTGTTAAATGTGTAGTGGTGGTGATATCGGGCAGACCTGTTGTGATCGAGCCTTACCTTTCAAAAATTGACGCACTTGTAGCAGCATGGCTACCGGGTAGTGAAGGGAAAGGCATAACTGATGTTTTGTTTGGGGATGCTGCCTTTTCTGGAAAACTTGCCAGAACTTGGTTCAAGACTGTTGACCAGCTGCCAATGAATGTTGGGGATTCACATTATGATCCCTTATTCCCTTTTGGTTTTGGACTCACCACTGATTAACGTCTAACCAGTTGTGCGTGCGTGGTTGTGGTTATAATTAATTAGTGCATGCAGTTGTCATTTAGGAGTATTGTTTTGTGCTTCTTTTTTTAATGCTTTTTATAGTGATTCTCTAATTAATAATTAATGTTTGTATTTAGTTATTTATGATAATTAATCAAAAAATTTAGAGCAAGTTTGATTAATTTCATGTATTATAATTAATTATTATACAACTTTGTAGTTGATAATTTTATGAATAATCATGTAGCACAAATAAAAACATAATAAAAAAGTCAATTGTTGTGTATATGTGTCCATCCATAGTAACCGATTGCTAGTTACTGTTCCAACAAAGATGATCTATACTCTTAATCAATAAAATAGAGGGCATAGATTAAAAAAAAAAAATCACACCTGGCGCTACAGACTGCATGTAGCGGCAACACCTGGCTTTATTGCACTATCTAAATATTTTATTATTTGACTACACCATCTTAATTTCACTTCAACCTTTTACCCACTTTCTGTTTATGCGTGCATAAACACCCAACATAATACTTGGAAGCAGAAGGATTGTGGACCGTGGAGTAGTTTAAGTATGTTATTTTAAGCTTATAAGTACTACTCTATTACTTGGAAGTTTGAAAGTAATTATTAAAACTTAAATTAAACACCCTTTAAATTTTTAGTAATCATTATTAATGTTCTTAACAACTTTTGTTTGTACTCTTTTTCTTCAAAATTAGGTATATATTTTCGTAATACATTTCAATTAATTTAATGTTTAGTGATTGTATAAGAAATTAAATTATTAATTATTTCTTTAAATTTCAAGTGAATGAGAGTAAAAAAATTAAATTATCAATTATTTACGCACTCAAATCACATAATAATAATAATAATAATAATAATAATAATAATACCTTTATTATTATTATTTTCTATTAAAATTATGTGATTTTTCTCAAAAGTAAATATGATACCAAACCAAGATCCGAAATTCTTTGAAGAAACTATTCTGAGAAGAAAAACAATTTCTAAAACTCAGGAAAACATAAATTTTCACTGTGTCGAGATTCACGTTTAAAAGTAGAAACTCAACTCTAAACATAATTCTAGAAGGAAAGAAATCAAATGCAAATTATGTAATGATGATATTAAAAGTTACAAAGATTAAATAATAAAAATAAAAGGATAAATGGCATATGAGAACAAGCTTCTTTCCTTTTCTGTTTTCGAAAATCTATTCTATTACTGCCCACCCGGACTTGGGCCATCGCGTTTGGGCAAGACAATACTTAAAACTTAGAGTCCTACGCCGGGATAGTGACCGGCCGGAATTTTATTTATTTATTTTTTTTTTTTTTGCTTTTGATTACAAAATAATTAATGTGATTTATTGAAACTGAAATTTTTATAAAATGTAATGCTTTAGGCGTCCGTTTGGATACACGTAACAAACAGGGTTATACAGTCTGTACAACCCTGTTTATTACGTGTATCCAAACGGACGCCTAAATCACTGCATTTTATAAAAATTTCAGTTCCAATAAATCACATTAATTATTTTGTAATCAAAAGCAAAAAAAAAAAAAAAAAAATTCCGGCCGATCACTACCCGTGTCGGAAATAACCGGTCCCCCTAAACTTTTTCTAAAACTTAACCAATCAAATAATATTACCCAGCTAATACACATACACATGAATTGAAATAATACTTTTTTGAGAAAAAATTTAAAGAATAATGCTAGAGACAAACTATTTTATAAACATTTTACAAATTGTTAATGTGACATACTCCACTTCAACATATTGTGTAAAACCAAATATTACATTAAAATAATTTGTTGATCAATACGCTAAAATAAAGTATGTCACATCAATAATTTATAAAATAATTTGTATATGTAGCATTACTGATATTTAAAACCCCCAACATTTCTCAACCTAAATCACAGTGTGTGCGCGCGCGCAGTTAACTAGTGTAATATTAAACCACCTAAATTAATCTTCATAGATACCTTCATACTGTAAAGATGCAAAGGCACTTTAACTTGTCAATCAATCAATCACAACACATGCGATTATACAACTTTTTTACCAAATAATTAATAATAACACTCACAATTATTATTATTATTATTTATCAAGAGTGTTGGAGTTATGATCAACCAGGAAATTGCATCTACAACTTCTTTGTAAAGACTGATATTTTGTACACGGAAACAAATGCAAACCTCAGAGCTAATAAGCACTTGCACCCATTTCAACTAAAGCAAACTTCCCATATATGTCAAATCTCCATCAACTGAAGCAGCTTCAATTACCCTACGTAGAACTTCACCTCACTGCACGAGAACGTAAATACATCAAACGAAAAGTTAATAACAGATAACAAATTTCAAAAACCTAAATCTACAAGCTTTCTTTTTATACTCTTCTATTTTTAGTATTGGGGTGGGGTGGGGTGGGGTGGGGTGGGGTGGGGTGGGGTTGGGGGATTTGTTGGTTTTCGGGTTACTTCTGATTCATTTCAGTGCTTGCAACACATTTCTTGGGATCAATGTCACTATAACTGTTTCACCTTTTGGTTTAAGGGAGTAATGTTTTACTCTGCTTCTGTTAAAATGCATAAAGCCAGCCTTTAAGTTAATGTCAAGGTCAAACTAATTAGCTAGAAACATGAAGAAAAAAAAAAGAAAAAAAAAAGAGAAAAAGAGAAGAAGATTCCAACCTCAGTCAACTTTGTGAGACTGGTCGTGCTCAATAAAATCTAATGCTTCTTCCCTGGAGACCACATTAACGCGGCTAACCCTGTTTTTGTGTGTCACCCCATAAATCTTGTCAGCGACTTTAACAAGCTCTTGCCGGAAAGTTGTCGTTATAAACTGTGTGTTCTGCATGTCTGCCAAACGACGAACCATATCTACCAAACAAAACGTTAAGGATAACAGCAGAAAGAAAACAAAAGCAAAAGGAATAACCAAAGAAATGCAGAGGACACTATGCAGCCAGTATGTTCTTACTGTGAGAGAGAGAGAGAGAGAGAGAGAGCAGGGGTTGGAACTGTTATATATTATCGCAGATAATATTATGATTGATGACAATATATAATACAAAGTCCGATGTTAGAAAACAATTATATCAGGCTTAAACCCTAAAATAATCAGAAAGACGGGTAACTGTTGATAGGGCAACCAGCTGGCGCAAATTGAGGATCTAACAACAGGTATTCAGCCACAGTGCATAGCTCCAGGACAAAGAGAGGGGAGCCAAAGGGCAAGCTACTGCACACACAACACCTACATGTTTTAGACTCCCCCTTGCCCCAAAATGTTGGCGCATATATATTGAACATTCCGATCTATTACCCAGATCGACTTCCAGTCTATAATTCTTTCAGAAAGTCAGCAAGCTGATCTCGAGTCTTCACAAAACTGCTTGTGATGGTTTTTTGCTGCCAAATTCCCACGGATAAAGTGCACTATGCTTCTACTGACAGACCACAAGATTGCCTCCAACCATAACACGGTACCCAGAAGTAGATTTTCTTTTTAAGGAGACACTCGTCTACATCAGAAGATTCCTCAACTTTCAAATGTCCAGTCAGAGTATATAGGTCATGTCCTGGGAAACCACAAGGATTTTTTTATTTTGATTGGTAAGATCTCAAGGACCAGGTTGGAGTCAGTGACCTTGAGGTTATTCCTCAAGGCTTCTACCATATCTTCCACCCCCTAGGATTTCCAGGAACCCAAAGGTATCTTAGTATTTGCATAACCACATCCAAAATGCCCATATAGAGCCTTGACAAAAAATGCCATGTTTTAATATAATTTCAGGAAAAAGATCCGAACCATAACACATGTCAAACTTTGGAAGCCTTTAACCTTCAAATTATTTAAAGGGTCAAAAAAGAATAAAAACTAAAGAAGCAGAGGACAAAGAAAAAGAAAAATACAAGAGTGATTAAAAAGCAGAAAGTAGGAAGGAAAAAAAAGAACTAGAGGAAGAGAAAAAGAAACCCATAGGAAGAAGAATCGGAAAGGGAAAAAAAGCAAACAAAAAAAATGCAGGAAAACAGAAGGAAATAAATACCCGAGTGGCCAGAGTGCCGCAGATCTTGCCAGCGGTTGGAGGCTGGAAATCCCTCTCCTCTCTTCCTTATCTTTCTTTCTACTGTGTTATTTGTATTTCAAAGCTGCTCGTGGGAGATTAACTTTTGTTTGCTATATGATTAATTTTTTTTCTCGCAAACTAAAACTCATCAAGAGACTGGTCCTAGATTCCCCGAAAAAACTACACTAAGGTGTGCCTAGGCTGTACCTTGCACCTAGGCTCAAGGTGCAATCTACAGTACGTTTTTACAACAATGGGCCTTGTTTGATGTGTGACATTCTATTTTCAACAAGATTCTTACTGAATTCTCGTTTCAACGACATTAATCCCTTCTTTTTTCTTCCTGTAACACTTGGGGATTGAGCCAACCCACTTTCTCGTACACTTCTAGCTAGTTTCACTTCCGTTAATACAAACACATATACTTCATAATGTGAAAGATGTATAACAGTTGTACTGCAAAAGATAAAAACCAAATAAAAACAAACTATCTCAACTATTGTTTAAGTACGTAAGTACGTAAACATGTAATTATCGTAGCAAGTTGCAATGCATAACAAAGCAATAAAACAAGCTTTGCATAGCTAATACGGGTTGTTTCTAAATTAACAACCCATAAAGGTTTTTTTCGTGCCCCTTCAGCCATGAGCAAGGCAAAAGGTGGCGAGGTCAAGGCGGTGCACTTCTCCAAATATTAAGTATAAAATGCATAATATTGTATAAAAGATAGGATACTTCCTACAGCAGTTCTGTACTGAGGATCCAATGCAGCATCTATCTCATCAAATAGATAAAATGGAGCAGGATCACATCGTTGAATAGCAAAGATCAGTGTCAATGCAACCACAGTTTTTTGACCCCCAGACAGCTGCTTCATCGACTGTGTCTCCCCTTGCCCAGTGAAAGAAACCTGCCATATGGAGGCTAAGTTTGAAAGAGAACATTTGAAACAGAAATTTTGTAAAAGTTATGAACTAGGGAACTTAAAGGGGGTATTCAGAATGGAAGTTCTTTCAGACTACTTGTTAATTAGAAGTTAGCAAAAAGAGCTGGAGCTACACAATGTCAAACAATTTAAGTTACACTGCTCATGTCATAGCATTAGCCAGATATAACTTGCCTTTACTTTCACGCCAATGTATTTTTCAACCCTTCCCTCCATGTCAGTTGGACGAGGTCCATCCTCATCAGGATCATCATCACCTTGATCACCATCCTGTAAATGTCAAAATAAAAAACCTTTTGAAAACGGGCATTTATTATTCTAAATATCAAAATATGCGGCATTGAAAATTTTACACTATTACCAACCTTGCACTTCATTGACTATCAACAAAACTTTTCAGTAGACGATAGCAGCATTAATATCACAGTTCCATTTAACAAAGGAAGTGTTTCCTCACACTAAGAAAGACAAGACAATAATTCTAACATGCATGATGCTGCTGTCACGATCAGGCTTTTCTAGGAAATAAGTAGCTGATGAGATTATTGTTCTTCAAATCCTGACCTACATCGGTACCCAGTTAGAAGTTAATAAGGAAGGTTACTTTGTAATTGTCAGTTTATTCAGCTGGAGTAGTTAGGCAGTAAATAGTGATTGGTTATTTTGCAATGTTCATGTTGATGGATATGAACGTCTAAACTTTCTCTTGCTGAATTATGTACTCTCTAACTTCTTTCTCAATTTTCTGCTAAATCTCCCGATCTGTTATATTTCTCCCTAAATCTCTCCATCTCTTCCTTAATCTTCTTAGTCTGTCTGATTTATGTTCTTCTCTACATTTCAACTGAATTCCCATTGATCTGTTGAAAATATCTAGATTACAACCCTAGGTTGTAACAGCAACCTCCCCCCGCATCCCAAAAAAATAATAAAAAATAACGAGTTCAACAAAGTATTGAATACTAGAGTTTGATGAATAATGTGCTAGGGTTAATGAGTAAATGAATCGCTATTGATTCATTAGTTAAACTTTATGCTTTTTTTAATGTTTTCAAGGGTCGTTGCAAGCAATGAAACTACTGAGGAATTATGCCACCATGAAAGAGATTCCTATATGAGCACTCCCATACACCATGTAACTCCTTACCACACCCTTATAAGAAGGGTAAAGAACCACGTCATCCCGCATAAACAAGGGGTAAAAACTTTTATTATGTTGACAACTTTTTCCTTTTTTGGATAAAAGAAGAAAACTTATTAAATGTAAAGAGAGAAAATTCAAAAGAGAATAGCTCTCCTATCTCTACAAATAAGTAAAAAAGAAATTCTGATAAAGGCACCCATCGCAGAGGCCCACAAAGAAGAAAAGAAAAAGATTGTAATATGCTTAGAATCAAAATTAGATTAGTGGAAATGACAAGAACACCTGTCTATGCCAACCATCAATACAATCTTCATAAAGGAGTATTTGACCTTTTAACATCCAGATCGGAGGGTTGTTAAACAATTGAACTCTTAAAGCTATTAAGATGAAAAAAGTAAAACAGCATTGCCATTAGGAACCAACCTAGTCATGATAATGATAATCAAATGTGCCATCACAACAAACAAGTGAAACACTACACTGTAACAGTAAGCAACTGCAGAATTGGTTTTGGCAAGAGGAAGGATGGTTAAATGATTTGGCAGTGTACAATGTCTGGGTATTTAGACCGAGAGAAATGTTAACAAGATGTGCTTTTTGGCTTCTCTATGGAGCACCACATCGGCAATGGGGCTCTTCGAGGTGCAGCGACTTTTGAAACTCATATGAATTGGAAGTATGCCTTTTGATTGTCTGGTGAGCTTCTTGTCCACCTTGATTTAAATCTCTTTTTTCTAATAGATTTCTTTTATATATATAAATACATAAATAACCAAATAATTGAATATCTAACTCGTACTCTAAGAAGAAAGGATTCAAATTTGAGGATTCAGGTTCATCATATGGGAATTCGGCAGTTTGGCAAATCTCAAAAAATAAGAATCTCAGCGTTAAGTACATAAATACATATTTAGATATTAAAATTTCAGTACTAGTAAATACTACTACATGGTAAAATGTAAGAGAATCCAAGAAACACAAAATTTTGATATACTAATACTATATAGGAATCTAGGAAATATATACTAAGAAACACAAAATTTTGATATACTAATACTATCCAGGAATCTAGGAATTGGTATCTGAAACTAATATTAATTAGTATAGTATATAGTACTAGTAGTATTTTCAATATTAATCATTAAGAATAACTACAGAAGAATCCCCCGCAAAGAACCCAGAAGAATCCATGAATCTAGATTCTGGGACACTGGGATTCGGGGATTTGCCGAACTACAAAAGAATTTTTGCTTTTTAGCTCATACTTGATCAAACAAGCTAAAAAAATACCTTTTTCTTCATCATAACCAAATGACCGTGACCATGTTGCACAAGTTCAGAAAATACTTCTCGAAAATGCTTGGCAACACCTTTGAAGGTACGTTCTATTGATTCATCCTTCCGCTGATCCAGCACTGATATAAGTTCTTTAATTTTCTGCCAAAATTGAACTTGTTATTGTACTTTCAAGTAAATATACCAACTATAGCTCAAAGAGAATATCTGCCTGACAGGATGTAAGCACCTCATCACCAGCATTCAGTTCTTCTTGTCTTTTCTGTAGTTCTTCTCTTTGATCTGTAAAATTTTGATATTGATCAAGTGCTTTCTTGTTAACATGGCTGAACTGCTGCAGCTGCTCATTACACTTGTGAAGCATTTTATACAATTCTTTTACGCTCTTCCGCTTGTGCCTGTAATTTTGAGTGAATTAAATTAAATGAATATAATTAGTTAAAACAATCAGTAGATCGCAGGTACAACATAATAACTTCTAATGACATACCAGAACATATGCCAACATAGGAAAGTGAACATATACACAAAATTTAGTGTAGCACTATATAATAAGTTTCAAATTAATCAACAATAATCTATCAAGCCAACTCAGATGATCGTGGATACTTACTAATTGTATTGGTCACTAATCAACTAACCTCAACCCCCTCAACAACCACTCTCTCAAAACAAATAGTAAGATAAGCACAAAAAAAGAAAGAAGAAGAATACTTCGCTCTTGCCATGTTCTTCAAGTATCATCTGGTAACGTTGTGTTATGGTAGCTCTTGGCTACATCCCCGTTGAACGATACTATCATTGAGTTTACTCTGACAATTATATCAATGGTTTCAGATTGATAGGGTCATGACTACACCCTTCATGCCATGCTGTTCCGTATTTATGGTTTTGCAATATTAGCTTAGTTGCAAGTGTAGAGATATTTTGTGATAGTCTTCTTTACATTTGTTTTTCCAGTATCTGTTTTTTTCTTTTTTTTGCTTCTGGGTAGTGAACAGGGGGGGAGGGGTTCGCCCTTAAAAGGTGAAGATTCAATATAAATTTAAATAGAACAAGCAAAAACAACAAAAAACTAACTTTCATAGTTTTGAAATTAACCACACAAAAAAAGCTATCTTAGTTATGAACCAACTAGGTAAAAACAATGTAAATGTATCATATTTAAATATGGGTTTTCGAGGCCCTAACAAAATGCAGGTCGCCATATTTAAATCCTTGTGTACATTAGATGCATCATACACCATATACAACTCAAATCTATGCTTTTCTCCTTCCATGAACTGTGTCCAGTCAAACTCAATCACTTACTTTAGGACAGTTCTTTCACCTTTCGACACAACTTAGAACTCATACCACACATGCAAAAAAGAAGAGGACAATATGCAAATAAAAAAATTAGAATCATACAGATAGACAATCATGTTGCACTGAATATGAAACACCATGAGCTAACAATATGATCAAAGTGAAAGTATAGTTTACAAGCAACAATGTAAGGTAGACAAAATCGAAACAGTTATTAATCTGTAACGGATAATATAATTGTAAATCAGAGAAGAGTAGTACGTTTCAAATGCATCTGAAGATAATGGACCCAATTCCCTGATTTTCTTTGAGTACTCTTCTTGTTTGGCAAAAAAGGTATTTCTTTTACTTAATAGATGTTCTAGTTCCTTTGCATCATCCTGAAGCTGCGTCTGATATTGATCTTCAAAGTTCTGCAATCATCAGAGAGCATATTAGCATCAATAACAAACAGAAAAGATTGGACTTGAACCATAAAAGAGGACAACCTTGAGCTTATTTTTCTCATCTTTGATCTTTTTAAGCTTTCTAGTGCGTTCTTCTATGCTTTCAGAAGCTCCTGAGACAGATAAATTTGGTCAAAATACAACTTTGGATACCATATCACATAAAATTAAGAAGTCAGTTGATGCATTTGAAGCTTACTTCTGAGCTGCTGTGTAACATCATCCACTAATAACTTGGCATCCCTCAGTTCTTGCCTCTTCACTTCAGCTTCACTATGTAAGAATTCAGGCTCCGCAGACAACTTTATTGCTTCCAATTCTTGTTTCCGCCTAACGAGGTTTGTTGACAGATTGGTCTCAAGCTCTGCTTGTCTTGTTTCAGTCTGAATTGAGGATGAACACAAATAATAATATGATTATATAGCCAAATAATTGTTCTTAACATTTTCATTCAAACAAAAATTCATGACCAAAACCTCGATACGATTTGTCCTGCAGGAGATAAGCCTCTCTTTCAGATCAGTTATTTCAGGGTTTAATCGTGACAGCGAGTCTTTTTCCTCGCGCGTCAAGTGATCATCAAGTTCTGTACCCATCTCATCCCTTTTCATAGCCATACTTGCTTTAAGCTGATCAATTTGACTCAGTGTGTTTACAAGCACCTTCCCCTACAAACATATCCAAGCAGTTAGAACAGTTGGTAACAGAATGCAAATCATAAAAGTAAATAATTGATTGTGAATACCTTTTTCTCAAGGGCTTTAGAATCAGACTGCTTCTGCTTATTAGCATTTGCAATATCCTGCTTAATCTGTTCCAATTCTGATTTATCATGAGACAGCTTAGCATCATTTTTCTGCTGGTCGGAAACAAGTTCATTGATTTTCTGATCTACCTGTGAGAACAATTAAGTGAAAACAAGAGCTAACTGACAACATGGGAAATATTATAATATTCTGGAAAAATAGGATAAGAACAAATGCAGAGGTGGGAATGTCGATCAAATTCACAAGTACATAATACTACTTCCCTTTTTTCCTTCATGATGTTTGCCATGCTTTAATAGTGAGATAAATTAATGGACATACACAAAACAGTGATGCAACCAGATTACACCTAAAGGTGCAAGCTATCTTAGTTGGAAACTGAAAATGTTGATTGCTGTATCGGAGACCTAAGGACGTATCACACGTGACACCTTTATCCAATTAAAGGCTTTCTGGGTAGCGGACTGGACTCCCTCTATACGCCACTGAACCATATAAGGAAAGAGGAACATTAAATAAAATAAAACAATCAATCTTATCATTTACCGGAAGCATAGTTTGTCATATATAACAAATGAGGTAGAAAGTCATACAACTTTCTGGAGAAGGCCCTATGGAGTAAAAGGAAGTATTACATAACTGTACTTATATATACATATACGTAAACATGTAATGTGTCTGATTTTACCAACTTATTTTATTTTATTTACAATTATCAAGTCACCATCTCTAAAACTTAAGCAGTTCGAGAATGGGCCAAACAATGTATATCAAAAAGCTTTAACACTTCCTCACCTGAACCACCACCACCCTCTGCACGTAAAGAAATGAACCACATGAATCATGATGTATAAACCAACAAAGTGCCACTGACAAAATAAGAAGTAACCAAATACAATAACAAAGACTTGAACGAATGACCTTTCATGATCACAGCTCTGAAATCATTTCAAGTTACCAATTGCCCTAGATCTTAAGCTTTTAGAGAATAAGCTCAACCATGTATATCATAACTTATCAATATATAACAAGAGAAATCCACTTAACCTAGTGTAAAACTTTTATTATTGATGATCTAAATAACTTTTTATACTTTGTCGTACCAACTGAATAAATTACACATCCCATGACCACCATGCTCGCAAATTTCAACCAGATTAAAGGTCAAGAGATGATAAATTTAAATACTCATTTGTATTCAGATTTTTATATACTATCATATTATAACTATGAGCACAGCTTACAAAGTTAGTTGGACTATTTATCCATCTTCAACAGAGTTGAAATTTGATGAGCATAATGGTAATGCTAGCAATCAATCCAGCAGTTGATTTGACAAAATATCAATCATACACAAAGTTATTGAGGGTGTAAGACTTACAAGTTTTAAGTAAATCCCTCCCCTTATATATCTATACTTAACTATTGCAGGAACCAAAGAGCTTAGTTCATTAATCCATCTTACGTCCTTCATTATTTTTCAACTAATCAGATGACTCATGCATGTTGACACTATGAAGAGCATTTAATCACAACTTAATTAACAAAGAACTAACATTTTCCTTGAGTAACTGGAGAATGAGCAGGAAACATCGGAAGATTCACTTACTAATCCTCAGAGATAGATGAACCTTTTACCTCTTTCCAGCACTGTTCGTTTATGGTTTCACAAAATATTATCTGATCATATTAACTACGTAGTGCCATAATCACATTTTCCCACAACTACAATAATAGCAAGGTTTATTTCCATATGACAAAGGCTATGGAAAAGGGAAACTGTTATACACAAGGCCACGAATCATACTTACCGCACAAGGGGAAACAGACAAAAAAGATGTCATTTTTCAAACCATAAAAAGAACAGATTCCTACCATAGATGAGAATGTAAACAAAAGGTTTGGAATAGTTGTTAAAAATAAGCTTTATACGACCACAAAGAAATATATCTTCTTAACTTAAGCAATTACAGGTAGTTCTCCAACCAGCAGCCCCAGTAGCTTCCTTTATCAGAGAAGAAACATAAAACACAAGCAGATGAATGTCTACTGAAAAATCATATGTCAATGAACCAATGAAAGTGAATGTGCAAACACATGCAAGTACACTGTACAAACACACAGCATGGGATTACTGATTCACTAAGCATTAGTTAGGATGTAGCTTAGAACTTTCCATTGCAAAACTACAAAAAAGTAAT
Source organism: Panax notoginseng (assembly GCA_016801055.1). Lineage (NCBI taxonomy): Eukaryota > Viridiplantae > Streptophyta > Magnoliopsida > Apiales > Araliaceae > Panax > Panax notoginseng. The sequence continues at coordinate 201,661,309 of CM029018.1, forward strand.
ATGAGAAAAAGACCCAACATATAAGCATCAAAAGAACATAAACAAAACTACTAGATATAAATATAAATATATATAGAGAGAGAGAGAGAATAGCAACAATTTTTAAGGATATCTTGGAGCTTAAATCTAACTCTCTCTAGTTCATCTTCCTTCTCGTTAATAGACTTTGTATCCTGTCTAATCATATTCATAAACTTCAGCTTGGAGCGCCTATGATCATAAAATCCTCCTGTCATACCACCTTTCTTGCTCACTTGATCACCTGTAACCAGAAAAAGGGAACTTGTTCAAACAGCAGAAAAAGGCTAAATGAGTGAAATACAATTAACAAGAAGCAATAATAAAAATACAGTAAACCTTCCAAGGTGATGCAGTCCAGGCCATCAGTGCGTGCAACCTTTGTAGCCACATCCAAATCTCGGCAAATTACTGTTCTAGCAAACACCTAGGTGAACACCAAGCATTCAAATATGAAGTAACCAATAGGAGAATACAAGGGAAGATTTTAAAAAATTCTGCAAATCTTGGGACCGTAATAGTAGCTTTTTACAACTTCATAATGCAAACTGTTAGGAAGAAAACAAAAAAGGCAGACCATAAAGCAAAAGCTCAGAGTAGAAAAGAAAACTAGAGAGGTTATGTAAAAATTAAAACATCCACTGCATTGATACATGAAAAGCAATCTATAACTATTAGTCTACGTAAATTAAAACTTCTAAAAAACCAAGAAATGTGAAAGAAGAATTAAAAGAAATACATAATGCCATCAGCAATATATCTAATAATACAGAAACAAAACACTTCCTTACTCCTACACCCTCAAACCTCCTAAATAAGAACTAATAACATCCACTGCTGTCATTTATCAGGGGGGAAAACAATCCAACGCTATCAATGGTTTCACAAAGATGAACATGAAAGAGGCTCAATGACTAGATTACTGAATGATAAAGAACTGAAAGAGAAGAACGCCCTTTCTGAGAGAGAGAGAAGCATCATCTTAGTAGATGAATTGCGTATTTACCTGCGGAAGTCAACAAGACAACAACTAAAGACAGATATTAGACAGGCTTACAACTTTCAGCAGCATTGTGATTCAGACCTTTGAGCTCATTATGTTTAAAACTTTCAGTAGAATGAATCCAGCAGTATTCTACCGAGGCAATGCACTAAACAATGTTCAACAAGCAGCTCTATGACCATTCCAGTTCCGAAACATAAGCAACATGTCTATGATTCAGATGTGATATGACTGTACCCCAAAGCAATCAAAAGGTCTTTGAAGATATAAATTTCAGAGGTACAAAAAACAATAGCACGGGAACAAACATCATAAACTTCTTGAATTATGGAAGAGTGATCACTGATGCTGCAAGGACTAGACATGAGGAACTATGTGAACCTTTGACTAATAATCATTCCATCAAAACAAGCTCTATCTTTTATCTAAAGTCTAAAATACTAAGAAAAGAATATTTCAACTGAAATAAATCATCATCTCATATCTAACCTGTGCAAATGCAGGAGTATAATTAGGGGCGAACTTCAGTTTCTTCAAAAGAGGTATCACATCAGAACTCTGTGGATAAGAAACATGAGGAGCCTTCACTCTGTTCAATGGTATAAATGTAACTCGTCCACCTTTTAGTGAATTAAGATGCCTAATTATTTGGGTAGATATTTCATCATTTTCAACCACCACGTGAAATAAGCTGGCCACATGAAGAAAAAAGGTTACCAACAATACTACAAGCAAAGTATGAAAACACACTTTAGCAGCAGAGCCAGCTGATGACATAATCTTTAACCATCAAGTCCGCTTAATACTGCCTGATTACCTGTTTCCAGCAGTAACTTCAATGGCAGTGAAAAATTTTTCATCACAATCAAGCAACTCGAAAATTGGACCAAATACTCCTGAAATTTTATACTCTCTGCATATGCGTCGAACAGAATTCAGTCCTCTTCTGATATCCTGAGAACACAATGTAACCGCGGTGAATAAAAAAAGAACAGCAGAATCAACAAAAAAATATACAGAATATCACTAACTCCAATCCAGCAGATCTGATGCCAGATACAACCCTTGTCCAATCTCTAAAGTGAAAGAAGGGATGTGGGCCTTTGTAAGCAAATAAAACCCTGTTTGACAGACTGATTCCATTTCTTGGGTAGTAAACAATAAGTTAATTACTACCAAACTACCCAAAAAATAGTTAAATACTAGCCCTTTATCAGTCCCCTGATAGAGTTTCCAAACTTCATGAATATTAGAAGCAAAAAATTAAGCCAAATAAGGCTTTTATTGAGGATCTAAAGCCATATTAACCACCTCAGATCTTAGAACTAATACAGGAGAGGAATTACTCACACCAGGAGTAGCATGATCTAGGCTTTTCTCTGCCTTCACAACTTCTGTTTTAAGCCGCTCAATTTCAGAAGAGAGTTCATTTTCTTTACCCCACAAGGACCTGAACCAATTAACGCAATTCATCATACTGCACAGTTCAGATTTGTGAACATCAGCTTTTTACACAAAAATGTGTTAAGAAATCATACTTCCTCTCATCATGCAGCTTATCCCTCTGTATCTTGTACAGATTAAAGCCTTCACGATACCGACTTATGAATGATTCTAAAGCTGCTGCATCAGTTTTGCGACCATTAATGTAGGCATCCTTCTCTTCCAGATCAGTTTTAAGCTTTTCAATTTCATCTTTGAGTTTTTTCTCCTGAGACATACAAAAACAAACTCCGTGATTTAGGAGAACAGGGAATCATGAGAAAGGAATGAGTGGAACTATAGACTAAGAGCTTGATGCAGATCAATTAAGACCAACCAGAGCTTAGAATCTTGTGAAATTGTTTCAGATAGATGAAGAGTTAATTAAGATTTTTTCTAGATAAAAGAAGAACTTATTAAGATATGACAAAGAATACATTTATAACTAGGAGGACAAGAGTACCTCAAAAGTAGAAAAAAATAATAAACATCGTCCACTTCTTTAGCAAGTGTAAAAGGACAAAAATAATAAACAATCAAGAAAGAACATCGTCCACTTCTGTAAATATTAGAGCATTAACAACAGTTTTCTTAATAGACTCTCTATCCCTACATTTGAAGAATATATCAATAAATCAGTATCCAACAGTTTTCTTAACCTTATATAATTCTCTATTTTGATCCCTATATATGATTTGACTCCTCAGGGTGAGGGAATCAAAAGAGCATTCCCTATTTATGTAAAATAACATTTCACACCCTATTTATTACAATTTTATGTTGGTTAAAGGATCTTATCTCACTTAATTGCTGATTTGGGTATGCCTATCAAATTCAATCATTTTTATTTTTTAAACAGAGGATTTAGAGAAGAAAAAGAACTATAAAAAAAATTAAAAATCAATCAAATTTTGATTTTGATCATTTTTGTAAAAAATATTACTACTAATTATAAATTTTATTATTTTATAATTAAAATAATGTTGTTTTAGTTCTAATAAACACATAATGATCGTTGCACATTTTGATTTCTAGCAATACCTATTTTTAGATTAAAATAATTGCAATTTTAAATTCAAACAACAATTACTTTTAAATAAAAAATAGTTACAATGTTCAAAACATGATTTGACTGTTGGAACTTTTAAATTTTAACTTTTAACTTTTAAATTTTAAATTTCAAAATTTAATATTTAAAGAATCAATATAAGGAATCTGTTGGGTACATAGTGAAAAAATTGAATCCCTATCCTACAGAATGACTCAATAGCACTGCAGAATAAAGATAGAGATAAGGAAACTGTTGCGAATGCTCTTAAAAATCACTAATGCAACATTCTCTTGAACCCTTAGGCCATGTTTGTTTGTAAAGATTATAATCCCGGATTAAATCGTCTTAGTCACGTGTTTGTTTTTTATGGGATTATTCATAGAATAATTTAAAATAATCCCATGTTATTTTTATTTTTTTTAGGATTAATTAAAGTATTGGATTAAAAAATATCATTTGGACTATTATACCCTCACCAATAATAACATATTTTAAACGTATTTATATATCAAAAAATATAATATTTACCCCCACCCCCATCCCAAAAAAATAATATTTTCTGATTATGTATACACTCCCACTATGTCCACCCCACCCCACCCCACCCCACCCCAAAAAAATAATATTTTTTGATTATGTATACACTACCACCCCGCCCACCCCCCACCCCCCACCCGCCCACCCACCCACCCACCAAAAATAATATTTATTGGTTATGTACACTCCCACCCCGCCCAACCCCCACACCCCCAAAAAAATAATATTTACTGATTATGTATACACTCCAACCCCAACCTACCCCTACCCCTACCCCCCACTCCTACTCCCAACCCACACCCACACCCACACCAAATAATATTTAGTGATTATGTATACACCCCAAAAAAAATAATATTTACTGATTATGTATACAAACTCACTCCGCCCAACCCTCAACCCCCAAAAATGATATTTACTTATTATGTATACACTCACCCCAGCCCAACCCAGCCCAACCCCTAGCCCCCACCCCCAACCCCCAAAAAAAATATTTACTGATTATGTATACACCCCTCCCCCTCCCCCTTTCTAAAAAAATAATATTCAGTGATTATATATACACCTCACCCCCCACCCTGCCGACCCCCACCCGCCCTCGCCCCAAAAAAAAATTATTTAGTATTTGTACTAGTAAGTTTTAAGTTGTCAATAATAATAACAAAAATTGCAGAATATTATTGTCATTTTAGAAAAAAGTTGAGATAAATTTTGTCTAATAATTTTTAATCCCAAATGATAGGGATTATAATACCAGGTAGAACATGGTATTAAATAATCCCACATCTTAAGCTATTTTATAATCTCAAAACTAATAGTCTCAAGCTCAAATTTAAAAACAAACAAGATATTTAAAATTAATAGTCCTATCCCAGGTATAATCCTTGTAAACAAACATAGCCTTACAAAATTGGCACACTCCTCCAGTGGATTGATTCCCTATTGCTCTCTACCATATGCATACCCAATACAAATCCCGAAAAATAAAAAACTTACAAAAAATATTCTCTAAAATTAAGGAACTAAGTCAACCAAATCTACACCGAACTTAAGATAATCACAAAAATTAAAGCACATATTATCTAAGTGAAAACACCAAAATCTATCAATTGAGCCAGATTGATCCCCGCGGGAGTGGGGAGGGGGGGGTGTTGCAATCTATAAAATATAAAATCACACTAAAATAGAGACAAAACGTCATGATCTCAACTCGTGAGATCTCATGAAACGGAACCGCTAATCCTTAATCAGGACCCCAACACCACAATAACAAATATATTTGTTTCTCCCAACAAAGATTTTCGCATGTCAATTTAACGCAAATAAGGCAAATCTTCCCCATGTTAGCCAAAGAGACAGACAAAGACCCATGAGAAGGGGTGTAGTTAGAACCTTTTGGATGAGGGGGCAGAGTAACTGCAATGAAAGCTTAAAAATAGATAGATAAATAAGACAATTATTGGCAAATCATTAAAAAAAAACTCAAAGAATCTTCTTAATGATTATTATGTGAATGGTTTCAAGTTGGATTAAAAAAAAATTATTTGAAAAATAACAAAACACTATAGTGGTATCCATCAAAAGTGATTGAGCAGATGACTTATTTGATTAATTATGTAAGACCGTAAGTTTCTCTCACACTTCTTTTTTCTTTTTAGATTGAGGAAGAAGAGAGATACAACAAGGAGGACAAGGAATATTCCGACAAAATGGGAAGTAGGGAAAAAAAGTATAGTTCTTATGAAGGACAGCCATCCAATCCCTATGGATATTTCAAAAAAGAACACTGCTGAAAGCCCCAAAGGCAGAAGATCAAAGACATGTAATGAAAGACACCCTGCTTCATAATAGGGGAGAAGGTAGATTACTATCATTAAAAATATACTTGCATTACAAATCTTTAGCAATAGTAGTCAAACTTTTGCGCTGTATATTCAAGTTTTTGGAGGAAACACAAAGACCTAGAAATGAATGAAAGAAAAAAAGAAAGAAATTTGGCAAGTAGTAACACATTGGAAAATTTAATCCAAAAGTATAAAGTTGACAGTTTCTTGAACAAGTTAGATAACTCACAAACATAGTTAAATTCTATTCTGAACTAGAAAAAGAGAGTTCACACTATGCAAGAACTTTTGTAGGGGCAATAGTGTGCAAGTCAATACACATTCTCATTCGAGCTTGGGTGCAACATTCTCCCTGGAGCTTGGGCACAACGCGACACGCACGACCACAAAAGACGCAACTATGTATTTATATATGGTGTCATATTGTAACAATAGTGTATGCTAGGAAATAAATTAACAAAATATATACCATGAATACACTCTAAAACTGAAGAAAGAATAAAAACAGAGGAAGAAAAAGAAGAGCAGGGTGGGATTAAGAAGACAAATATAAGAAGAAATGGGGGGAAGACAAAACAAACAAAGAAAGAAAAAAGTAGGAAAAACAGAGGAAGAATAAAAAAAGAGATAAGAAAAAAAAAAAGAGGAAGAAATACTGGGAAGAAAATAAGAGAAAAAAATATATTATAAATATATAATATTATAAATTAGTAGAAAATGAAATGAGATTGAAGCTGACAAAAATCAATTCTTAAGAGCATTTCCAAAGAAAACTATCCTCCATTAATTAGTTATTTGTGATTGAGTCTAGACTCTAGCAAAGTCCGGCAATAAATTCTTCCTCTTTTGGTTGCCATTGCTTCCCATTCCAAGTATAATCTTGGGTTAAACAAATTTGTTTAATGTAAAAGGTTGGAAAAAAACAATCAATTGATTGCATAATATGTAATCTCATAAAACATGGAATTTTACATAACATGGCTACCACTAGAAATGATGAAATTAAAGGACTCAGATGTAAAGTTATTTAAATTAGTAATGTAGTCATTAAACTTTAAAAAGCTTTGAAGGTTCATCCCCCCTGGCCCTCCCCCTGTTGGGACCCCCACCCACCTGCTCATGCCCACGCACCATCTCGTGAGAATATCCGTTCATCAAGACCTATAGGCCGGATAGAAGTACCACCAATTCTTAAGAGTTTTTTGCTCATTTACTTTTCTATCAAGGATTACTTTTAAAGAGATTATGAATTATAAAAATTAATCAAGATAGAGAATTACCTGCGCTAGATTTGTAGATAGAGCCCGTTCGTACTCATCGATTTCCTTCTGGAGCCATTTGTCACGAGCAGCTTTATTAGCAAAATGGGATGCACGACCTTGTTTTTGATAAAGAATGCTAAGCCGCTTCTCACGCTCCATTATTCTATATACAAAAAATTAAGTTGATTAGAAATCAGCTAACTAAATAATCTTCACTCTTCCATATAGACAAAAAATTGTTTGGATAAAAACAGAAGTGTACGTACAATATACAAAATATCCATCTCTTACCATATAATTACTCTCTCCATCCCACTTCATAAAACAAAATATCCATAAAAGCATGTCCCAAAAAGATGGCAAAGTTGCACAATAAATGTTCCCGAGAGGTGTGCACTATGTTAAGCCAATGCATGATAATATGGCATTTTAGTAAATAGATGGTTGCTAAAGGATTGTTAGTTGGTTATCCTTATCAAGAATTGTAGGCAAATGGGTGTTAGTATACTCACGATGCACTTTAGCATAATTGGTTCATGTTTATAGTCCCTATATTAGAGAATCCTTATAAATGAAATAAATTAAAAGGGTGGTTTATCCATCCCTACAGACCCTAATCTCTTATAAATCCTAATCTCCCTTGTTGCTTACTTAAGCTAAGTTTGAGCTTTGAGCTTTGAGCTTTGAGCTTAAACGTCTTCAAAATTTACTTAACAATAAAAGATAGTGGGTCGTCACTTAGTTCTCCAAGATGTACGAGTAAGATGATCATATTTTATTTTATTCGCACATACCGCAATACAAGTACTCCACTCCACATTTAAATTTGAATATATGCTACAAATCCAATAAGGGTAAAGTTGGAGAGCTAAATGTTTTAATACCTGAAATGCCATTTTATTAAACTTTGTGCCACAACATATTTTATTAAATGCCGGAGGAAGTACAAGCTTTTTTGTATCAATAGCAATTATTTTTCTAATTAAAGAATACTGGAATGCGAAGGCTATCCGAAGAAAATAGAAAGTTATCAAGTGCTAAGACAGAAAATAAGGGACAAGTGCTGACAAAAATAAACAGGTACATTCTTACACTAAGATTCAAGATTGCATAAACTACAATGCATTAACGAAGTGCCCCACAGAACATTTCATTCATTCCTGTTTCTTTACAATCTCATTTTCTTTGGTGCGTCTAGCATATTCCTTTGTCTTGTTTATTTGTGATGGGGGAGGGGGGGAGAGGGGAGGGGGGGGGAGGGGAAATATGGTGCATCTTACATAGGCCCTTGGAACAGTCTGCTCGTGATTACCGACATAATACCTTATCTCGATGGAGACTGACAGCAATCTAATTCAAAAGTGATCTCAAAATAAAGGGAAGTGCTACAGCTAAAAATGGTAAGTTGGAATAACATCACTTCCTGTTACTAGTGTTTGACAGCTTGTATCTTCTGTGTTTTTTTTTTTGACAAGTAACAACGTATACCATCATAGGCACATGTAAAAATGAGTGAATAAGATTTTTGTACAATTGAAATCCTCAAAACATACTCTCTCGTAATATCCTCCTCCTCTCTGAGTTGCTTGTTATACAATGGCCTGATATTATTAAGCTCCTCTGTGGACTCATGGATTTCTCTCTGCAGAAGCTCAAGTTGTTTCGTTGCATCCTCCTAGATCATGAAATTTTCATATTAACACATTACAAAGGGATTACATAAAAGGTGGCTTCTAGATGGGACTATGTTTACCTTTGCTTTTATATTTCCAAATATCTTTTCTTGAAGGTCTTTGTCATCAAGCTCAATTTGTGTATGCTTTTTAATAGCTTCAGTCCGTTGCTTCTCTACAGATTCTTTCTCTCTGTTTAAGCTTTGAACTTCTTTGGTCAAATCTTTATATGTCTTGTCTAACCCCTTGGCTTCTTCATGGGAATCTAGCACTTGGTTATACAGCTTCATTGATGCTTCAGAAATCCTGTTACGAGCCTCGTCTACCTGCATTGATCACATATAGGCAGTAAGTATCACTAAAAGACTGGATGCATTAACTGTCTTGAAAGAATTGACAAAGTAAACTGCTTGTTTTTATAGCAACAGCTATAATATCAGTCACAATAATGCCAAATGCAATATTTTATGTCTTTCATGACAAAAAACCAAACAAAACAATTCTACCACCTGGTGAGTCAAGGCAAAACCACAAATCTGCTATTAAGCACTATCCAGAGAAGCACTAAACAAACTAGCACCATTTTATTAAAATCCTTAGATACAATTATACAAAAGATAGCAGTGGTGGAGCAATGCATTGCATGGTCAACAAAATTCTAAATTCTTTGAGCATTTCAAACTTTTTTAATCTCTCTATTTGACCGTTAACTTTAGTGGAAAGGAAGCATGCACCTTTTACTAAATAAAGGTCATGGTGTTTGTTTCTAGGAAACGACATAACATTCAAGTGAACATTAAACAGAAGGTGGTATTAAAATAATTTACATACCAATTAAGATAACAATGATTATTCCAAGGGAAAATGCAAATAACAAGAAGAAACAGAACGGTAAAAAGAATCAACAAAGAAGAGTCTTCCAATCAAGAAACTTTCAAGGATTTCTGCTCCCCCCCCCCCCCCAACACACACAAAAAAGTTGGCTGAGCACATAGGGGCCTGATTTGTCACAGCAAGGAGAATATCAAACAAAAATCCTACCCCATAAAATAGCTTAGAAGCTGCTACACTGAAATTCTAATATAACTAACCTCCACTACTTTCTGCCTTGCATCATGAAGTTCTTTGTCATAAATGGTGTATTCTAGAGATTTTCTTTGCTTGTCAAGTTGCTGATATTTTTTCAGCTCCGCCTTCTCTTCATCAAGCTCTCTTAATCTCTCATCCAAGTATTGAACAACTTGGATAATCTGGTTCCTCTTATTACCTGATTAAGAAAACAGATCTGTAAGAAAGAAAGGATACACTCCATGGAGGAAGCAACTAACTCGATGATGACAACTTACCAGTTTCTTGCATAATTTTCAGACTTTCACGACGTCTTTCTTCATAAACTCGCGTACCACCAATTTCTTTCAGTAGATCCAGCCGCTCTGAATCTTTCATTAGTGTTAATGACGCTATCTATTAAACCATCCAAAAGTGTGAGTCAGATTCAAACAGTATATGGATAAATAAGAGAAAAATAAGCTTCATACTTTCCCCTGCTGCACGACATAGTAAGGATTGGAGCGAGAGAACCCAGCACTTTCCAGTAAATTCATAACTTCTGTTTTCCTGGAAATTCATATTTACCTTATTAAACTCGTGGTGCGCGAAAAAAAAAGAACTAGCATACTATTAAATGTTTGATTTTAATGTCTAATATCAGTACTCACGTGATATGCTTTCCATCCAAAAAATACTCATCCTTTTTCAGACCAATTGTTCTCCGCAAGCGTACTTCCTCCTTGTCAACCTGTCAAAGATATAAAATGATGGCCAAAAGAACTTAACAAAAGAAATATTCCAAGAGAAGGATGTCCAGCTATAAGTGATTCGTGACAGAGAACCTTGAATTTCTTTTGCAATAAAGTACTGCTAAGTGAAACTGTTGCAAAAATTTCTACTTAAATATTTATGTGATTAAATGATTGCATTATACCATATGCAAAAGATAGCTTCTATTTTTTGCATACCACACCATAGTGCCTATTTAATTACATGAATATTAAAATTAAAGCTGAACACTGAACTAAACTATCTTAAAAATGTTCCAGCACACCAATCTCTTATTCTCTTTTTATTAGACAAAATAATATATTTTATAAAGGAAAAAAGGAGATGATAAATGTCCTCCAAATTAAACAAGCAAAGAGTTAAAAATGTTCTTCAAAAAATGCCTCTAGAAAGGGCATCCCACAAATCCCTACAAATATCATACAGACCCCCCCCCCAAAAAAAAAACACACAAAACACAAAAGGCGACCAATGCAAAGGCCCACAAAAACACAAAAAAGATGTAAATGAAAGGGCAAAGAACAATCATTTCCTCTCAGACCAAATCCCAATGAATTGAAAAACAACCACAAATACAATCTAGCTTCCTATTAAGTGCCCCTCCGTGAGCTTCTGTAAGACGCATAGACACCATAAAATGGACAACCCAAATCTACCTCAAGCATCACGATAAAATGACACTCCATCTTTCAAACTACAGAGCATTGAAGAAACTGATGAGAATACAACTCACTAACTGAATACACAACGCAGAAATATTTGAAGACAAGGAGTTGGTGCAAAGTGCCAACTATCCATATTATATATGGATTGTCAGTATTAATTAACAAATGTCAACATTCGGCTCCAGAATGTAGGTAGTAGATCAGGCCACCAGGGTTGAACAAATATCTATATTATATAAAATCTATACCATCTATATTCTGTGCTATTGCAACAATTCAATGGTTGAAGTTTAAAGGACCCGGTTAAGACCAGAACGATTAACTCAACGAGTGTTCCACTATTTATCTTTCTTTCCATATGCAGAGTACTAAAATCAATCCACAAAAAAAATTGTTTTACAACGGATGTCAACAGTAGCACGTTTCAGACTAAACCCCACCCAAAGAAAAAATAATAATACCCTAGAATTGACCGTACTCACTTTAAAGCAGTGTCACACTTAATAGGTACAAATCACCATGTAAAATTCTTAAAGCAACTTATGGTTCTTTATTTATACGTGCACAACCCTTTCCACAGAACAATTTCTTTCCAATGTCCAAAAACAATTAACTGTTGTCAATAACAGCATTTGTTGAATGGTCAAGATCATTAATAGGGACAATGCGTACATTCCATGAAATTTCCAAATCAAAAACTACACAACCAAAATTGAAGAAAGACGCCTTTATTGATAGCAAACTCATAAGATATGGCTTACACATAGTCTTGCTAGGACCCCAAGCAAGACTATTAAATGTATAAACTTTATAATTGTATGAGTGTTGGGAACTATGTTTTTGGTTGTAGGGAGTCACTTTAACAGTTCAATTGATTCTTTTCCCCCTTTTCTGGCCTCTTCACTTTTCTTCCTTTTTTACAAGTAAAAATGTAATAAATAAAAACACCAAAAGAGGATTGTGCCATGCACACAAGAAGATACAAAGCAAAGGGTTTGTGCATATAAGATAACAACTCCAAAAAAATACACCACAACAAAAGTGGTCCATTAGTTCACAAAGAAAATAATCACAACCAGCTCTCAAAGGCAAACTCTCCCAGAAAATTGACAAACAAGATACGATAGATCCAGAATAAACATTCTTCAACCAAAAAAGTCAAAAAAAAGGAACATAGTATGCACAATTGGTCTTTCCTTACCCCTGAAAACATCTAAAATTCCTCTCTCCAAATAGCTCAGCACACATAATTAAGAATCACTGCCCACCACCTACACATGTCCCTACCAACCTTGACAACACCTCACACATGCAGCAGCTCATTCCAGCCCCACAAGATAAAACATTAAGCCCCCTAAATCCCACCAAAAATGATAAACAGATCGGTATTACAGCTCCAATACCGATCTCTTTATCACCCACTTCTTACTCATTATTTTTCTTAAAATAAATTAGTTTATTATCTTAAAAATAATATGCATTTGTTAACTTTGAAACAGGCTATTGTTTGTTTCCACCAATGTAATTCAACAAAACCTCTGAGCAGAGTACAAGCATGCTGATTAACTATGACAAAGTAGGAGATCAACCCTTTGGGTAGAATCTTCTTTGAATTCAATTTCCCTGAAATTCATACGAAGTGCTTAATATATATATCATGTTCAAAAGTGATTACCGGGATGCGGTTGTCAGAGTTATCAAACACAATCTCCACAAAAGCAGATAACACTTGGTGACCTGCACCTTCCTGAAGAATAAGAAATGTATAACATGACTAAATAAATGATTTGAGAGAAATATTAAGTATGGTACATTAATATTGCAGAACATACATGGAGAAAAGCATGCCTATCTTCACTGCGCAGGTTATGGAAGAGGTCGCTGATTACAAAACGGATAGCTAGAAAGAAAAAAGGGGGGGAATGAAAAAAGAAGAGACGGTGAATATCAATTAGTCCTCGCAGAAGCTACAAGTAAGGAAGGAAACCCAATACTGGTCATGTATGACTCAATTACCATGAAAAAAGTTCGACTTCCCAGATCCATTTGCACCAACTGCAGGGAAAATGAAACCAGAATTCGTTACAAGAAAAAACAGGAAGTAACAAACATATTACTAATTTAAAATAAGAGTTCGTATACAGCTCAGTTTCTGAACATAACGACGTCAAAATTTAAATCTACCAAGACATTCTATCGTATCAACAAACTTGTCGGGCAAGAAATGGGTGTTTTTCAGTTAGTATGGTAACTTTATGACGGAAATAATTTGTCTTTTTTTCTTTTAAAAAGACTGTGCTATCTAAATTTAGAAATTTATACAAAAAAATAAATAAATAACAATGTGAAAATGGATTTTACCATTATAACTTGAACTTTTACAAAATTTAACGGAAGTACTCTGTCTGTTTTGGGATGTCTCAAATGATTGACACTTTAAAATTCAAATACACATAATTTGAATGGAGTAGATTACCCTTCTACAATTTAAAGAAAAAATTTGTCTGACCCACACAATTTAATTTGATTAGCAAGGTATTGATGAGATAAGGATAAAAATCAAGGTATTTATCTGGAGGGGAAAAATAAACAAGCATATTGTGATCTTTTAATACACATATATGGGAAGATATATAGCTGAACACATTTATATTGAATAGTAAGAATAACAAAGAACATCATTACCAACACAATTAACTTTAGCACTGAAAGGTTCAGCAGCAACTTGTTCTCTGTAGCTCTTAAACCCTTCAATAATAACCTATAACCAAAATCCACCAAAAAATAATATTTTTTTAGAAAAAAAAAAAAAACAAGTAAAGCAAATGTGTATATTACTACAAGACTAGGCCTATGACTAAACAATCTAAATTACCTGCTTTATGTACATATTGAGATTTTAATATCTGCCCTACTTCTGTAAAACAATAACAAACAAAATAGCATCAGCAGCGGGGCTACATAAAGTATAGGTGTCTATAATATATAAACGAATTACATGCTCCCAACATACCTCTGATTAGGGTTTGACAGAGATTGTAAAACACAATTCAATCCATCATTCATTCGGCCATTTAGTGATCTACATAAACAATATTTAAAGGGTGTTGCTGTTAGATTAAACCCATACCCTAGCACTCCATGTGCGAGTATGTGCGTGTGAAGTTGGTACAATTCGGTAGTAGAGACTAGAGTACATAAATTGCACTATGTTTTGAGAAATTGAAGCAAGTATCTAACAAATTATGGAGAATCAAACATGAAAAAAAATGCTTAATAACAGAATCTGCGTGTGTGCTACAGTGAGGGAAGGGACTTGCGGTAGAAATGGTGGAAATTTCAGCAGTGAAATGTGAGGTTACTTGAGAAAGATGATTGTGCGGAGTTGCAGAGAAGTTACTCGAGAGAGTTGATTGAGCGAATTTGCAGGGCTTGGGTGAAAATTGGGGAACTGGAGGGAAGGAAGGGGGTGAAATGGGAGAGATCAGGCGGGGAAATTCGGAAAAGCCGAAATCCACGTGAAAATTTTTGGGTTTCTGGGTAGAGTAGGGTCGGGTACAAACAGTTGGAAACACATAAATACGAAGATAAGAGTATGTTGGGATGGTGAATTGGGCCGGTCAAATTCAAAGTTTAAAAGTTAATTTTATTAAAAGAATAATGCTAGAGACACAAACTATTTTATAAATTGTTGATGTAGCATACTCTACTTCAGTATATTGTGTGGAACCGAATATTATATTAAAATAATTTGTTGATCACTACGGTGAGGTGGAGTATGTAACATCAATAATTTATAAAATATTTGTAAAATAGTTTGTATCTGTAGCACTACTCTTATCAAAAACTCTATGTGAATATGAAAGTTGAACATGAGTGTATTTAAATTTTACCTATTTATAATTTTTATATCCACATAAAAAAACTCTAATTTTATATAATTTTATAGTCGTGAGTCGAGTTCTGGTAAAAATTTAAATTCAAATTAAAATTTGGTCGAGTTTGATCAATAAGTCGTCGGTCCATTATAAACCCCATCAAACTGTAGTGCTAAAAATGTATAAATTACATATAAACTATTTACATTAACTAATAAATATTGGCTTAAATATGTTTCACTACTCTAAACTATCTGACATATTTCACTTTGGTTATTCACCTTTAAATTTTTTCAATTAAATGATTGAACTATCTGACATATGTTTCACTACCCTAAAGCTTTAAATTTTTTCAATCCAATTGAGAAAACATGTCAAAATTTGCTAACGTGGTTATTTCGGTGGGGCATAAAGCAGCTAATGTGTCAAAAAAAATTAAAATTTTAGGATTATAAATTAAAGGGTAAAATTGTCACACACAGTTCGGTGTATGTTTTCTTTTATTTTCTTTTTTTTCCTCTCTCCGTATCGCCATTGTCTAAGGCCCAAAGTCGATCCAAAAAAGCCCTAGCTCTGAGAATCTGTCGAAGAAGGTCTGAGAAATGTAAATCGATCAACGATTCCAGCAGAGGACCTTTTTAAAAATTGAAGCAGGTTAGGGCTTTATTTCATCTATGAATGGATTGTGCTTAAAATAAATTATCTGCTTTTTATATTTGTATATATCTGAACTTTGCCATAATTTGATCTCCTTGTAAACTCCCATGGGTGAAATCACAGTTCTTCAGCCACAATATCTCCTCAAAAATAGCTATCCTCGCCAAATTTGAATTATTCCGCCATGAAATCTCGTCGGAAATAGAGCTCTGATGGGTCAAAACTTACTTCCAATCGGAGAAAAAAGAGCGCTACGGTCACCAGTCCACCGTTGAAACCCAACCTTTGATAAGTCAAGTGAAGATTTTGAATCGCGGCGAAGCGTTGACTAATTTTCAACATAAGTCGGAGAACTGAGAAGTTACGAGAATCCTAAGAACAAGATCACTACTGCTTCAACTACTGAGGAAGAAATATAGGGAGCTATATACATGGTAACTTAATATCTTAATTTGTAGAACCTCCACTTGCTCATTAATTATAAGATGAAAAGGTAATCAAAGCATGACCTACCACATACTTCGATCTATAAGATAGATGAAGAGACGAACCACAAGAAATTAGCATTGTCATTTAATTATATTTTGTGGCATTGGTTTCATCGTATATTCGGATATCCACTTTGATTCGCACACACACACACACACACACACACACACACACACACACATATATATATATATATATATATATATATATGTTATTTCCTATTACTGATTTGTGAAGTTGGTGGGCATGTTATCTCAGGTGGGAGGGGCAGCAGTTGTTACAGCCACAAAGTAGAAGATTTTGTTTCTCTAGATAATTCGAAACCAAAATCCATTGCTTGAAAAACAACTGGACGATTTTGTGCTTTCTTCTACTGACAAGTTGGGTCCGGAACCTGTGGTTTTGTCGAAAAAAATTAGCCTTGCTGATTTCTATGCCGAATCTGGGGTTATTGATTTGCCGGCGCCGAGTTCTTTACCGATTGATTTGTCTGAGAATTTGTTTGTTTTGTTTTAATATGGAATAGAAGTTGTTTTGTCAACTTTACCCCTGCTTAAACATTTTAATTAAACAAAATGGTGAAGAAATTAATTTTTAAGACACCTCAGTCGTACATGGGCCCACTAAAAGGGCCACGTCACTAATTTTTGAGAAATTAGACAGAAGTGTAAAAAAAATAGTTTCCTCATTTAATTAAAAAAAATAAAGGTGAATCATCAAAGTGGAATATGTCCAATAGTTTTAGTTTAGGGTAGTGAAACATATTTAAGCTATAAATATTTATACTCTTAGTTTATATTTATATACATATCTTCAACTTAAAATTAAGAAACATATTTTCTTTAAAATTGTTCATTTTCTTAACCTCTTACTATATTTTATTTTCACATTTTCCTTTGTATTGAATCTGAACTAGTGTTCAGTTTTCCCTCCGTCCTCTGGTTGCAGAGCTACGAGGTCATTCAAAATGGAAAATTGATTTGCAATATTTTGTTAGAAGAAGGGTATAAGATCAATGAAAGATGTTTGTCATTTTAGCTAATTTTCTCTAAATAAGTTGGGGATGTGTTATAACTATGGTTATTATATTTGAATTTGAAGTTCAAACTTTTTATTTTTTGGTGTTATTTTGATCTTATGAATTGTAAAAAATTTAATGAAAATGAGCTGAAAACGAGGTAATGTCATTTCAATAATAAGTTGTATTAGTTTTTTATTATTCATTTTTAACTTATTAATTTTAATGTTTTTTTTGGTTTGCCCAAAATTCATGTTCATTTATGGGCTGAGTTTGAATAATGTATTATAAGCTTGAATAGGTTGTGCTCAAGCTCGTTAATATTTGATTGGGCAGAGTTTTGACATCACTGGGTCTAATTAACAATGTAAAGTAATGTTAGGTGTGACGTCCCTAAAATAGGTTTACACAATTCATTCTGAGTCGTCAAATACATAGTACAAAAATTAAATACAAACCTTATTAATACAACTGTCGTGCAAAATACGACAACACATACGCTGAGAGTTTTAATACAAATATTGTCTTGTAGACATTATTCAAACTCAAATACAGTCCTTATTACAATTATTATCAACCTATTTTACAAAATAATGAGGACTACTAAAATAACCATCATGGAGCATTACTCCACTCCTCTACTAATCCCAGCTACATTCTCGCCTCTTAAGAAGAACAATGGAACTAAAAGGAAAAGGGTGAGCTCAACTAGCTCAGTAAAGAATATTATGACTAAGATAATGTAAAACAAATTATCCTTAGTCCTCAACAGAAAAAAATCTGATATAATACAATAGACAACAAGTTTTAGAATACAACTACAGCGGAAACAGCAATCCATGAGAAGAGTCAAGTAGAACATGAAATCTACTATCTTTTATGATTTAAAAGTCCTTCATCAATATTTTATCCCTGTAACACCAATCAATAAATATTTCAAATCAACGAATTATTCATGTACTACGGGCCTAAGATATTCGTTTGTATCACCAATGGTCATGATCATTGTAAGACCCCAAATTATTAATAAATGAAATTTGAAATTTAATTTCCTCTATTTATTATTCTGAAATAGTAAGAGTTGATTTGATTAATGTGGTTAGTTATGGGTAAAATGCGCAAATATTTTAAATAAGCAAGTGGTTATAAAATATTCATTGTTGTCGGGGAATATTTGTTTGGTCGTGGAATATTCTTGTTATCGGGGAATATTCGTACGACGGCGCAGCCTTGTGTGGGCCCCATAACAGAAAATGATTGGATGAAGAAAACGACAAAAATTAGTTGTTTATAAATAACGGCGTAGTTGTTACCATTAATACTGTTGGAATACCCGGTGGTTAAAACACGGTAATACGCGTAGCACACGGTATTGCACCAATTATTGATTCTTACGTAAGAAGGCACTACTCAATAATTGTTACAGTAATTACTGTTCAATATTGTATTTTATTGATTCAATAATTTATGCATTGATATTCTATATTACTGTTGTTTCAATAATTGTCACTACGCAGTATTTTTTATTATCGGAGCAATAATTCATATTATCTGAATAATATTATTAGATAACATTATTGGCAATGTCTAGAAAGTTCTGTCTAAGGAGAGGTTTGGTCATCTAATTGCGCGCCAGTAAGGAGAGATCCTTATTGGAAAGCCCCCTCTTTCCTGGGAACGGCCTGGTTGCTAGTACTGTGATTCTGTAATATTATTTGTGTATAATTAATTATTGATTTATATGACGAGAAAAATAGTGATTTTATGTGGATATAGATAGAGAAAAATTTTAATGTGACAATTGTTGAAAATTAATATTTTATCTTTTTCTGATAAAATAATTCATTTAAATATATTATTTTAATAATATATTGATGGTGGTATTTTTATAATGAATGTGGGATATATGAGTATATGAGGAGGAAGAGTATTTTTGTGACATTAAATGATTAACACATGTTTTGTGTGTTGGTGGACATAATTCTTGACCGAAAATTTATTATTGACTATAAAATCGCCCGTTTATGAATTTCGGTCAATTTCTGTTTGGAATTTGGAAAAACTTTCTTCTGCAAAGTTGTAGAGAATTGAATTTCCTATAAAAACTCGCGAAATTCGAATTTTCTGATAAAAGGGCTATTTATTATGAATTATTGAAGTTCTGAAGTTCCGAAATAATTGATTTTTAGAAGTTTTATTTATTATTTTGAAGAAAAACGTTTTTTGGCATTTAAGTGGGCTAACATGTGATATAAATGGGCTGAGATCAGATGTCTAGAGGTGGGCTAAGGAAAATTTGATAAATATATTATTATTATATTAAATTTTCTGCTTTGGTGTTCTAAGCATTTTCCTATAAATAGGGTGCTTAGGTTAGAATTGAAATCACTCCAGAAACACAAGTTTCTCTCTATTTCTCTCTCTATAACGAGCGTATTCTTGTGAGTATTTGATACTTTGAGTGTTACTTTACGGTGCAAGTTTCCTTCAGCACTATATCTAGTATTCCAGTCAGAAGTACCGTCTTTTCTACGTAAGGGATGTTATTTCTTCTTAAATGATATTATTTTCTTCAATATCATTATGCCGAAGTATTGATCTGAATTTTTATCAAATTTAGAACTTTTCATGTCGGGGTTACTATTCATGAGTTACTATTCACGAGTTACTATTCACGAGTTACTATTCACCGAAAAATAAAATTTCCTTCTTTTCGTCCAAATATCTATTCTGGATACTAGCTTTGATTGTATCCATGTTTTGATCATTCTTGAATTTTACTTCACTATGATAAGGTATTTTTGGACATGGATAAATCGAAATACGAATCCTTAATATTTGTTATTTTGCTTCACTGGATTCGTTTTCTTTAAAATATTTTTCATCATCCTCAGTCTTAAATGATGATATAACTGAATATCTTTGGCCTGTAGTGCAAATATGAATAATTTCTGATGAATATCTTTGGCCCGTAGTGCAAAGATGAACAGGTGTTGAGGTGAACATGACCAACTGATGAATATCTTTGACCTGTAGTGCAAAGATGACTATTTGATTCAAGATATTTATTGATTGATGTTACAGGGATAAAATGTTGATGATGGGCTTTTAAATTCATAGATAATCGTAGATTTCATTCTCTACATAACTTCTCTATGAATTATTATTTTCCGCTGCGAATATTGAATTAAAACTTGTTGTCTATTGTATTCTATTAAATTTTTCCCTGTTGAAGACTAACGATAATTTGTTGTATATTATCTTAGTCATAATATTCTTTACTGGGCTAGTTGAGCTCACCCTTTTCCTTGTTGTTCCATTTTCTTTTCAGGAGGCGAGAATGTAGCAGGTACTAGTCGGGGTATGGAATGAAGGTTCTAGGAAGTTGTTTTAGTAGTCCTCACCATTTTTTTTGTAAAATATTGTTCCAATAATTGTAATGAGGACTTATTTGAGTGTGGATATTGTCTAGATGACAATATTTGTATTTACACTCACAATTTTTTTGTTGTATTAATAAAGTTGTAGTTGTTTCTGTACCATGTTATTGACGACTCAGAATAGGTGTTGTATACCTGTTTTGGGGGCGTCACAGTTGGTATCAGAGCTTAGGGATATGATCTCTGGCGGAGATCGGGGAATAGAACTAGGAGGGGAGAGACGAGTAAATCCTTCGCTAGTGTGTCCTACCTAAGCTTATTTGTTGGTCGGTCATAATATAAGGATATTATGTGATTTGTTAATTTGTTAAATTAACCCTTGTTTTATGGCAGTATTTGAGAATGTCGACTGAGAATGTTAACAGTGGAGTAAATGAAACCGTGGAGACACCTGTACTCACCAACGAGGAGAACGTACAACAGGCTGGCAATGTTCCTCCTGTGAACAACACCACTGAGCAGACGGTGAACGATGAGATGTTTAAAAGCTTTTTGCGATTCATGCAAAACCAGACGAAGGAGATTCCTGTTCAAAATATAGGAAGAAACAATGGCAACGCACAGCTGGTCACAGCCAAGCAGTTCAAAGAGTTGGGACCACCAGAATTCTGGGGAAAGCCAGATTCGATTAAGGCGGAGACATGGGTCAAGCAAATTACCAAAATATTTGATATCTTGGGATGCACGGAGGAACAGAAGGTTCCATTTGCCACCTTTATGTTCCGTGGCGAGGCAGACTACTGGTGGGAATCTGTGAAGCGTACCCATCCAGCTGCACTCAGCATGTCTTGGGAGATATTTCAGAAGCTATTCAATGACAAGTACTTTCCTGAAAGTATTCGTCATATGAAGGAGGTAGAGTTTATTAGACTGGAGCAGAATAACATGACGGTGTCCCAGTACGAGGCGAAGTTTGCAGAGTTGTCCAGGTTTGCACCTCATTTGGTGGAGAATGAGGAACGTATGACGCGGATGTTTCTGAGAGGTTTGAAACCCGGCATACGTCAATATCTCATTTCTCATAAATTTTCTCTCTATTCAGATGTTGTCAACAGGGCTCAATTATTAGAGCGAGATAACGAGTACGGTCAACCGAGGGACCACAACCAGGATCATATCGGTGACAACAGTCATCAGAACAATGATAACCAGCGGAGAAAGAAAAGTACAGACAAGAACGGCAACCACTCTGGTGGTAATCGTGGCTATGAAAATAGAAGAAGCGAGTCGGGAGGAGATTTTAAAAAGAGGAGATTCAACAATGATAATACGAAGACGTCAGCACCAACAGCAACTGATTCCAAGGGAGGAGAACGACCACCGGTCATATGCTATAAATGTGGAAAAGAGGGACATATCAGCCCAAACTGTCCACAACAGTTCAAGGTATGCTATAATTGTGGAAAGGAAGGACATATCGCTCGAGATTGTACGATAGCGAAACCAAGTTCAGCGGGGACGGTGACTCAAAAGGCTGCCCCAGAAAAGTCAAAGTCAACGGTTCCTGGAAGAGCGTTTGTCGTGACTGGTCAACATGCGAGGAACCCAAACGAGGTGATCACGGGTAAGCTAATCATAAATTCATGTGAAGTTTATACCTTACTAGATACCGGTGCTACCCATTCATTTATTTCTCCTGCTTGTGCTCAACGTTTAAACTTGACTCCGGAGAAATTAGACTTTGATTTATCTGTGGAGACTCCGTTAGGGGAAACTTTCATCACATCCACTGTTTATAAATCTTGTTTGATCCAAGTTGGCACCATCACCTTACCTGTTGACCTTATCTCTTTAAAGATACTTGCATTTGACGTGATTTTAGGAATTGATTGGTTAACTACTCATCATGCCAAAATTGATTGTTTTCGTAAGGTGGTTAGTTTTCATATTCCTAATCAACCTGTTGTTCGAATTCAAGCAACAAAGTCATTAAAATCAATCACTGTCATATCAAGTCATATAGCCATTCGTTTATTGAAAAACGGATGTCAATCTTTCCTAGCCCATGTTATGGATTTGAATAAAGACACGTCAAATTTGAATAATATTCCTGTTGTTAGTAACTTTCCTGACGTATTTCCTGAAGAACTTCCCGGTCTACCCCCAGAACGTGAAGTTGAATTCTTTATTGATCTTGAACCTGGTACAAAGCCCATTTCTAAAACCCCATATCGAATGGCTCCTATTGAACTTCAGGAGTTAAAAGTCCAACTACAAGAGTTGTTGGACATCGGTTTCATTCGTCCTAGTACATCTCCTTGGGGTGCTCCTGTTTTATTTGTAAAGAAGAAAGACGGGAGTATGCGACTTTGTATCGATTACCGGGAATTAAACCATGTCACCATCAAGAATAGGTATCCGCTACCTCGTATTGATGACCTGTTTGACCAGTTACAAGGAGCACAATTATTTTCAAAAATCGATCTTCGTTCTGGATATCATCAGCTGAAGGTTAAAACTGAGGATATTCCGAAGACT
Source organism: Panax notoginseng (assembly GCA_016801055.1). NCBI lineage: Eukaryota > Viridiplantae > Streptophyta > Magnoliopsida > Apiales > Araliaceae > Panax > Panax notoginseng. The sequence continues at coordinate 201,684,643 of CM029018.1, forward strand.
GCCTTTAGAACTCGGTACGGGCATTATGAATTCTTAGTCATGTCTTTCGGATTGACTAATGCTCCTGCGGCTTTCATGGATATGATGAACCGAGTATTCAAGGATGATTTGGATCAGTTCGTTGTTGTCTTTATTGATGACATTCTCATATATTCCAAAAGCCGTGAAGATCATGAGCACCATTTGAAGCTGGTACTCCAAAGGCTGCGTGAAAACAAGCTATATGCTAAGTTGAAGAAATGCGAGTTCTGGCTTGAGGAAGTAGCATTCCTAGGGCACGTGGTGTCAAAACATGAAGTATCTGTAGACCCGGCAAAGATTGAAGCAATACAAAGCTGGGAGCAACCGAAGACGGTGACCGATGTACGTAGCTTTCTAGGCTTAGCTGGTTATTATCGGAGATTCGTAGAAGGGTTTTCTCGAATCGCTACCCCGTTAACTCAGCTGACTCGGAAGGATATCAAATTCGTATGGAGTGAAGAATGCGAGAAGAGTTTCCAAGAGCTTAAGAGGAGACTCATTTCGGCACCTGTTCTGACAATACCATCTGGTTCGGATGGATTTGTTATCTACAGCGATGCTTCAGGTAAAGGGTTAGGATGTGTTCTCATGCAACGTGGGAAAGTCATAGCCTATGCCTCGCGACAACTTAAAGAATGTAAGACCCCAATTTTTATAAATAAAGATGAATTTTCTATAAATATCATTTTTGAATATTATGGAGTTAATTTGATATAATGTTATAGTTGTGGGTAATATTTATAAATTTTGCAAAGTAAGCAAGTTGTTATAAAATATTCGTTTGGTCGGAGAATATTCTTTTTGTCGGGAAATATTCGTACGACGGCACAATCATTGGTGGACCCCACAACGGAATTATTGTCGGATTGAGAAAACGACAGAATTATCTTTCTATAAAAATAACGGCTGAGGTGTTACCGTTAAAACCGTTAAAACTGTTGAACTACTCGGTAGTAAAAGTACAGTAATACGCGTGGTTGCATAGTAGCACACGGTATTGATTATTGATGCTTACGTGAGAAGTCACTCAGCTATACTCAATTATTGCTACAGTAATTGCTGCATCATATCTCTTAAATTATTGTCATAGTATCATCTGTATAATATGTTATATTATTAAATCAATAATTGAGACGTTGTGGTAAGTTTGGTTATTTTATGGGGGGCCATATGTCATCATCTAAGAGTCTCTTGGTCAATAGTAATTATCTTCGTCAATAGTAATTACCGTCGTCAATAGTAATTACCGTCGTCAATAGTATTTACCTTGGTCAATAGTAATTACCTTCGTCAATAGTATTTACCTTGGTCAATAGTAATTACCTTCGTCAATAGTATTTACCTTGGTCAATAGTAATTACTTTCGTCAATAGTAGTTGTCCCTTCAATATTACCAAGAGTCATTTGACCCTTCGTTAAGACCAAGAGTCATTTGACCCTTCGTTAAGACCAAGAGCCACCCTCGGTTTTTCTATAAATAGAGGCCTAGGGCTTCATTATTTTTCACGAATTCATTCAAGCTATAGAGAGAGAAAGTATAGAGAGAATAAGAGAGAGAGAATAAAAGTATTCTGCTACATCACTTTTCCAATATCCAGTTCTTTTAAGGTAGGGAATATTATTTCTTTTATATTCATGAAGAGAACTTCTGTTATTCCATTCGTTATTATTCTGTTGGAATAACCAGTATACGCGGTCTACCCTATACTTGGTGACATTCTTCTATTATTCTGTTGGAACATCCTGTCTGTGTGTTTTACACCGGACCTGGTTCCGTTTTTATTATTATTCTGTTGGAACATCCTGTCTGTGTGTTTTACACTGGACCTGGTTCCATTATTTATTATTCTGTCGGAATATCCTGTCTGTGTGTTTTACACCGGACCTGGTTCCATTATTTATTATTCTGTCGGAATATCCTGTCTGTGTGTTTTACACCGGACCTGGTTCCATTATTTATTATTCTGTCGGAATATCCTGTCTGTGCGTTTACGCCGGACCTGGTTCCATTATTTATTATTCTGTTGGAATAACCTGTTTGTGCGGTCTATCGCATGCATGGTGATTTCTTTTGTTATTCAATTCTTTATTGTACTCAGTTGGTTAAGTTTTGACTTCTATACTCCATGAAATTTGTGGAATATCCTTGATAATTGCGTTTCATCCAGTATCTATTCATAAAAATATTCTCCTGATCATTCTTGAATTTTACTCCACAAAGCAGTATCATGTTGACAATTTGGACGTTGTTAATTCTTGGATAAATTAATTCTTGAACTTGTTTTATTGAATTCTTATATCATTGTCATCATCCTCATGTTTATAAAATGTTGAAAGTCATCTGTGGCCTGTAGTGCATAGATGGACTTGGTATGATTATGACCAGGGATTATTCGGTATAATCATGACCGTAATGTTACAAATGATGTGGTAAAAGTCCTCATTGGCCTGTAGTGCATTGATGGACAGTTGTTGGCATGATCATGACCATTAATAAATATACGAATATCCTTGGCCGTAGTGCAGGGGTGATTCGATGATGTGGATTATTTTATTAAGCTGAGTCTCAGCGATCACAGTGTTGGAAAATCTTTTAAATCATAAAAGATAGTAAAGTTTATTTTCTACTTGACTCTTTTAATGGATTGCTTGTTCCGCTGCAGTTAAACTTGATGTCTATTATATTTTATCAGTTTAACATTATTGAAGGCTAATGATAATTTATTCTGCATTATCTTAGTCATAATATTTCTTACTGGGCTAGTTGAGCTCACCCTTTCTTTCACTGTTCTCTTCAGGAAATGAGAACGTAGCTGGGGCAAGTCGGGGAACGGAGTGATGGTCCGAAGAATAGTATTAGTTAGTAGTCCTCACTATTCTATATAATGGTGTGTTAATAAATGTAATGAGGACTCCTTTTGAGTATGAATACTCTCTAGAAGATAATATTTGTATTCAAACTCACAGTTTATGTTTTGTCGTATTGTACACGACAGTTGTATTAGTAAGTTGTATTTGTATTCTGTACTATGTATCTGACGACCCAAGATGGGTGATGTATACCTAATTTTGGGGGCGTCACAAAGAATATGAGAGGAATTATCCTACTCATGATCTAGAGTTGGCAGCAGTCGTTTTTGCGCTAAAGATCTGGAGGCACTATCTATATGGGGAGAAAGTGGAGATATATTCAGATCATAAAAGCCTCAAATATTTCTTCACTCAGAAAGAACTCAACATGCGGCAACGACGTTTGCTCGAGCTGTTAAAAGATTACGACCACACTATTCAATACCATCCTGGAAAAGCAAACGTGGTAGCTGACGCGTTGAGTAGAAGATCACATGCAGGAACGAGTGCGATGATGTCAAGTATACGCGTAGAACCAACTTTAATCGATAAAGTTAAAGTTGCTCAAGCTACAGACCCGGAGCTGATGCGTATGAAGAAGAAAGTGCAAGAAGGTGCTATTCCAGAAGCAAGAATCGATGAAGAAGGAATACTTCGAGTCCACTCCAGACTTTGTGTTCCTAACGATTCTGATTTAAAGTACAAGATCATGATGGAGGCACACAATACACCATTTGCAATCCATCCTGGAAGTACTAAAATGTATCGTGATCTTTGACATACATTTTGGTGGAACAATATGAAGAGAGAGATTGTAAAGTTTATCTCGAGGTGTTTAACTTGTCAACGTGTAAAGGCGGAGCATCAAGTACCAAAGGGTCCATTGCAACCACTTGAGATTCCGAAATGGAAGTGGGAACACATTACCATGGATTTTGTTACGGGTCTTCCCACGGTTTCTCAAGGCATAAATGCTATTTGGGTTATAGTTGATAGATTAACCAAGTCTGCTCATTTCTTGCCGATACGGGAGACTTATTCCCTTGAACGTCTTGCTAGTATGTACGTGAATGAGATTGTAAGGTTGCATGGCATGCCAGTATCTATAGTTTCGGATCGTGACCCAAGATTCACTTCAAGATTTTGGGTTAGCTTGCAAAAAGCTATGGGCACAGATTTACGGTTCAGTTCGGCATACCATCCTCAAACGGACGGGCAATCAAAGAAGACTATTCAAACTCTTGAAGATCTATTAAGACTTTGTGTCCTCGATTTCAAAGGAAGTTGGGATAAGTACCTACCATTGGTGGAATTCTCCTACAACAACAGTTATCAGGCAAGTATAGGCGTGACTCCCTTTGAATCATTGTATGGACGAAAGTGTCGCTCTCCAGTATGTTGGGATGAGGTGGGAGAAGCAACGTTGTTGGGACCAGAGTTGGTACGAATGACTACAGAAAAGATCCAAACGATTCGACAACGTATACAAACGGCACAGGATCGACAAAAGAGTTATGTGGATCTTCATCGAAAGGACGTGGAATTTGACATTGGGGATCATGTATTATTACGTGTAGCTCCATGGAAAGGAGTTACAAGATTTGGGAAGAGAGGAAAGCTCAATCTACGATTTATTGGTCCATTTCAGATTCTTGACCGAGTAGGAAATGTGGCCTATAGACTTGCGTTACCTCCAAGTATGTCTCGTGTTCATAATGTTTTTCATATATCTGTGCTTCGTAAATATGTGAAAGACCCGAACCATGTTATTGAGTTAGAACCGGACGAGATAGCTGAAGACTTAACGTACGAGGAGGTACCTGTCAAGATCATGGATAAAAAGGAGCATGTCCTACGCACGAAGGTCATACCACAAGTTAAAGTTTTGTGGAGAAACCATGTTATTGAGGAAATGACCTGGGAGTTGGAAACGGAAATGAAAGCGAGGAATCCTCATCTTTTCGAAACACCAGGTACGTATGTCAATTTCGAGGACGAAATTTCATAAGGAGGGGAGGTTGTAAGACCCCAAATTATTAATAAATGAAATTTAATTTCCTCTATTTATTATTCTGAAATAGTAAGAGTTGATTTGATTAATGTGGTTAGTTATGGGTAAAATGCGCAAATATTTTAAATAAGCAAGTGATTATAAAATATTCATTGTTGTCGGGGAATATTTGTTTGGTCGTGGAATATTCTTGTTGTCGGGGAATATTCGTACGACGGCGCAGCCTTGTGTGGGCCCCATAACAGAAAACGATTGGATGAAGAAAACGACAAAAATTAGTTGTTTATAAATAACGGCGTAGTTGTTACCATTAATACTGTTGGAATACCCGGTGGTTAAAACACGGTAATACGCGTAGCACACGGTATTGCACCAATTATTGATTCTTACGTAAGAAGGCACTACTCAATAATTGTTACAGTAATTACTGTTCAATATTGTATTTTATTGATTCAATAATTTATGCGTTGATATTCTATATTACTGTTGTTTCAATAATTGTCACTACGCAGTATTTTTTATTATCGGAGCAATAATTAATATTATCTGAATAATATTATTAGATAACATTATTGGCAATGTCTAGAAAGTTCTGTCTAAGGAGAGGTTTGGTCATCTAATTGCGTGTCAGTAAGGAGAGATCCTTATTGGAAAGCCCCCTCTTTCCTGGGAACGGCCTGGTTGCTAGTACTGTGATTCTGTAATATTATTTGTGTATAATTAATTATTGATTTATATGACGAGAAAAATAGTGATTTTATGTGGATATAGATAGAGAAAAATTTTAATGTGACAATTGTTGAAAATTAATATTTTATCTTTTTCTGATAAAATAATTCATTTAAATATATTATTTTAATAATATATTGATGGTGGTATTTTTACAATAAATGTGGGATATATGAGTATATGAGGAGGAAGAGTATTTTTGTGGTATTAAATGATTAACACATGTTTTGTGTGTTGGTGGACATAATTCTTGACCGAAAATTTATTATTGACTATAAAATCGCCCGTTTGTGAATTTCGGTCAATTTCTGTTTGGAATTTGGAAAAACTTTCTTCTGCAAAGTTGTAGAGAATTGAAATTCCTATAAAAACTCGCGAGATTCGAATTTTCTGATAAAAGGGCTATTTATTATGAATTATTGAAGTTCTGAAGTTCCGAAATAATTGATTTTTGGAAGTTTTATTTATTATTTTGAAGAAAAACATTTTTTGGCATTTAAGTGGGCTAACATGTGATATAAATGGGCTGAAATCAGATGTCTAGAGGTGGGCTAAGGAAAATTTGATAAATATATTATTATTATATTAAATTTTCTGCTTTGGTGTTCTAAGCATTTTCCTATAAATAGGGTGCTTAGGTTAGAATTGAAATCACTCCAGAAACACAAGTTTCTCTCTATTTCTCTCTCTATAACGAGCGTATTCTTGTGAGTATTTGATACTTTGAGTGTTACTTTACGGTGCAAGTTTCCTTCAGCACTATATCTAGTATTCCAGTCAGAAGTACCGTCTTTTCTACGTAAGGGATGTTATTTCTTCTTAAATGATATTATTTTCTTCAATATCATTATGCCGAAGTATTGATCTGAATTTTTATCAAATTTAGAACTTTTCATGTCGGGGTTACTATTCATGAGTTACTATTCACGAGTTACTATTCACGAGTTACTATTCACCGAAAAATGAAATTTCCTTCTTTTCGTCCAAATATCTATTCTGGATACTAGCTTTGATTGTATCCATGTTTTGATCATTCTTGAATTTTACTTCACTATGATAAGGTATTTTTGGACATGGATAAATCGAAATACGAATCCTTAATATTTGTTATTTTGCTTCACTGGATTCGTTTTCTTTAAAATATTTTTCATCATCCTCAGTCTTAAATGATGATATAACTGAATATCTTTGGCCTGTAGTGCAAAGATGAATAATTTCTGATGAATATCTTTGGCCCGTAGTGCAAAGATGAACAGGTGTTGAGGTGAACATGACCAACTGATGAATATCTTTGGCCTGTAGTGCAAAGATGACTATTTGATTCAAGATATTTATTGATTGATGTTACAGGGATAAAATGTTGATGATGGGCTTTTAAATTCATAGATAATCGTAGATTTCATTCTCTACATAACTTCTCTATGAATTATTATTTTCCGCTGCGAATATTGAATTAAAACTTGTTGTCTATTGTATTCTATTAAATTTTTCCCTGTTGAAGACAAACGATAATTTATTGTATATTATCTTAGTCATAATATTCTTTACTGGGCTAGTTGAGCTCACCCTTTTCCTTGTTGTTCTATTTTCTTCTCAGGAGGCGAGAATGTAGCTGGTACTAGTCGGGGTATGGAATGAAGGTTCTAGGAAGTTGTTTTAGTAGTCCTCACCATTTTTTTTGTAAAATATTGTTCCAATAATTGTAATGAGGACTTATTTGAGTGTGGATATTGTCTAGATGACAATATTTGTATTTACACTCACAGTTTTTATGTTGTATTAATAAAGTTGTAGTTGTTTCTGTACCATGTTATTGACGACTCAGAATAGGTGTTGTATACCTGTTTTGGGGGCGTCACAATCATGCCAAACACATGTCCATCTATGCGCTACGGGCCAAAGAGGACTTTCACCACAAACCTTATTTGTAACATTAAAGGTTATGATTATACCAATACACAATTTCTGGTCATAATCATACCAATCAACAATCCATCTTTGTACTACGGGCCAAAGATGACTTACAGTACAATTTAAGCATGAGGATGATGACAATGATGTAAAGATTCAATCAAGTGAAATAAATGATAAATATTATAGACTTTCTAATTCAATTTAGTCTCTAATTTAATTTATCTAGAGTTTAAAAATGTCTAAATTATCAACATGATAACTATTTGTGAAGTAAAATTCAAGAATGATATTCATGTATCAAAAATAAATTGGACAAAAAAGAAAATTAAATTCTATTGTGAATAGTACTCGTGAATAGTACCGTATGTATGAATAGTGCCCATGAATAGTACCGTATGAATAGTACGCATACATAAAATTTTTAAAATGTAATAAGAAAGTTCAGACCAATATTTCAGTGAAATGATATTAAATGAAGCGCAAAACTTAAGGAATTCTAATCATTTCAAGAATTATAGAAGCAATACTTATCATAGTAAGTTTAAATTTAGGAATATGAAATGAAATAATATCCCTTCCATAATATAGAGTATGAAAAAAAATAATATTTTTTACGAATACTGCAATAAAATAATATCATTTACCTTAGTAGAAATTGGATTTGACTAAAATATCAGATATTATTCTGAGAAAATCTTGCACAAAAAACTACACTCAAAGTATCTTTATACTAAAGAGAAATACTCACAATACTATAGAATAAGAATTTTTGATATTGAAATGGTGTGTTGATGAAGGAGGGATTACCCCTTTATTTATAGCACAACGGAGGGAGAAAAATAATGCATTATGCCTAGCATTTTTTTCATCTTCAGACTTAACGTTGCCTAACTCCTTTCATTTCCTAATTGAGGGCCCACCAATGAAACAATCAAACTTTGCAGGCAAGCCACCAAAAGAAAACAATTGTGTAGAAATGCCCGTGAAGAATAATTTAAAATCAAAATGATAACCTTCACTCCACTTTTATTCACATGCTGAAAATTATATATTATAATAATAAAAATATTAACATTTAAATTATAAAAAAATTATATTATTATATTATCACATTATTATAATGTAATATTATAATAATATATTTGAATGAATATTTCATCGGAGAAAATAATTGCCAAACTTTCAATAAATATTTCATACTAAATTTCTTCATTTATATCAAAATTGAACCAATATCCACCACATAATAATTATTCATAAATAATATTATAAGCTTACAATATTAACAACCAGATCATTCCTAAAAAAAAGGGGGGGCATTCCGATAACCTAACCCCTTTACTCGACAGAATTTTCAACACATTGTCAATAATGTTAACTAATAACATGAATAATTGTGTCGCGTCAATTACTGATTTAATAATATAAAAAATTATGCAGATGATATTATGACAATAATATAAGCAATAATATGAGATACTGTGCAATAATTATTATGGTAATTATTGAATGAAACTGAGTGACTTCTTACGTAAGAATCAATAATCAGAAATACTGTGCAATATCGTGTGCTACTGTGCAACCACACATATTACTGTATTTTTATCACCGGGTATTTCAACAGTTAACGGTAAAAGTTTTGCCGTTATTTTTATAAAAAAGTTATTTTTATAAATATTGTGCATTATCGTGTGCTATTATGCAACCACGTATTACAGTATTTTTATCACCGGATATTTCAATAGTTAACTGTAAAAGTTTTGCCGTTATTTTTGTCACTTTCTATATCCGACAGTTATTCTGTTATGTGGTCACCAATGATTGCGTCGTCGTATAGATATTCCACGATAAAAAGAATATTTTATGACCACTTACTTACTTTGCAAAATTTTCACATTTCACCTATAACTAAAATATTATATCAAATCAACACCTTATTATTCAAAATAATAATTAGATAAATTAATTCTTTATTTATAAAAAATTGGGGTCTTACAACCTCCCTTCCTTATAAAATTTTATTCTCGAAATTGATATACGTATCTGGTACGTCGAAGAGGTGAGGATACCTTGTTTTCATATCAGATTCTAACTTCTAGGTCATTTCCTCAATATCGTGGTTTCTCCATAAAAGTTTAACTTGAGGTATAACCTTTGAGCGTAAAATATGTTCATTCTTATCCAAGATTTTTAACAGGTACTTCTTCATACGTTAAATCTTCTGCTATCTCATCTGGTTCTAATTCAATAACGTCATTCGGGTCTTTCACATATTTACGTAGTATGGATATGTGGAAAACGTTATGAACACGAGACATACTTGGCGGTAAAGCGAGTCTATAGGCCACAGTTCCAACTCGGTCGAGGATTTCAAATGGACCAATGAATCGAGGGTTGAGCTTTCCTCTATTTCCAAATCTCGTAACACCTTTCCATGGAGCAACACGTAACAATACATGATCTCCAACATTGAATTTCACGTCCCTTCGATGAAGATCAACATAACTCTTTTGTCGATCTTATAAGGTTTGTATACGTTGCCGGATCATTTGAATCTTTTCCGTAGTCATGCGTTCCATTTCTGGTCCCAATAACGTTGCTTCACCCACCTCGTCCCAGCACACTGGAGAACAACATTTTCGTCCATACAACTCCTCGAATGGAGTCATGCCTATAATTACTTGATAATTGTTGTTGCAGGAGAATTCCACCAATGGTAAATACTTGTCTCAACTTCCTTTGAAGTCTAGAACATAGAGTTTTAATAGATCTTCAAGAGTTTGAATAATCCTCTCCCATTGTCCGTCCGTCTGAGGATGATATGCAGAACTGAATCGTAGATCAGTGCTTATAGCTTTCTGCAAGCTAAACCAAAATCGTGAAGTGAATCTTGGGTCTCGATCAGAAACTATGGATACTGGCATGCCATGCAATCTCACAATCTTATTTATGTACATACGAGCAAACCGTTCAAGTGAATAAGTTTCTCGTATAGGCAATAAATTAGCAGACTTGGTTAATCTATCAAGAATGACCCAAATTACATCTATGTCTTGAAAAACCTTGGGTGTAAGTGTAAGCTGCAGCGATTCATTTATGGATTGAAGCAAGCCTCTCGGAGTTGGAATCTTCGATTTGATGAAGCAGTCAAAGAGTTTGGCTTTATAAAAAATGAAGATGAACCTTGTGTATAGAAGAAGGTTAGTGGGAGTCACATTGTATTCCTAGTATTATATGTTGATGACATATTAATTATTGGGAATGACATTCCTTCATTACAGGCTATAAAAACATGGTTAGGAAAAATATTTCTCCATGAAATATTTGGGCGATGCAACCTACATTTTAGGTATCAGGATCTATAGAGATAGATCGAGAAAAATGCTCGGCCTAAGTCAAAGTACATATATTGATAAAGTGCTATAACGGTTTAGCATGCAAGAGGCGAAAAGAGGACATTTACCCGTGACTCATGGTGTAAAGATCTCTAAGGCCCAATGTCCTAAATCACAAGATGATGAGGAGCGTATGAGAAAGATCCCTTGTGCTTCGACAATTGGATCTATCATGTATGCAATGATATGTACTCGTCCGGATGTCTCGTATGCTTTGAGCATGACGAGCAGATACCAGTCAAATCCAGGTGAAGGTCACTGGACAACGGTCAAGAATATCCTCAAGTACCTGAAAAGGACTAAGGATTCATTCTTGGTATATGGAGATGAAGACGAACTGGCAGTAAAGGGTTACACAGATGCTAGTTTCCTGACTGATAATGATGACTATAAGTCTCAGTCAGGTTTTGTGTTTTGCCTTAATGGTGGGTCTGTCCAGTACATCGTTCTCTAACACGTACCTATGCATTGACTTAATATCTCATATATTTATGACCAATAAGATTTAGTCATCAGTCAATCCACATACTAGTCTCAATGCATCATTGTTGTCCCATCAACAATGATACTCGACTAGGGACATTTAAGAGCAATGATACTAATTAGAATTACATAATCTTATGTTCAAGTCACATACTTGAAACTATATAATTTGTATCAGTACTCTAAGGAATTTTATTATGTTAACATTTATATAACGTAGTAAATAAAACCATAATAAAATCATTCATTTATTCAATCAAATATAATATCGAAACGTTAAGCAATTATATCAAATAATTGGCCTCTAGGGCACTAACTCTAACAGTCTCCTACTTGCACTAGAGCCAATCACTCATGTATCTAATACCAATGAAACTAGTGTAACCGTCATGCTTCTGCTGCGACAAAGCCTTGGTCAGTGGATTTGCAACATTATCATATATTGGCATTCTTCCTATATGTACATCTCCTCTATCAATGATTTCACGGATGAGATGGTACCGCCTAAGTATATGCTTGGATCGTTGGTGAGATCTGGGTTCCTAAGCATGTGCAATGGCTCCATTATAATCATAGTATAGTTTAACTGGATCAACAATGGTTGGAACAACACCAATTTTAGTGACGAACTTTTTAATCCATACAGCCTCCTTGGTTGCACTAGAAGCAACAATATACTCAGCCTCTGTTATAGGATCGGCTACTGTCTCTTGCTTCGAACTCTTTCAGCTAACAGCACCGCCATTAAGGCAAAACACAAAACCTGACTGAGACTTATAGTCATCATTATCAGTCTGGAAACTAGCATCTGTGTAACCTTTTACTGCCAGTTCGTTTTCACCTCCATATACCAAGAATGAATCCTTAGTCCTTTTCAGGTACTTGAGGATATTCTTGACCGCTGTTCAGTGACCTTCACCTGGATTCGACTGGTATCTGCTCGTCATGCTCAAAGTATACGAGACATCCGGACGAGTACATATCATTGCATACATGATAGATCCAATTTCCGAAGCATAAGGGATCTTTCTCATACGCTCCTCGTCATCTTGTGATTTAGGACATTGGGCCTTAGAGATTTTTACACCATGAGTCACGGGTAAATGTCCACTTTTTGCCTCTTGCATGCTGAACCGTTTCAGCACTTTATCAATATATGTACTTTGACTTAGGCCGAGCATTTTTCTCGATCTATCTCTATAGATCCTAATACCTAAAATGTAGGTTGCATCGCCCAAATCTTTCGTGGAGAAATATTTTTCTAACCATGTTTTTACAGTCTGTAATGAAGGAATGTCATTCCCAATAATTAATATGTCGTCAACATATAATACTAGGAATACAATGTGACTCCCACTAACCTTCTTATATACACAAGGTTCATCTTCATTTTTTATAAATCCAAACTCTTTGACTGCTTCATCAAATCGAAGATTCCAACTCCGAGAGGCTTGCTTCAATCCATAAATGGATCGCTGCAGCTTACATACCTTTTCAGCATCCTTTGGAGTGACAAAACCCACAGGTTGTGTCATGTACACATCCTCAAGGAGATTTCCGTTAAAGAAAGTAGTTTTGACATCCATCTGCCAGATTTCGTAATCGTAAAAGGCTGCAATAGCAAGTAAGATCCTGATGGAATTAACCATTGCCACTGGAGAGAAGGTTTCATCAGAGTCAACACCTTGAACTTGTTTGTAACCTTTTGCTACCAGTCGACCTTTATAGATTTGTACATTACCATCCATGTCGGTTTTCTTCTTGAAAACCCACTTGCACCCGATTGGTTTTACCCCTTCGGGTGGATCAACCAAAGTCCATACTTGGTTAGTATACATGGAGTCCATTTCAGATCTCATGGCTTTGAGCCATCTCTCAGAATCTGGTCCATTCATAGCTTCTTAGTAGGAAGCAGACTCATCCTGATCTATAAGCATCACATCACCGTTTTGAGTCATAAGATATCCATAATATCACTCGGGCTCTTGGCGTGTCCTACCAGATCTACGAATTCCTTGTGTAATTTAAGCAGGTTCACTTTTCACAACATCTTGTGGTTCCTGCTCGCGTTCCAGCTCAGGTTCAATGATATTTTATGGTTCTTGAATTTCTTTGAGTTATACTTTTCTCCCACTGTTTCCTTTGGAGACAAATTCTCTTTCTAGAAAAATACCAGTTCGACCAACAAACACTTTGTTCTCAGAAGGTTTGTAGAAATAATATCCTTTTGTTTCCTTTGGATATCCCATAAAATTATATTTGTCAGATTTAGGTCCGAGCTTGTCAGAATCTAGACGTTTTACAAATGCCTCGCAACCCCAAATCTTCATGAACGACATACTAGGACGTTTCCTAGTCCACATCTCATATGGTGTCTTCTGAGCCGTCTTTGTAGGAACATGGTTAAGTGTGAATACAGCTGTCTCTAGGGCATGACCCTAGAAGCTTATTGGAAGATCTGCATGACTCATCATTGATCGTACCATGTCCAACAAGGTACGATTCCTCCTCTCAGATACACCATTCCATTGTGGTGTTCCAGGTGGAGTGAGCTGTGATATAATACCACACTCCTTTAGAAGGTCATCAAAGTCTTGGCTTAAGTATTCACCTCCTCGATCGGATCAAAGAGCTTTTATGCTTTTACTAAATTGGTTTTGAACTTCATTCTTGAATTCCTTGAACTTTTCAAAGGATTCGGATTTGTGACTCATAAGATACACATATCCATATCTATTGAAGTTGTCAGTAAATGTAATGAAGTAATAAAACCTACCTCTTGCTAACGAACTCATGGGTCCACATACATCACTATGTATAAGTCCCAATACATCGCTAGCCTGTTCACTGTCCAGTGAAAGGGGCTTTAGTCATCTTGCCTAATAAACAAGACTCGCATTTCTCATATGATTCAAAATCAAATGAATCCAAAAACCCATCTTTATGGAGTTTGGATATGCGTTTCTCATTTATATGGCCCAAACGACAGTGCCAAAGATATGTTGGATTTGAATCATTTGATTTAAATCGTTTTGTATTTATGTTATAGATAGGCATTTCTAAGTCAAGAATATAAAGACCGTTAAATAATTGTGCAACACCATAGCATATATCATTTAAGTAAAACGAACAACGATTGTTCTTTATTATAAATAAAAAACCTTTCTTGTCCAAACAAGAAACAGAAATAATATTTTTGCTTATAGCAGGCACATAATAACAATCTTCTAATTCTAATACTAGCCCAGTGGGCAAAGATAAATGATATGTTTGTAAGACCCCAAATTATTAATAAATGAAATTTAATTTCCTCTATTTATTATTCTGAAATAGTAAGAGTTGATTTGATTAATGTGGTTAGTTATGGGTAAAATGCGCAAATATTTTAAATAAGCAAGTGGTTATAAAATATTCATTGTTGTCGGGGAATATTTGTTTGGTCGTGGAATATTCTTGTTGTCGGGGAATATTCGTACGACGGCGCAGCCTTGTGTGGGCCCCATAACAGAAAACGATTGGATGAAAAAAACGACAAAAATAAGTTGTTTATAAACAACGGCGTAGTTGTTACCATTAATACTGTTGGAATACCCGGTGGTTAAAACACGGTAATACGCGTAGCACACGGTATTGCACCAATTATTGATTCTTACGTAAGAAGGCACTACTCAATAATTGTTACAGTAATTACTGTTCAATATTGTATTTTATTGATTCAATAATTTATGCGTTGATATTCTATATTACTGTTGTTTCAATAATTGTCACTACGCATTATTTTTTATTATCGGAGCAATAATTAATATTATCTGAATAATATTATTAGATAACATTATTGGCAATGTCTAGAAAGTTCTGTCTAAGGAGAGGTTTGGTCATCTAATTGCGCGTCAGTAAGGAGAGATCCTTATTGGAAAGCCCCCTCTTTCCTGGGAACGGCCTGGTTGCTAGTACTGTGATTCTGTAATATTATTTGTGTATAATTAATTATTAATTTATATGACGAGAAAAATAGTGATTTTATGTGGATATAGATAGAGAAAAATTTTAATGTGACAATTGTTGAAAATTAATATTTTATCTTTTTCTGATAAAATAATTCATTTAAATATATTATTTTAATAATATATTGATGGTGGTATTTTTACAATGAATGTGGGATATATGAGTATATGAGGAGGAAGAGTATTTTTGTGGCATTAAATGATTAACACATGTTTTGTGTGTTGGTGGACATAATTCTTGACCGAAAATTTATTATTGACTATAAAAACGCCCGTTTGTGAATTTCGGTCAATTTTTGTTTAGAATTTGGAAAAACTTTCTTCTGCAAAGTTGTAGAGAATTGAATTTCCTATAAAAACTCGCGAGATTTGAATTTTCTGATAAAAGGGCTATTTATTATGAATTATTGAAGTTCTGAAGTTCCGAAATAATTGATTTTTGGAAGTTTTATTTATTATTTTGAAGAAAAACATTTTTTGGCATTTAAGTGGGCTAACATGTGATATAAATGGGCTGAGATCAGATGTCTAGAGGTGGGCTAAGGAAAATTTGATAAATATATTATTATTATATTAAATTTTCTGCTTTGGTGTTCTAAGCATTTTCCTATAAATAGGGTGCTTAGGTTAGAATTGAAATCACACCAGAAACACAAGTTTCTCTCTATTTCTCTCTCTATAACGAGCGTATTCTTGTGAGTATTTGATACTTTGAGTGTTGCTTTACGGTGCAAGTTTCCTTCAGCACTATATCTAGTATTCCAGTCAGAAGTACCGTCTTTTCTACGTAAGCGATGTTATTTCTTCTTAAATGATATTATTTTCTTCAATATCATTATGCCGAAGTATTGATCTGAATTTTTATCAAATTTAGAACTTTTCATGTCGGGGTTACTATTCATGAGTTACTATTCACGAGTTACTATTCACGAGTTACTATTCACCGAAAAATAAAATTTCCTTCTTTTCGTCCAAATATCTATTCTGGATACTAGCTTTGATTGTATCCATGTTTTGATCATTCTTGAATTTTACTTCACTATGATAAGGTATTTTTGGACATGGATAAATCGAAATACGAATCCTTAATATTTGTTATTTTGCTTCACTGGATTCGTTTTCTTTAAAATATTTTTCATCATCCTCAGTCTTAAATGATGATATAACTGAATATCTTTGGCCTGTAGTGCAAATATGAATAATTTCTGATGAATATCTTTGGCCCGTAGTGCAAAGATGAACAGGTGTTGAGGTGAACATGACCAACTGATGAATATCTTTGACCTGTAGTGCAAAGATGACTATTTGATTCAAGATATTTATTGATTGATGTTACAGGGATAAAATGTTGATGATGGGCTTTTAAATTCATAGATAATCGTAGATTTCATTCTCTACATAACTTCTCTATGAATTATTATTTTCCGCTGCGAATATTGAATTAAAACTTGTTGTCTATTGTATTCTATTAAATTTTTCCCTGTTGAAGACTAACGATAATTTGTTGTATATTATCTTAGTCATAATATTCTTTACTGGGCTAGTTGAGCTCACCCTTTTCCTTGTTGTTCCATTTTCTTCTCAGGAGGCGAGAATGTAGCAGGTACTAGTCGGGGTATGGAATGAAGGTTCTAGGAAGTTGTTTTAGTAGTCCTCACCATTTTTTTTGTAAAATATTGTTCCAATAATTGTAATGAGGACTTATTTGAGTGTGGATATTGTCTAGATGACAATATTTGTATTTACACTCACAGTTTTTTTGTTGTATTAATAAAGTTGTAGTTTTTTCTGTACCATGTTATTGACGACTCAGAATAGGTGTTGTATACCTGTTTTGGGGGCGTCACAGTTGGTATCAGAGCTTAGGGATATGATCTCTGGCGGAGATCGGGGAATAGAACTAGGAGGGGAGAGACGAGTAAATCCTTCGCTAGTGTGTCCTACCTAAGCTTATTTGTTGGTCGGTCATAATATAGGGATATTATGTGATTTGTTAATTTGTTAAATTAACCCTTGTTTTATGGCAGTATTTGAGAATGTCGACTGAGAATGTTAACAGTGGAGTAAATGAAACCATGGAGACACCTGTACTCACCAACGAGGAGAACGTGCAACAGGCTGGCAATGTTCCTCCTGTGAATAACACCACTGAGCAGACGGTGAACGATGAGATGTTTAGAAGCTTTTTGCGATTCATGCAAAATCAGACGAAGGAGATTCCTGTTCAAAATATAGGAAGAAACAATGGCAACGCACAGCTGGTCACAGCCAAGCAGTTCAAAGAGTTGGGACCACCAGAATTCTGGGAAAAGCCAGATCCGATTAAGGCGGAGACATGGGTCAAGCAAATTACCAAGATATTTGATGTCTTGGGATGCACGGAGGAACAGAAGGTTCCATTTGCCACCTTTATGTTCCGTGGCGAGGCAGACTACTGGTGGGAATCTGTGAAGCGTACCCATCCAGCTGCACTCAGCATGTCTTGGGAGATATTTCAGAAGCTATTCAATGACAAGTACTTTCCTGAAAGTATTCGTCATATGAAGGAGGTAGAGTTTATTAGACTGGAGCAGAATAACATGACGGTGTCCCAGTATGAGGCGAAGTTTGCGGAGTTGTCCAGGTTTGCACCTCATTTGGTGGAGAATGAGGAACGTATGACGCGGATGTTTCTGAGAGGTTTGAAACCCGGCATACGTCAATATCTCATTTCTCATAAATTTTCTCTCTATTCAGATGTTGTCAACAGGGCTCAATTATTAGAGCGAGATAACGAGTACGGTCAACCGAGGGACCACAACCAGGATCATATCGGTGACAACAGTCATCAGAACAATGATAACCAGCGGAGAAAGAAAAGTACAGACAAGAACGGCAACCACTCTGGTGGTAATCGTGGCTATGAAAATAGAAGAAGCGAGTCGGGAGGAGATTTTAAAAAGAGGAGATTCAACAATGATAATACGAAGACGTCAACACCAACAGCAACTGATTCCAAGGGAGGAGAACGACCACCGGTCATATGCTATAAATGTGGAAAAGAGGGACATATCAGCCCAAACTGTCCACAACAGTTCAAGGTATGCTATAATTGTGGAAAGGAAGGACATATCGCTCGAGATTGTACGATAGCGAAACCAAGTTCAGCGGGGACGGTGACTCAAAAGGCTGCCCCAGAAAAGTCAAAGTCAACGGTTCCTGGAAGAGCGTTTGTCGTGACTGGTCAACATGCGAGGAACCCAAACGAGGTGATCACGGGTAAGCTAATCATAAAATCATGTGAAGTTTATACCTTACTAGATACCGGTGCTACCCATTCATTTATTTCTCCTGCTTGTGCTCAACGTTTAAACTTGACTCCGGAGAAATTAGACTTTGATTTATCTGTGGAGACTCCGTTAGGGGAAACTTTCATCACATCCACTGTTTATAAATCTTGTTTGATCCAAGTTGGCACCATCACCTTACCTGTTGACCTTATCTCTTTAAAGATACTTGCATTTGACGTGATTTTAGGAATTGATTTGTTAACTACTCATCATGCCAAAATTGATTGTTTTCGTAAGGTGGTTAGTTTTCATATTCCTAATCAACCTGTTGTTCGAATTCAAGCAACAAAGCCATTAAAATCAATCACTGTCATATCAAGTCATAAAGCCATTCGTTTATTGAAAAACGGATGTCAAGCTTTCCTAGCCCATGTTATGGATTTGAATAAAGACACGTCAAATTTGAATAATATTCCTGTTGTTAGTAACTTTCCCGACGTATTTCCTGAAGAACTTCTCGGTCTACCCCCAGAACGTGAAGTTGAATTCTTTATTGATCTTGAACCTGGTACAAAGTCCATTTCTAAAACCCCATATCGAATGGCTCCTATTGAACTTCAGGAGTTAAAAGTCCAACTACAAGAGTTGTTGGACATCGGTTTCATTCATCCTAGTACATCTCCTTGGGGTGCTCCTGTTTTATTTGTAAAGAAGAAAGACGGGAGTATGCGACTTTGTATCGATTACCGGGAATTAAACCATGTCACCATCAAGAATAGGTATCCGCTACCTCGTATTGATGACCTGTTTGACCAGTTACAAGGAGCACAATTCTTTTCAAAAATCGATCTTCGTTCTGGATATCATCAGCTGAAGGTTAAAACTGAGGATATTCCGAAGACTGCCTTTAGAACTCGGTACGGGCATTATGAATTCTTAGTCATGTCTTTCGGATTGACTAATGCTCCTGCGGCTTTCATGCATATGATGAACCGAGTATTCAAGGATTATTTGGATCAGTTCGTTGTTGTCTTTATTGATGACATCCTCATATATTCCAAAACCCGTGAAGATCATGAGCACCATTTGAAGCTGGTACTCCAAAGGCTGCGTGAAAACAAGCTATATGCTAAGTTGAAGAAATACGAGTTCTGGCTTGAGGAAGTAACATTCCTAGGGCACGTGGTGTCAAAATATGGAGTATCTGTGGACCCGGCGAAGATTGAAGCAATACAAAGCTGGGAGCAACCGAAGACGGTGACCGATGTACGTAGCTTTCTAGGCTTAGCTGGTTATTATCGGAGATTCGTAGAAGGGTTTTCTCAAATCGCTACCCCGTTAACTCAGCTGACTTGGAAGGATATCAAATTCATATGGAGCGAAGAATGCGAGAAGAGTTTCCAAGAGCTTAAGAGGAGACTCATTTCGGCACCTGTTCTGACAATACCATCTGGTTCGGATGGATTTGTTATCTACAGCGATGCTTCAGGTAAAGGGTTAGGATGTGTTCTCATGCAACGTGGGAAAGTCATAGCCTATGCCTCGCGACAACTTAAAGAATATGAGAGGAATTATTCTACTCATGATCTAGAGTTGGTAGCAGTCGTTTTTGCGCTAAAGATCTGGAGGCACTATCTATATGGGGAGAAAGTGGAGATATATTCAGACCATAAAAGCCTCAAATATTTCTTCACTCAGAAAGAACTCAACATGCGGCAACGACGTTGGCTCGAGCTGTTAAAAGATTACGACCACACTATTCAATACCATCCTGGAAAAGCAAACGTGGTAGCTGACGCGTTGAGTAGAAGATCACATGCAGGAACGAGTGCGATGATGTCAAGTATACGCGTAGAACCAACTTTAATCGATAAAGTTAAAGTTGCTCAAGCTACAGACCCGGAGCTAATGCGTATGAAGAAGAAAGTGCAAGAAGGTGCTATTCCAGAAGCAAGAATCGATGAAGAAGGAATACTTCGAGTCCACTCCAGACTTTGTGTTCCTAACGATTCTGATTTAAAGTACAAGATCATGATGGAGGCACACAATACACCATTTGCAATCCATCCTGAAAGTACTAAAATGTATCGTGATCTTCGACATACATTTTGGTGGAACAATATGAAGAGAGAGATTGCAAAGTTTATCTCGAGGTGTTTAACTTGTCAACGTGTAAAGGCGGAGCATCAAGTACCAAAGGGTCCATTGCAACCACTTGAGATTCTGAAATAGAAGTGGGAACACATTACCATGGATTTTGTTACGGGTCTTCCCACGGTTTCTCAAGGCATAAATGCTATTTGGGTTATAGTTGATAGATTAACCAAGTCTGCTCATTTCTTGCCGATACGGGAGACTTATTCCCTTGAACGTCTTGCTAGTATGTACATGAATGAGATTGTAAGGTTGCATGGCATGCCAGTATCCATAGTTTCGGATCGTGACCCAAGATTCACTTCAAGATTTTAGGTTAGCTTGCAAAAAGCTATGGGCACGGATTTACGGTTCAGTTCGGCATACCATCCTCAAACGGACGGGCAATCAAAGAAGACTATTCAAACTCTTGAAGATCTATTAAGACTTTGTGTCCTCGATTTCAAAGGAAGTTGGGATAAGTACCTACCATTGGTGGAATTCTCCTACAACAACAGTTATCAGGCAAGTATAGGTGTGACTCCCTTTGAAGCATTGTATGGACGAAAGTGTCGCTCTCCAGTATGTTGGGATGAGGTGGGAGAAGCAACGTTGTTGGGACCAGAGTTGGTACGAATGACTACAGAAAAGATCCAAACGATTCGACAACGTATACAAACGGCACAGGATCGACAAAAGAGTTATGTGGATCTTCATCGAAAGGACGTGGAATTTGACATTGGGGATCATGTATTATTACGTGTAGCTCCATGGAAAGGAGTTACAAGATTTGGGAAGAGAGGAAAGCTCAATCCACGATTTATTGGTCCATTTCAGATTCTTGACTGAGTAGGAAATGTGGCCTATAGACTTGCGTTACCTCCAAGTATGTCTCGTGTTCATAATGTTTTTCATATATCTGTGCTTCGTAAATATGTGAAAGACCCGAACCATGTTATTGAGTTAGAACCGGACGAGATAGCTGAAGACTTAACGTACGAGGAGGTACCTGTCAAGATCATGGATAAAAAGGAGCATGTCCTACGCACGAAGGTCATACCACAAGTTAAAGTTTTGTGGAGAAACCATGTTATTGAGGAAATGACCTGGGAGTTGGAAACGGAAATGAAAGCGAGGTATCCTCATCTTTTCGAAACACCAGGTACGTATGTCAATTTCGAGGACGAAATTTCATAAAGAGGGGAGGTTGTAAGACCCCAAATTATTAATAAATAAAATTTAATTTCCTCTATTTATTATTCTGAAATAGTAAGAGTTGATTTGATTAATGTGGTTAGTTATGGGTAAAATGTGCAAATATTTTAAATAAGCAAGTGGTTATAAAATATTCATTGTTGTCGGGGAATATTTGTTTGGTCGTGGAATATTCTTGTTGTCGGGGAATATTCGTACGACGGCGCAGCCTTGTGTGGGCCCCATAACAGAAAACGATTGGATGAAGAAAACGACAAAAATAAGTTGTTTATAAACAACGGCGTAGTTGTTACCATTAATACTGTTGGAATACCCGGTGGTTAAAACACGGTAATACGCGTAGCACACGGTATTGCACCAATTATTGATTCTTACGTAAGAAGGCACTACTCAATAATTGTTACAGTAATTACTGTTCAATATTGTATTTTATTGATTCAATAATTTATGCGTTGATATTCTATATTACTGTTGTTTCAATAATTGTCACTACGCAGTATTTTTTATTATCGGAGCAATAATTAATATTATCTGAATAATATTATTAGATAACATTATTGGCAATGTCTAGAAAGTTCTGTCTAAGGAGAGGTTTGGTCATCTAATTGCGCGTCAGTAAGGAGAGATCCTTATTGGAAAGCCCCCTCTTTCCTGGGAACGGCCTGGTTGCTAGTACTGTGATTCTGTAATATTATTTGTGTATAATTAATTATTGATTTATATGACGAGAAAAATAGTGATTTTATGTGGATATAGATAGAGAAAAATTTTAATGTGACAATTGTTGAAAATTAATATTTTATCTTTTTCTGATAAAATAATTCATTTAAATATATTATTTTAATAATATATTGATGGTGGTATTTTTACAATGAATGTGGGATATATGAGTATATGAGGAGGAAGAGTATTTTTGTGGCATTAAATGATTAACACATGTTTTGTGTGTTGGTGGACATAATTCTTGACCGAAAATTTATTATTGACTATAAAATCGCCCGTTTGTGAATTTCGGTCAATTTCTGTTTGGAATTTGGAAAAACTTTCTTCTGCAAAGTTGTAGAGAATTGAATTTCCTATAAAAACTCGCGAGATTCGAATTTTCTGATAAAAAGGGCTATTTATTATGAATTATTGAAGTTCTGAAGTTCCGAAATAATTGATTTTTGGAAGTTTTATTTATTATTTTGAAGAAAAACGTTTTTTGGCATTTAAGTGGGCTAACATGTGATATAAATGGGCTGAGATCAGATATCTAGAGGTGGGCTAAGGAAAATTTGATAAATATATTATTATTATATTAAATTTTCTGCTTTGGTGTTCTAAGCATTTTCCTATAAATAGGGTGCTTAGGTTAGAATTGAAATCACACCAGAAACACAAGTTTCTCTCTATTTCTCTCTCTATAACGAGCGTATTCTTGTGAGTATTTGATACTTTGAGTGTTGCTTTACGGTGCAAGTTTCCTTCAGCACTATATCTAGTATTCCAGTCAGAAGTACCGTCTTTCCGAGGTAAGG
Organism: Panax notoginseng; assembly: GCA_016801055.1. Taxonomy (NCBI): domain Eukaryota; kingdom Viridiplantae; phylum Streptophyta; class Magnoliopsida; order Apiales; family Araliaceae; genus Panax; species Panax notoginseng. Next base: position 201,708,187 of record CM029018.1, read on the forward strand.
GATGTTATTTCTTCTTAAATGATATTATTTTCTTCAATATCATAATGCCGAAGTATTGATCTGGATTTTTATCAAATTTGGAACTTTTCATGTCGGGGTTACTATTCATGAGTTACTATTCACGAGTTACTATTCACCGAAAAATGAAATTTCCTTCTTTTCGTCCAAATATCTATTCTGGATACTAGCTTTGATTGTATCCATGTTTTGATCATTCTTGAATTTTACTTCACTATGATAAGGTATTTTTGGACATGGATAAATCGAAATACGAATCCTTAATATTTGTTATTTTGCTTCACTGGATTCGTTTTCTTTAAAATATTTTTCATCATCCTCAGTCTTAAATGATGATATAACTGAATATCTTTGGCCTGTAGTGCAAAGATGAATAATTTCTGATGAATATCTTTGGCCCGTAGTGCAAAGATGAACAGGTGTTGAGGTGAACATGACCAACTGATGAATATCTTTGGCCTGTAGTGCAAAGATGACTATTTGATTCAAGATATTTATTGATTGATGTTACAGGGATACAATGTTGATGATGGGCTTTTAAATTCATAGATAATCGTAGATTTCTGTTAGAGTTTATGCCCTAGAGGCCAATTATTTGATGTAATTGCTTAACATTTGATATTATTGTTGATTGAATAAATAAATGATTTTATTATGGTTTTAATTACTGCGTAATATAATTGTTAACATAATAAAATTTCTTAGAATAGTGATACAAATTATATAGTTTCAAGTATGTGACTTGAACATGAGATTATATAATTACAATTAGTATCATTGTTCTTAAATGTCCCTAGTCGAGTATCATTGTTGATGGGACAACAATGATGCATTGAGACTAGTATGTGGATTGACTGATGACCAAATCTCATTGGTCATAAATATATGAGATATTAAGTCAATGCATAGGTACATGTTAGAGAACAATGTACTGGACAGACCCACCATGAGAATTCTATATGGAGCATTATGCGAAGTGTCATTAGCAATTCTCATAGTGACAATGATGTAATGGTCCTCCGACCTGAAATCGCTATATTACTACACGAGAATTTATGTACTTTGATATCATCAAATGTCACCTTTAATAGGGTGGACTATAAAGGTGATTATTGGGTTCATTATGAATCGTGTGAGTAATATGAGTGATCTAGATGGAATTTAACCATCCTATATTTTATAGGTGATATCCATAGGCCTCTTGATTGAGTAGGACTATGAAATGCATGGTCATGCTCAAATAGTGATTTGTTTCATATAGTCTACTCATTGATCAAGAAAACTCAGATTAAATTATGAAGAGTATGACACATTCCATGACTCGAGTTTAATCTAGGATATTAAGGTTAAAAGGATTAAATTACATTGAAACATTGGTCACGAAAAGGTTGCATCGAATCATCGATCTTATTATTACTTGGGTAGCAGTGATGCATTACTAGATGCCGCTCACTGTTTATAACTTTATAATATGATTTTAAGGTTATTGCCAACGTAATAATAACCTATAGGGTCACACACAAAGAACGTAATTAAAAGGAAATTAATTTAAATTGTAAAGATTTAAATATGTCAATATGATTGATATAATTTTAAATTACGAATTTAAATTAATAGGATAATTTATATATAGGTATATTAATTAAGTAAGACTTAATTAAGATATATATAAATTCGGATTTTAATAATATTATGTTTTGATTAATTCCTCCTGACTGCTATATATATGATGTATATCAGACTTTAGGTTTTTACGTCAAAACAAAACCCTAGCCGCTCTTAGAGAGAGACTAGAGAAAATAGTTCCGAAAATCCTCATCCTTGGTGGCTAGTACCGCGATTCCTTCTTCTGCAGATCGTAAGACGATTCGCGGAGCGTTCGTGTGGATACCGTAGAGACGCAGTCGGTTTGTATTGCGTTGGAGATTCGAGGCGCAGTCGATTTTAGACTCTCGTTTTCATATTCGGTATAATCTCTAAACCTCTTAATTAATTGATTTTTCGCATGGATCCTGTTTTAGGGTTTCAGAAATTGCTTTAAAATTTTAATTTTCGCTGTGCGTTTCTGTGCCGAAACCCTACAATTTCATTCTCTACGTAACTTCTCTATGAATTATTATTTTCCGCTGCGAATATTGAATTAAAACTTGTTGTCTATTGTATTCTATTAAATTTTTCCCTGTTGAAGACTAACGATAATTTGTTGTATATTATCTTAGTCATAATATTCTTTACTGGGCTAGTTGAGCTCACCCTTTTCCTTGTTGTTCCATTTTCTTCTCAGGAGGCGAGAATGTAGCAGGTACTAGTCGGGGTATGGAATGAAGGTTCTAGGAAGTTGTTTTAGTAGTCCTCACTATTTTTTTTATAAAATATTGTTCCAATAATTGTAATGAGGACTTATTTGAGTGTGGATATTGTCTAGATGACAATATTTGTATTTACACTCACAGTTTTTATGTTGTATTAATAAAGTTGTAGTTGTTTCTGTACCATGTTATTGACGACTCAGAATAGGTGTTGTATACCTGTTTTGGGGACGTCACAATGTTCCTACAGCTAATGCATCAACTTTTGCTCCATTCCCAACTCGTAGGTCAACTTCTCCTTTCGCTAAAGTCCTACTCCTTCGAAGTTCCTGCACATTAACACAAATGTGAGAACCACATCCAGTATCCAATACCCATGATGTAGAAGTAGACAAGTTGACTTCTATAACATATATACCTGAATCAGAAGTCGCACTTCCTTTCCTTTTCTTAACTTCTTCCAAATAAGCGTGACAATTCCTCTTCCAGTGTCCAGGTTTTCCACAAAAGTGACAATCACCTTCTTTAGCCACTCCACATTTAGGTTTTAAAGCCTCTTTGGTTTTGGAATTGGGTTTGGCACCAGATTTAGATCCTATCTTTTTCTTGCCTTTCCAATTTCCCTTAGCATTCTCCTTTTGCACCATCATTATGGGAGCGAGTCCTGCCTTTTTCATGTTGTTATCGGCAGTTCTTAACATGCTCAACAACTCAGTAAGTGGTTTCTTAATTTCATTCATGAGATAATTCATAACAAATTGAGAGTAGCTGTTGTTCAAAGATTGCAAAACAAGATCAGTTTGGGCTTCTGAAGTGATTGGAAAACCCAATCTATCAAGGTACTCAATATACCTAAGCATTTTTAGCACATGTGGACCAACTGGATCACGTTCATCCATCTTGCAGTGATACAACACCTTGCTTGTATCATACCTTTCCTGTCGAGCATGTCATTCGAACAATTTCTTGAGTTGCTCGATCATCTCATAAGCATCCATCAACTCATGTTGCTTATAAAACTCAGTGTTCATAGTTGCTAGCATGAGACAACTCACGTCCAAAGCATCATCTTGATGCTTCTTGTAAGCATCATGCTCTGTACGTCGTGCAGTATCAGCTGGTGTTACAGGAATTGGCTTTTCAATGACATATAGCTTGCGCTCTTGTTTGTGGACAATCCTCAAGTTCCTATGCCAGTTAAGGAAATTAATTCCACTCAGCATGTCCTTCTCAAGGACTGATCGTAGTGAAAGACTACTTGTGTTGTTGTTGTTTGCCATTGATATCTACAATTTATAAGTGCAAAAAATAATAAGTCAAATTGCAGAGTTGATATTATGTAATTGATAATAGTATATTCAAAATATACCTCCCACTATTTTATTCAAATTAATAGCCCTCACCATTAATTCGGAAAGCATTTTCTATTAAATCTTTCTAGTGAGCCAAGATCCATATTTCATTATGCCTTAAGTTAGCTTTGGCTATTCTCTCAAAACATAATTATTTAGGTAGACAACCCCTTGTCAATTATATCATATATAACTCTTGGATAGTTTGGTAAACAACATTTGTTTCTAGTCCATCTAATGGTAACTACCAAACTCCATGCCTCTAAGTCCACAATCCTATTGAGATAACTTAGTTAAGTCGGGCCCAATGATTTTAACATTTTGGATATCATAATTATCCTATCGCATCTTACCTAGATAAATAGGGTACTTTGCATCTGATTTAGACTTAATAATTTAATGAGGGATTTCTTAATAAATTTAGATCTCACCAATTTTAATCTTATTAAGCATGCACATTATTTATCATATCATATACAAGTATAAATAAAGTGCAAAATAAAATGTGTCACAGTTATGGCTCAATCCACTGTCAATCTTTTCAAGCTAATGAAAGATTGAAGGTCAATCTAAGGTGGTAAAAGATCTTAAAATAAGTAGCTTCCTTGGATCTTCCTCATACATGTGCCTCCTCTCCATCATCATCTTTCATCGTGTTCTCCATCTTGTCATCTTCATCGAATATAGATTATTATATGACATAAAGAAACCTCGAGTTACATTCGAGGGGATTTAGATGAGAAGATAATATTACATTAGAATTTATAGAAAGGCACGACATGCAAGCCGTATTTCAAAACCAAAAACCACTAACCTATGGGTCAAAAGGCCATAACTGTGCACCATGCATATCACAATAAGCACATAACAATGTATATACAATTAAATAAAACTATATACAAAATATTAGGGTCACGACCATCGTGCGCTACGACGGGGGGGGGGGGTCTCCCCCCTGGCGGTGGAATTTGTATTGTAGAATTTTTCCATACGAATCTCTGAAACAGTTTCAGAATCATATATTTTAATTCACCAAAATACCCATAATAACAATACACCCAGTATATATCATATATGTCTAGTTTCAATTAATCATATTAAACCGAATCTTCATGCTTCTAATCCAATTAGAACATAAGATGTATACTGTTATTACGCCATTTAAGATACAATTACCAGAACATCATATACATGCATATTTATTACTGATATTCATAATACCAGAGTATGCCTATATACAGAATATCATATACTCAATTTCATATAGGTAAAATTGCATAATCATATATCATATATATCGAAAACAATATAATCAATTTCAGATCGATAAAATTGTATCATCATATATCATATATATCGAAAATAGTAAAACACATAATTCTATGTGGAGCATTATGCGAAGTGTCATTAGCGATTCTCATAGTGACAATGATGTAATGATCCTCCGACCTGAAATAACTATATTACTACACGGGAATTTATGTACTTTGATATCATCAAAAGTCACCTTTAATAGGGTAGACAATAAAGATGATTATTGGGTTCATCATGAATCGTGCGAGGAATATGAGTGATCTATATAGAATTTAACCCTCCTATATATTAGGGGTGATATCCATATGCCTCTTGATTGAGTAGGACTACGAAATGCATGACCATGCTCAAATAGTGATTTGTTACATATAGTCTACTCATTGATCAAGAAAACTCATATTAAATTATGAAGAGTATGACGCATTCCATGACTCAAGTTTAATCTAGGATGTCAAGGTTAAAAGGATTAAACTACACTGAAACATTGGTCACGAAAAGGTTGCATCGAATCATTGATCTTATTATTACTTGGGTAGCAGTGATGCATTACTAGATGCCGCTAACTGTTTATAATTTTAAAATATGATTTTAAAATTATTGTCAACGTAATAATAACATATATGGTCACACACATAGAACGTAATTAAAAGAGAATTAATTTAAATTGTAAATATTTAAATATGTCAATATGATTGATAGTATTTAAATCACGAATTTAAATTAAGAAGGATGTTTTGTATATATATATATATATATATATATATATAAATTTGGATTTTATTTTAATTAGATTAGAGTTTTGATTAATTCCGAATTACTGCTATATATATGATATATCAGCGTTTTAGGGAAGTTAATCATAACCTAAAACCCTAGCCGCTCTTAGAGAAAGACTGGAGAGAAACAGTTTCAAAAATTCTCATCCTTTGTGGCTAGTACCGCAGTTCCTTTTACTGCAGATCGTAAGACGATTCGCGGGACGTTCGTGTGGATACCGTAGAGGCGCGGTTCGTTTGGATTGTATTGGAGATTCGATCGCATCAATTTCACCTTCAATAATCGGTATAAATTTATAATCACTGAATTAATATGATTTTCGCATGGATACTGTTTTAGGGTTTCGAAATTGCACTTTAAATTGTTTATTTCCACTACGTTTTATGTGTCGAAATCCCAACAGTAAGACCTCAACTTTTTATGAATAAAGATTTAATTTGTTTTATTATTATTTTGAATAATAAGGTGTTGATTTGATTAATGTGGTTAGTTATAGGCAAAATGCGCAAATATTTTAAATAAGTAAGTGGTTATAAAATATTCATTGTTGTCGGGAAATATTCGTTTGGTCGTAAAACATTCGTACGACGGCGCAGCCATTTGTGGGCTCCATAACGAAAAACTGTCAGATGAAGAAAATGACACGAATGAGTTTTTTTAATAATAGCGGCGTAACGGTTACCGTTAAAACTGTTAGAATACCCAGTGGATAAAGTAAAGTAATTCACGTTGTTGCACAGTAGCACACAATATTGCACAGTATTTTTATATTACTGTTGTTTCAATAATTGTCACTACACAGTATTTTCTATTATCAGATCAATAATTCATATTATTTGAATAATATTACTAGATAACATTATTGGTAATGTCTAAGAAAGTTCTATCTAGGAAAGATGTTTGGTCACCTAAATGCACGCCAGTAAGGAGAAATCTTTATTGGAAAGCCCCATTTTCCTGGGAATAACCTGGTTGTCAATATTGTAGTTATGTAATATTATTTGTGCATAATTAATTGTTGATTTATATGATAAGAAAATATTTATTTAATGTGGATATAAATGGAGTAATTTTTAGAAAAGTGACAATTGTTGAAAATTGATATTTTATCTTTTCTGATAAAATATTTCATTCAAATATATTATTAGATTATATTACAAATGTATAATTTGATAATATAATAATATAATAATGGTGATATTTTTACAATGAATGCACGATATATAAATAAATGAGGAGGAAGAGAGCAAATTGGGTCCGGAGTATTTTTGTTACAAAAAACATGTTAAATATGTTGGTAGGCCCCATTTTTGACTAAAATTTGATTATTGCCTGCAAGTTCGTCCGTAAATTTCGGTCATTTTTCGTTCAGAATTTGGAAAAATTTTCTTATACAAAGTTGTAGAGAATTAAATTTCCTATGAAATGGACATAAAATTCGTATTTTTATGATAAAAGGGCTATTTATTATGAATTATTAAAGTTCCGAAATATTAGGTCTGAATTAATTTTTGGTTAAATATTTTTTTAATAAAAAACATTTTTTGTGAGGTGGGCCACACTTGTATGGGCTGATAAAATGGTCAAGGAGGTGTGCAAAATTTATTTTTATAAATATAATATTTTATTAAATTTTTTATTTTGGTGTTCTAAGTATTTTCCTATAAATAGGGCTTAGGTTAGAATTGAAATCACACCAGAATCAGAAGTTTCTATCTTTATAATATCGAGCGTATTTTTATGAGTATTTAAATATCTTGAGTGTTGCTATACAGTGTAAGTTTCTTTCAGTTTTATATCCGATATTCTAGTCAGAAGTGCTATTCTTTTGAGGCAAATGATATTATTTTTTTGCAATACTCGTAAGAAATATTATTTTCTTTCATACTCCATATTGTAAAAGGGATATTATTTTATTTCATATTCCTAAATTTAAACTTACTATGGTAAGTATTGCTTCTATAATTTCTGAAATGATTAAAAAAATTTATTAAGTTTTGCACTTCACCTAATATCATTTCACGAAAATATTGATCTGAACTTTCTTGATAAATTTCCATATTTTAATGTCGGGTTTCTATTCACGAAGTACTTTTCACGGTATACTATTCACTCGGGTACTATTCACCCGGGGTACTATTCATGATAAAACTTGATTTCTTTTTTGTTCAAATTATTTTTGATACATAAATATTATTCTTGATTTGTACTCCACAAAGCAGTTATCATGTTTACAATTTAAATATTTTTGAACTCTGGATAAATTGAATTAAAATTCTCTAATGTTTATCCTTTATCTCACTTGATTGAATCTTTATATTATTGTCATCAACCTCATGCTTATATTGTACCAGAAATTATCTTTGGCCTGTAGTGCAAAGATGATTAATTACTTGATGAATATCTTTGGCCTGTAATGTAAAGATGGATGATTACCTGATGAATATATTTGGCCCGTAGTGCAAAGATGGACAGGTGTTGAGATAATCATGACCACTGGTGATACGAACGAATATCCTTGGCCCGTAGTTCATGGATAATTCGTTGAATTGAAATATTTATTAAATGATGTTACATGGATTAAATATTGATGATGGACTTTTAAATTATAGAAGATAGTAGATTTCATGTTTTACTTGACTTTTCTAATGGATTGTTGTTTTCGCTACAGTTGTTAATCTAAAACTTGTTGTCTATTGCATTCTATCAAATTTTTCCATATTGAGGACTAAGGATAATTTGTTCTACATTATCTTAGTCATAATATTCTTTTATTGGGCAAGTTGAGCTCATCCTTTTTCTTTTTATTCCATTTTTCTTCTTAGAAGGCGAGAATATAGCTGGTACTAGTCGGGGTGTGGAGTGATGGTTCAAGACAGTTTTTATAGCAGTTCTCACTATTTTATAAAATGGTGAATCAATAATTGTAATGAGGACTTTATTTGAGTTTGGATATTGTCAACAAGACAATATTTGTATTAAAACTCACAGTATATGTGTTGTCGTATTTTGCACGATAATTGTAATAATGAAGTTTGTAGTTATTTTCTGTACCATGTATTTGGCGACTCAGAATGGATTCTGTGGACCTATTTTGGGGGCGTTACATTGGGAAGACCGATAACGAAATCCATGTTAATGTGCTCTCATTTTCATTTAGAAATTTCAAGTGGTTGCAATTGACCTTTTGGTACTTGATGCTCCACCTTGACACGTTAACAAGTTAAACACCTTGAGACAAACTCTGTAATCTCTCTCTTCATATTGCTCCACCAAAATGTATATCGAAGATCACGATACATTTTAGTACTTCCAGTATGGATTGCAAATGGTGTGTTGTATGTCTCCATTATGATTTTATACCTCAATTCAGAGTCGTTAGGAACACAAAGTCTGGAGTTGACTCGAAGTATTCCTTTTTCGTCGATTCTTACTTCTAGAATAACACCTTTTTGTACTTTCTTCTTCATACTCATTAGCTCCAAGTTTGTAGCTTGAGCAGCTTTAACTTTATCAATTAAAGTCTGTTCTACTCGTATATTTGACATCATTACGTGGGTCCCTGGAGTCTTTAACTCTATCTCTATCCTTTATAAGTCATACAAAATGGGCCTTTGTGCTTACAATATCGCACTCATACCCGCATAAGACCTTCTACTCAACGCTTCAGCTACCATATTCACTTTTCCAAGATGGTATTGAATAGTGTGATCATAATCTTTCAACAACTCGAGCCAACGTCGTTGCCGCATGTTGAGTTCCTTTTGGGAGAAGAAATATTTGAGACTTTTATGATTTGTATAGATCTCCACTTTCTACCCATACAGGTAGTGCCTCCAGATCTTTAGCACGAAAACGACTGCTGCCAACTCTAGATTATGTGTAGGATAATTCCTCTTATATTTTTTGAGTTGTCGTGAGGCATAGGCTATGACTTTCCTATGTTGCATGAGAACACATCCTAAACATATGCCTGAAGCATCGTTGTAGATGATAAGTCCCTCCGAACCTAATGATATTGTCAGAACAGGTGCTAAAATGAGTCTCCTCTTAAGCTCTTGGAAGCTCTACTCACATTCCTCGCTCCATTCGAATTTTGTATCTTTTCGAGTCAGCTGCGGCAGAAAGTGTAAGAAGGTGCTATGTCGGAAGCAATAATCGATGAAGAAGGAATACTTCAAGTCAACTCCAGATTTTGTGTTCCTAACAATCCTGATTTAAAGTATGAAATCATGATGGAGGCGCACAACACACCGTTTGCAATCCATCCTGGAAGTACCAAAATGTATCATGATCTTCGTCATACATTTTGGTGGAGCAATATGAAGATTGGCAGAATATGAGAGGAATTATCCTACTCATGATCTAGAGTTGGCAGCTGTTGTCTTTGCACTTAAAATTTGGAGGCATTACTTGTATGGGGAGAAGGTGGAGATCTTTACGGATCATAAAAACCTCAAATATTTCTTCACTCAAAAGGAACTCAACATGCGACAACGACGTTGGCTTGAACTGTTAAAAGATTATGATTATACCATTCAATACCATCCTGGAAAAGCGAACGTGGTAGCTGACGCATTGAGTAGAAGATCATATGCAAGTACGAGTGCGATATTGTCAACACAAATGCCCATTTTATGTGACTTGCAAAGGATGGAGATAGAGTTAAAGACTCCAGGGACCCATGTGATGATGACGAATATACGAGTAGAACCAACTTTAATCGATAAAGTTAAAGCTGCTCAAGCTACAGACCTGAAGCTGATGCGTATGAGAAAAAAAGTGCAAGAAGGTGCTATGCCGGAAGCAAGAATCGATGAAGAAGGAATACTTCGAGTCAACTCCAGACTTTGTGTTCCTAACAACCCTGATTTAAAGTATGAAATCATGATGGAGGCGCACAACACGCCATTTATAATCCATCTTGGAAGTACCAAAATGTATCATGATCTTTGTCATACATTTTGGTGGAGCAATATGAAGAGAGAGATAGCGTTGTTTATCTCAAGGTGTCTAACTTGTCAACGAGTCAAAGCGGAGCATCAAGTACCAAAAGGTCCATTGCAACCACTTGAAATTCTAGAATGGAAGTGGGAGCACATTACCATGGATTTCGTTACCGGTCTTCTTAAGGTTTCTCAAGGTATAGATGCGATTTGGGTCATTGTTGATAGATTGACCAAGTCTGCTCATTTCTTACCGATACGAGAAAGTTATACACTTGAACGTCTTGCTCATATGTACATAAACGAGATTGTAAGACTGCATGGTATGCCAGTATCCATAGTTTCTGATCGAGACCCAAGATTCACTTCACGATTTTGGGTTAGTTTACAAAAAGCTATGGGCACAGATTTACGATTTAGTTCGGCATATCATCCTCAGACGGACGGACAATCAGAGAGGACTATTCAAACTCTAGAAGATTTATTAAGACTCTGTGTCCTTGACTTCAAGGGAAGTTGGGACAAGTTCTTACCATTGGTGGAGTTTTCTTACAACAACAGTTATCAAGCAAGTATTGGCATGGTTCCATTCGAAGCATTGTATGGAAGAAAATATCGTTCTCCAGTATGCTGGGATGAGGTGGGTGAAGCAACGTTGTTGGGATCGGAGTTGGTACGTATGACTACAGAAAAGATTCAAACGATCCGACAACGTATAAAAACCTCACAAGATCGACAAAAGAGTTATGTTGATCTTCATCGAAAGGACGTGGAATTTGATATAGGAGATCATGTGTTCTTACGTTTTGCTCCATGGAAAAGAGTTACGAGATTTGGAAAAAGAGGAAAGCTCAATCCTCGATCCATCGGTCCATTTTTAATCCTCGATCGAGTAGGAACTGTGGCTTATAGACTCCCTTTACCGCCAAGTATGTCTCGTGTTCATAACGTTTTTCACATATCCATGTTACGCAAATATGTGGAAGACCCGAACCACATTATTCAGTTAGAACCGGACGAAATAGCGGAGGATTTGACGTATGAAGAAGTTCCTGTTCAAATCTTGGATAAGAAGGAACATTTTCTACGCTCCAAGGTTATACCTCAAGTTAAAGTTTTGTGAAGAAACCACGATGTTGAGGAAATAACTTGGGAGTTAGAATCTGAAATGAAATCAAGGTATCCTTACCTCTTCGACATACCAGGTACGTACCCTAATTTCGAGGGCGAAATTTCATAAGAAGATGAGGTTGTAAGACCCCAACTTTTATAAATAAAGATGAATTTTTTATAAATATCATTTTTGAATATTATGGAGTTAATTTGATATAATGTTATAGTTGTGGGTAATATTTATAAATTTTGCAAAGTACGCAAGTTGTTATATAATATTCGATTGGTCTGGGAATATTCGTTTTAACAAGGAATATTCGTACAACGGCACAATCATTGGTGGACCCCACAACGAAATTATTGTCGGATTGAGAAAACGACAAAAATATTTTATTAAAAATAACGGCGAAAGTTTTACCATTGATACTGTTGAACTACTCGGTAGTAAAAGTACAGTAATACGTGTGGTTGCATAGTAGCACATGATATTGATTATTAATGCTTATGTGAGAAGTCACTCAGTTTGATTCAATTATTGTCAGTTAATAATATGAATTATTTAGCGATAATGACGTTTTGTTTTATTCGTATTATTAACGTAATAAAACGGAAACATCTTTTTATATAAAACAGAATACTTTATTAAAGTTATTCTATAAATAGAATATATTATATTTTATTTAAAAGATTTTTCTTTAAATATGGACCGTCAGATTAAAGTAATCAATCTGGACCGTTCATGGATTAGTTACTATGCATTCTATTATTCTATAAATAGCAGCTCATTCCTTCATTATTTCTTACGAATTCACTGAACTCTAGAGAGAGAAACTATAGAGAGAAACTATAGAGAGAGAGAAGAAGAGTATTCTGCTACTTAACTACTTTCTTATTTCAGCTCTTCTTTAAAATCGTAAGGGGTGTTATTCTTTCTTATTCATGAAAAGAACTTTTGTTATTCCATTTCTTATTATTCTGTTGGAATAACCTGTATACGCGGTCTACCCTATACTTGGTGACATTCTTTTATTATTCTATTGGAACATCATGTCCGTGTGTTTTACATCGGACCTGGTTCCGTCTTTATTATTATTCTGTTGGAACATCCTGTCTGTGTGTTTTACACCGGACCTGGTTCCGTCTTTATTATTATTCTGTTGGAACATCCTGTCTGTGTATTTTACACCGGACCTGGTTCCGTCTTTATTATTATTCTGTTGGAATATCCTGTCTGTGCGTTTTACGCGGACCTGGTTCGATTATTTATTATTCTGTGGGAATAACATGTCTGTGCGGTCTATCGCATGCATGATGATTTCTTTTGTTATTCCATTCTTTATTATACTCAGTTGGTTACGTTTTGACTTCTATACTCCATGAAATTTGTGTAATATCCTTGATAATTGCGTTTCATCCAGTATCTTTTCATGAAAATATTATTCTAAGTATTCTTGTATTTTACTCCACAAAGTAGTATCATGTTGACAATTTGGACGTTGTTAATTCTTGGATAAATTAATTCTTGAACTTGTTTTATTGAATTCTTATATCATTGTCATCATCCTCATGTTTATAAAATGTTAAAAGTTATCTGTGGCCTGTAGTGCATAGATGGACTTGGTATGATTATGACCAGGGATTATTCGGAATAATCATGACCGTAATGTTACAAATGATGTGGTAAAAGTCCTCATTGGCCCGTAGTGCGTTGATGGACAGTTGTTGGCATGATCATGACCATTAATAAATACACGAATATCCTTGGCCGTAGTGCAGGGGTGATTCGATGATGTGGATTATTTTATTAAGCTGAGTCCCAGCGATCACAGTGTTGAAAAACCTTTTAAATAATAAAAGATAGTAGAGTTTATTTTCTACTTGACTCTTTTAATGGATTGCTTGTTCCGCTGTAGTTAAACTTGATGTCTATTATATTTTATCAGTTTAACATTGTTGAAGGCTAATGATAATTTATTCTGCATTATCTTAGTCATAATATTTCTTACTGGGCTAGTTGGGCTTACCCTTTCTTTCACTGTTCTCTTCAGGAAATGAGAACGTAGCTGGGGCAAGTCGGGGAACGGAGTGATGGTCCGAATGATAGTATTAGTTAGTAGTCCTCACTATTCTATGTAATGATATGTTAATAAATGTAATGAGGACTCCTTTTGAGTATGAATACTCTCTAGAAGATAATATTTGTATTCAAACTCACAGTTTATGTTTTGTCGTATTGTACACGACAGTTGTATTAGTAAGTTGTATTTGTATTCTGTACTATGTATCTGACGACCCAAGATGGGTGATGTATACCTAATTTTGGGGGCGTCACAGAAGTGGTTACCATTTTTGGCACGTTGGTTATCACTGCTTCGATGACTGTTGCCACTGATATGACTATTATCTTGCTGCCGGTTGCTATCTTTTGGTTGAGCTGACTAATAATCCCGCTCCAATAATTGAGCTATATTCACCACATCTGAATACAAACAGAGTTTATGAGGGATGAGATGTTGGCGAATTTCGGGTTTCAAACCTCTCAGAAACTTTCGCATCATTTGCTCCTCGTTATCTACCAAATGAGATACAAACCGGGACAACTCCGCAAACTTGGCTTCGTATTGCGATACAGTCATATTGTTCTGCTCCAGTTTGATGAATTTCACCTCCTTCATGTGACGAATACTTTCTGGAAAGTACTTGTCGTTTAACAATTCTTGGAACCTCTCCCAAGACATCTTAAGTGTGGACAGATGAGTACGTTTTAAGGATTTCCACCAGTAATCTGCCTCTTCGCGCAACATAAAGGTGGCGATGGGGACCTTTTTCTCTTCAGTGCATCCCAAGACATCAAATATCTTAGTAATTTGCTTAATCCATGTCTCTGCCTTCAGTGACTCTGGTTTTCCCAAAAACTTCGACGGTCCCAACTCCTTGAATTGCTTAGCAATGACTAGCCGTGAGTTGCCATTGTTTCCACCTGTATTTTGAACATGAGTTTCTCTTGTTTGGTGTTGCATGAATTGTAGAAAGCTCCTAAACTTCCCATCGTTCATCATTTGATCAGTGTTGTTGTTTACATGAGAATTATTGCCTTAATGATGCACATTATCCTGGTTATTGATTAGCGATGTCTCAACGGTCTCCTATGCTCCATTGCTCATCTCAAAATTTTCAAATGTCATTCTCAAACACTGACACGAAACAAGGGTTAATTAAAGAAATTCACATGCCATATATTATCCTTATATTATAACCGACCAATAACAAATAAGCTTAAGTAGGACACACTAGCGAAGATTTTACTCGTCTCTCCCTTCCTAGTTCTAATCCCAAATCTTTACCAGAGATCATACCCCTAAGTTCTGATACCAATTGTGACGCCTCCAAAATAGATCCAAACAACCCATTCTGAGTCGCCAAATACATGGTACAGAAACCAAATATAAACTTCATTAATACAACTGTTGTGCAAAATACGACAACACATACGTTGAGAGTTTTAATACAAATATTGTCTTGTAGACAATATCCAAACTCAAATACAGTCATCATTATAATTATTATCACACTATTTTATAAAATAGTGAGGACTACAAAAATAACCATCTTTGACCATTACTCCACTCTCCGACTAGTCCTAGCTACATTCTCGCCTACTGAGAAGAACAATGGAACCAAAAAGAAAATAGTGAGCTCAACTAGCCCAGTAAAGAATTTAATGACTAAGATAATGTGAAACAAATTATCCTTAGTCCTCAACAGGGAAAAATCTGATAGAATACAATAGACAACAAGTTTTAGAATACAACCGCAGCGAAAACAACAATCAATGAGAAAAGTCAAATAGAGCATAAAATCTACTATCTTCTATGATTTAAAAGTCCATCATCAATGTTTTATCCCTATAACACCAATAAATAAATATTTCAAATCAACGAATCATCCATGCATTACGGGTCAAGGATATTCGTTAGTATCACCAGTGGTCATGATCATGCCAAACACCTGTCCATCTATGCGCTACGGGCCAAAGAGTACTTTCACCACAAACCTTATCTGTAACATTAAAGGTTATGATTATACCAATACACAATTTCTGGTCATAATCATACCAATTAATAATCCATCTTTGCACTATGGGCCAAAGATGACTTCCAGTACAATTTAAGCATGAGGATGATGACAATGATGTAAAGATTCAATCAAGTGAGATAAATGATAAATATTAGAGACTTTCTAATTCAATTTATCAAGAGTTCAAAAATGTCCAAATTGTCAACATGGTAACTATTTGTGAAGTAAAATTCAAGAATGATATTCATGTGTCAAAACTAATTTGGACATAAAAGAAAATTAAATTCTGTTGTGAATAGTACTCATAAATAGTACAGTATGTAAGAATAATACCGTATGAATAGTGTCCATGAATAGTATCGTATGAATAGTACCCAGATATACCTGGCAAACGGGCGGGGCGGGCCGGGCCAACGGCGGGCCGGGCCAAAAAGGCCCGGGTTTTGGTGGGCTGGAAATGGCCAGCCCGTGGCGGGTGGGCTGGGCCGGCCCGCGGGCTTCGGCCATTAAATTATTTTATTTTTTACAAACTCTTAGTTACACCTAAAATAATAATAATAAATATTAAAAATAATAAAATAATTAATAATAAACAATAATACAAACAAACACGATTAATTAATTACATACATTAACTACATATCTCAATTAATTAAAATTGTAATAGTATTATAAATTAGTATTATTAATTAATTTTTAATTATAGTTAAAATATATTGAAGATTATATTAAATTAAAAACAAATAGTTGTTGTAGCTCAGTTGGTTTGAACTCTTATTTATTTACTTACAAGTCTTGTGTTCAAGCCTCACAAGCTAACACTTTATTTTTTTAAAAAAAATAATAATAATAATTGTTGGAGGGCGGGCCGGGCGCCCGCGGGCCGGGCCTCCACGAGTCGGGCCAAAAACGGGCCGGGCCAAAAAGGCCCGGGTTTTTATGGGCTTAAAAACAGTGGCCCAAAGCCCGGGTTTTGGCGGGCGGGCCGGCCCGGCCCGCGGGCTTTGGTCCCGTTTGCCAGGTCTATACCCAGACATGAAAATTTTAAAATTTAATAAGAAAGTTCAGACCAATATTTCAGTGAAATGATATTAGATGAAGCGCAAAATTTAAGGAATTTCTAATCATTTCAGGAATTATAGAAGCAATACTTACCATAGTAAGTTTAAATTTAGGAATATGAAATGAAATAATATCCCTTCCATAATATGGAGTATGAAAGAAAATAATATTTCTTACGAGTACTGCAATAAAATAATATCATTTATCTTAGTATAAACTGGATTTGACTGGAATATCGGATATTATTATGAGAAAATTGTGCACAAAAAGCTACACTCAAAGTATCCGTATACTCAAGAGAAATACTCAAAATACTATAGAATAAGAATTTCTGATACTGAAATGGTGTGTTGAGGAAAGAGGGGTTACCCCTCTATTTATAGCGCAACGAAGGGAGAAAAATAATGCATTCTGCCTAATTTTCTTTTTTTCTCCAGGCCTAACTTTGCCTAACTCCTTTCATTTCCTAATTGAGGGCCCACTAATGAGACAATCAAGCTTTGCAGGCAAGCCACCAAAAGAAAACAATTGTGCAGAAGTGCACGTGAAAAATAATTTAAAATCAAAATGATAACCTTCACTCCACTTTTATTCACATGCTGAAAATTATATATATTATAATAATAATAATATTACCATTTAAATTATTAAAAAAATATTATTATATTATCACATTATTATAATGTAATATTATAATAATATATTTGAATGAATATTTCATCGGAGAAAATAATTGTCAAACTTTCAACAAATATTTCATGCTAAATTTCTTCATTTATATAAAAATTGAATCAATATCCACCACATAATAATTATTCATAAATAATATTATAAGCTCACAATATTAGCAAACAGATCATTCCCAAGAAAGGGGGCTTTCCGATAATGATTTATCCTTATTGGCGTGTAATTATATAACCTAACCCCTTTCTTCGACAGAATTTTTAGACATTGCCAATAATACTAACTAATAACATGAATAATTGTGCCGTGTCAATTATTCATTTAATAATATAAAATATTGTGCAGATGATACTGTGACAATAATTGAATCAATAATATGAAATACTGTACAACAATTACTGTGGCAATTATTGAATGAAACTGAGTGACTTCTTACGTAAGAATCAATAATCAGAAAACTGTGCAATACCGTGTGTTACTGTGCAACCACGCGTATTACTGTATTTTTATCACCGAGTATTTCAATAGTTAATGGTCAAAGTTTTGCCGTTATTTTTATAAAAATGTTATTTCTGTCAGTTTTTATATCCGACAGTTATTCTGTTATGTGGTCACCAATGATTGCGCCGTCGTACGGATATTCCCCAACAAAAAGAATATTTCCCAACCAAACGAATATTTTATGATCACTTGCTTACTTTACAAAATTTGCACATTTCACCCATAACTAAAGTATTATACCAAATCAACATCTTATTATTCAAAATAATAATTAGAGAAATTAAGTTTTTATTCATAAAAAATTGGGGTCTTACATTAGGGGTCTCAAAATTTTTGTTTAAAAATATATTTCAAATGACTTGTTACCATAATATTGGTTGAGTAGATTTATGAATGGTTATACCATAAACAATCATTAAAATATTCAATGTCATGTCATTTATGATCTATTTGAGACCGAGAATTGAAGACTCATAGCATTACTCATCAATTATATTACAAAAATACGTGTCTCTTGTTGCACGAAATGAATTGTCGAGTCCGGCCATATATTGTGATAATTTTTTGTTAAATTATAATTGTAAAATATATCAATACATGACATTGAATACAAAAATATGAGAGCTCCATTTATTATCCAAAAAATAATTATCACTAATACTTATACATATTATTATATTAGTATAAGAAACTCGACGTAAATATTTGAAATTTTCTATTTTTTTAGTACTTCACCTCGAATATTTAGAAAAATTAGACATTATTATATTTAAAGTCACAAAAGAAATTATTTTTCTTGAAAAAAGATTCACTCATCTATTTTTTTCATTTTTATTCAAATTTACTAGAAAAATAACTCATTATATATTTAAAGTCACAAAATAAATTATTTTTCTTGAAAAAAGATGCACTCATCTATTTTTCTCATTTTTATTCAAGTTTACAAATCTTTATATCCATATTCCTACTCTAGTAATTATGTATTTACAATCATGAGTCGTCTATTACTTTTATATATTTAATTAGTGTTATATTAAAATTTCATATTCTTACTATTAATAATTGATGATGGACAAAATAGACTTTGCACACACCTGTCAAGTAATAATAAATGTGATAATTAAAGTAAGGAAATAAGACAATAATTAGAGTGGTTCGGTCTAAGTGACCTAGTCCACTTTTGAATGGCTTTAGTCGCCAGCACTTTTTATTATATCAAGTGTGTTGGAGACAGAGGGAGTACAGAGAGTTCTCAAGTACAAGAAATCAGTTGCCCCCCAAGTGATGGTGAGGCGTACAATTTATAGCGACTCTATGACAGTTTTGGGGGTGAACATGTAGCCACTAAACCACTACTGTAGTGGAGCTCTCAACCTCTTCCTAATGCGCAAGATGGTTGACGTGCTCTCCGTGAGATCTGGAGACGAGGTTTGCCCACTTCCTTCATGATGTGGTCGTGCGTAGCTAACTGATGAGCTCAATTAACCCAACCGGGATGGATCACCTTTGTTGGACTCGCCAGACTTCTTGAACTTGGGCCTATATTTCATATTGGGCTTAATAGATGGGTTGGATCTTTGGATACCCATCATTTGCCCCCCAGTGCCATACGTCCAACAGAACTTGGAAAGGAGGGCATTCAGTTTAGATTTAAAATTGAAAAAACTTCGAGAGGCCAAAACATTCACTTCTAAGGCTTTTTCGGGCTTTGAACAGCATGTGTCATGGCCGTAGGCGATGATTTTTGTAGAGCTCGTCGATACGGTCGTTTTGATATATCCAAGGTACCTCAGGTGGGTAGCGTTGATGGGAGTGTAGATCCATTTGGGGTTCGTAGCAGAGCTGGAAAGGGGCGAGCTGGGCAGGCCTTGGCGAGCAGGGACGATGTGACGCCCCCAGAATAGGTATACAACACCCATTCTGAGTCGCCAAATACATGGTACAGAAAGCAAACTACAACTTCAATAATACAATTGTCGTGCAAAATACGACAACACATACTGTGAGTTTAAATACAAATATTGTCTTCTAGACAATATCCACACTCAAATAAATCCTCATTACAATTATTCAAACACTATTTTACAGAAATAGTGAGGACTGCTAATACATCTTTCTAGAACCATCACTCCATACCCCGACTAGATCCTGCTATGTTCTCACCTCCTGAGAAGAAAAATGGAACAAAAAGGAAAAGGGTGAGCTCAACTAGCCCAGTAAAGAATATTATGACTAAGATAATATACAACAAATTATCGTTAGTCTTCAACAGGGAAAAATCTGATAAAATATAATCGACAACAAGTTTTAGATCAACAACTGCAGCGGAAACAGCAAACCATTAGAAGAGTCAAGTAGAGAAAGAATTCTACTATCTTCTAAGATTTAAAAGTCCATCATCAATATTTTATCCCTGTAACATCAATTAATAATCATCTTTAACCAAATATTCATCTTTGCACTACAGGCCAAAGATATTCATTTGTATCATCAGTCGGTCATGTTCATCTCAACACCTGTTCATCTTTGCACTACAGGCCAAAGATATTCATCAAGTAATTATACATCTTTGCACTACAGGCCAAAGATATTCAGTAATATCATCATTTAGGACTGAGGATGATGAAAAATATCTTAAAGAGAACGAATCCAATGAGACAGAAGGACAAATAGTAGGGATTCGTATAACAGTTTATCCAAGATCAATAATACTTCATAATAATCAATTGTGAAGCAGAATTCAAAAATAAAGATCAAAACATGGATACAATCAAAGATAGTAACCATAATAGACATCTTGGACAAAAAGGGAAAATTTTATTTTTCGGTGAATAGTGCCGTATTCGTGAATAGTGCCGTATACGTGAATAGTGCCGTATACGTGAATAGTAACCCCGACACAAAAAGTTCCAAATTTGATAAAAACTCATATCAATATTTCAGCATAATGATATTGAAGAAAATAATATCATTTAAGAAGAAAATAATATCCCTTACCTCAAAATATCAGTACTTCTGGTCGGAATACCGGTATAAGGCTGAAAGAAACTTGCTCTGATGAATAGAAACTCTCAAAGTATCTAAATACTCACAAAATACACTCAATAATCTAGAGAGAGAAAGAGAGAAAACTTGTTTCTGGTGTGATTTTCAATTCTAACTTAGCCCTCTATTTATAGGAAAATTTTGGTAGGTTTGACCTGCAACCTGATGGCTTTACCTGCTACTATTCCCACCCACCACATTTGAAATATAATTCAGCACATTTCTTCACCAACCACAAGTGGGGCCCACCAATTCTAGAATTTTCCACCAAAATGATTTAAAATTCAATTTCTGAACCAGTCATCTCTAAAATTCATAATAAATCATACGTTCATTTTTAACGGTTCAAAATTTGTGGACATATACTCAACTTATATATGTATAACATATCCAAAAATTACCACGATCCAACGGTCGGATTAAAAATTATAACCCCCGCAAAATATCTCAAAAACCCTGATTTTTAATACCTCCATTCCGACAAAAATACTGATAAAAACCTCAACATTAACTCCTTCATTTTTAACCACAAAAATATATCCCTCATTTATATCCACATAAAATAAATATTTCCTTATCATATGAATCAATAATTAATTATTCACAAATAATATTACAGAATCACATTTATGACAACCAGGCCGTTCCCAGGAAAGAGGGGGCTTTCCAATAAGGATTTCTCCTTACTGGCGCGCAATTAGATGACCAAACCTCTCCTTAGACAGAACTTTCTAGACATTGCCAATAATGTTATCTAATAATATTATTCAAATAATATGAATTATTGATCTGATAAATGAAAATACTGTGCAGCAACAATTATTGAAACAACAATAATATAAAATATCAACGCAGCAATTATTGAATCAATAAAATAAAATATTGAATAATAACTACTGTAACAATTATTGAGTAGTGCCTTCTTACGTAAGAATCAATAATTGGTGCAATACCGTGTGCTACTGTATTTTAACCACCGGGTATTCCAACAGTATTAACGGTAACAACTACGCCGTTATTTATAAACAACTTATACTTGTCGTTTTCTTCATCCAATCGCTTTCCGTTATGGGGCCCACACAAGGCTGCGTCGTCGTACGAATATTCCCCGACAGCAAGAATATTCCACGACCAACCGAATATTCACCGACCAAAAATAAATATTTTATAACCACTTGCTTATTTTGCAAAATTTGCACATTTCACCCATAACCAAAGTATTATATCAAATTAACCCCTTATTATTCACAATAATATTTAGAGAAAATTTGATTTTATTCATTAATAAGTTGGGGTCTTACAACCTCCCCTCCTTATGAAATTTCGTCCTCGAAATTGACGTACGTACCTGATGTTTCAAAAAGGTGAGGATACCTCGCTTTCATTTCTGATTCCAACTCCCAGGTCATTTCTTCAATAGCATGGTTTCTCCACAAAACCTTAACTTGTGGTATAACCTTCGTGCGTAGGACATGCTCTTTCCTATCCAAGATCTTAACAGGTACCTCCTCGTACGTTAAATCTTCAGCTATCTCGTCTGGTTCTAACTCAATAATGTGGTTCGGGTCTTTAACATATTTACGAAGCATAGATATGTGAAAAACATTATGAACACGAGACATGCTTGGAGGTAATGCGAGTCTATATGCCACATTTCCTATTCGCTCAAGAATCTCAAATGGACCAACAAATCTTGGATTGAGCTTTCCTCTCTTCCCAAATCTTGTAACTCCCTTCCATGGTGCAACACGTAACAATACATGATCCCCAATATTAAATTCCACGTCCTTCCGATGAAGATCCGCATAACTCTTTTGTCGATCCTGTGCCGTTTGTATACGTTGTCGAATCGTTTGGATCTTCTCTGTAGTAATGCGTACCAATTCTGGTCCCAACAATGTTGCTTCACCCACCTCGTCCCAGCATACTGGAGAACGACATTTTCTTCCATACAACGCCTCAAATGGAGCCATACCTATGCTCGCCTGATAACTGTTGTTGTAGGAGAATTCCACCAATGGTAGGTACTTATCCCAACTCCCTTTGAGATCTAAGACACAAAGTCTTAATAGATCTTCAAGAGTTTGAATAGTCCTCTCTGATTGTCCGTCCGTTTGAGGATGGTATGCTGAACTGAATCGTAAATCCGTGCCCATAGCTTTCTGCAAGCTAACCCAAAATCGTGAAGTGAATCTTGGGTCACGATCCGAAACTATGGATACTGGCATGCCATGCAATCTCACAATCTCGTTCACGTACATACTAGCAAGACGTTCAAGGGAATAAGTCTCACGTATCGGCAAGAAATGAGCGGACTTGGTTAATCTATCAACAATAACCCAAATCGCATCTATGCCTTGAGAAACCTTGGGAAGACCTGTAACAAAATCCATAGTAATGTGTTCCCACTTCCATTTCGGAATCTCAAGTGGTTGCAATGGACCCTTTGGTACTTGATGCTCCGCTTTTACACGTTGACAAGTTAAACATCTCGAGATAAACTCCGCGATCTCTCTTTTCATATTGCTCCACCAAAATGTATGTCGAAGATCGTGATACATTTTGGTACTCCCAGGATGGATTGCAAACGGTGTGTTGTGTGCCTCCATCATTATTCTATGCTTCAAGTCAAAATCGTTAGGAACACAAAGTCTGGAGTTGACTCGAAGTATTCCTTCTTCATCGATTCTTGCTTCTGGAATAGCACCTTCTTGCACTTTCTTCTTCATACGCATCAGCTCTATATCCGTAGCTTGAGCAGCTTTAACTTTATCGATTAAAGTCGGTTCTACTCGTATATTTGATATCATCATGTGGGTACTTGGAGCCTTCATCTCTATCTCCATCCTTTGCAAGTCATACAAAATGGGCCTTTGTGTTAAAAACATTGCACTCGTACCCGCATATGATCTTCTACTCAATGCGTCAGCTACTACGTTTGCTTTTCCAGGATGGTATTGGATGGTATGATCGTAATCTTTCAACAGCTCAAGCCAACGTCGTTGCCGCATGTTGAGTTCCTTTTGGGTGAAGAAATATTTGAGGCTTTTATGATCTGTATAGATCTCCACTTTCTCCCCATACAGGTAGTGTCTCCAGATCTTCAACGCAAAAACGACTGCTGCCAACTCCAAATCATGAGTAGGATAATTCCTCTCATATTCTTTGAGTTGTCGTGAGGCATAGGCTATGACTTTCCCATGTTGCATGAGAACACATCCTAACCCTTTGCCTGAAGCATCGCTGTAGATAACAAATCCATCCGAACCAGATGGTATTGTCAAAACAGGTGCCGAAATGAGTCTCCTCTTGAGTTCTTGGAAACTCTTCTCGCATTCCTCACTCCATACGAATTTTGTATCTTTCCGAGTCAGCTGAGTTAACGGAGTAGCGATTCGAGAAAATCCTTCCACAAATCTCCGATAATAACCAGCTAAGCCCAGAAAGCTACGTACTTCGGTTACCGACTTCGGTTGCTCCCAACTTTGTATGGCTTCAATCTTCGCCGGGTCGACAGATACTCCATGTTTTGACACCACGTGCCCAAGGAATGCTACTTCCTCAAGCCAGAACTCGCATTTCTTCAGTTTGGCATATAGCTTGTTTTCACGAAGCCTTTGCAGTACCAGCTTCAAATGGCGCTCATGATCTTCACGGCTTTTGGAATAGATGAGGATGTCATCAATAAAGACAACAACGAACTGATCCAAATATTCTTTGAATACACGGTTCATCATATCCATGAAGGCAGCAGGAGCATTAGTCAATCCAAAAGACATTACTAAGAATTCATAATGCCCGTACCGAGTTCTGAAGGCAGTCTTTGGAATATCCTCAGTTTTAATCTTCAGCTGATGATATCCAGAACGAAGATCGATCTTTGAAAAGAATTGTGCTCCTTGCAACTGGTCAAACAGGTCATCAATGCGAGGTAGCGGATACCTATTCTTGATGGTGACATGGTTCAATTCTCGATAGTCAATACAAAGTCGCATACTCCCGTCTTTCTTCTTTACGAATAAAACAGGAGCACCCCAAGGAGACGTACTAGGACGAATAAAACCGATGTCCAACAACTCCTGTAGTTGGACTTTTAACTCCTGAAGTTCAATAGGAGCCATTCGATATGGGGTTTTAGAAATGGGCTTTGTACCGGGTTCAAGGTCAATAAAGAATTCAATTTCTCGTTCCGGGGGTAGACCGGGAAGTTCTTCAGGAAATACATCGGAAAATTCTCTAACAATAGAAATATTATTCAAATCTGACTTGTCTTTGTTCAAATCCATAACATGGGCTAAGAAAGCTTGACATCCGTTTTTCAATAAACGAATAGCTTTGTGGCTTGATATGACAGTGACTGATTTTAGTGGTTTAGTAGTTTGAATTCGTATGACAGGTTGGTTAGGAATATGAAAACTAACAACCTTACGAAAACAATCAATTTTAGCATGATGAGTGGTTAACCAATCAATTCCTAAAATCACATCAAAAGCAAGTATCTTTAAAGAGATAAGATCAACAGGTAATGTGATAGTGCCAACTTGGATCATGCAAGATTTATAAACTGTAGATGTAACGAAGGTTTCACCCAACGGAGTTTCAACAGATAAGTTAAAGTCCAATTTCTCCGGAGTCAAGTTTAAACGTTGAGCACAAGCAGGAGAGATAAAAGAATGGGTAGAACCGGTATCTAGTAAAGTATAAACTTCGCAAGAATTCAAGATTAGCTTACCCGTGATCACCTCGTTCGGGTTTCTCGCGTTTTGGCCAGTAACGACAAACGCCCTTCCAGGAACCGCTGATTTCGACTTATCCGGGATAACTTTTGGAGTCACCATCCCCGCTGAACTTGGTTTTGCTACAGAACACTCTCGAGCTATATGACCTTCCTTTCCACAGTTATAACATACCTTGGATTGTTGTGGGCAGTTTGGGCTGATATGTCCCTCTTTCCCACATTTGTAACATACGACCGGTGGTCGTTCTCCTCCCCTAGAAACAGTTGATGTTTGTGCTGACGTCTTCACGTTATCATTGTTGTACCTTCTCTTCTTGAAATCTCCTCCCGACTCGCTCCTTCTATTATCACGACCACGATTACCACCAGAGTGGTTACCGCTTTTGTCCGAATGTTTTCCTCCCTGCTGGTTTTCATTGCTTCGATGACTGCCGCCACCGGTATGACCCTGGTTGTGGTCCCTCGGTTGCACATACTCATTATCTCGCTCTAATAATTGAGCCCTGTTTACAACATCTGAATATAAAGAAAATTTATGAGAGATAAGATATTGCCGAATCTCGGGTTTTAGACCTCTCAGAAACATCCTTGTCATTCGTTCCTCATTTTCGACCAAATGAGGTGCAAACCTGGATAACTCTGCAAACTTCGCCTCGTACTGGGACACCGTCATGTTGTTTTGTTCCAGTCTAATAAACTCAACCTCCTTCATATGACGAATACTTTCAGGAAAGTACTTGTCATTGAACAGTTTTTGAAATGTTTCCCAGGACATGTTGAGTGCGTCAGGCTGGGTACGCTTCACAGACTCCCACCAGTAGTCTGCCTCACCGCGGAACATAAATGTGGCGAATGGAACCTTCTGTTCCTCCGTGCATCCCAAGACATCAAATATCTTGGTAATTTGCTTGACCCACGTTTCCGCCATGATCGGATCCGGCTTTCCCTTAAATTCTGGTGGTCCCAATTCTTTGAACTGCTTAGCTGTGACAAACCGCGCGTTGTTATCATTTCCACCCGTATTCTGCACACGAGTCTCCCTCGTCTGATTTTGCATGAACTGCAAAAAGCTCCTAAACATTCCATCATTCATCGTTTGCTCGGTAACGTTGTTTACAGGAGGAATATTGCCTTCCTGTTGCACGTTCCCCTGGGTAGTGATCAAAGGTGTCTCCACGGTCTGATTTACTCCATTATTAACGTTCTCAGCTGCCATTCTTAAATACTGCCATAAAACAAGGGTTAATAGTCATGTCATATATTATCCCTATACTCTGACCGACCAAATAAACACCAAATAAACTTAGTCAGGTCATACTAGCGAAGGAATTCCCCGTCTCTCCCCTCCTAGTTCTTGTCTCACATCTCAGCCAGGGATCATATCCCTAAGCTCTGATACCAACTGTGACGCCCCCAGAATAGGTATACAACACCCATTCTGAGTCGCCAAATACATGGTACAGAAAGCAAACTACAACTTCAATAATACAATTGTCGTGCAAAATACGACAACACATACTGTGAGTTTAAATACAAATATTGTCTTCTAGACAATATCCACACTCAAATAAATCCTCATTACAATTATTCAAACACTATTTTACAGAAATAGTGAGGACTGCTAATACATCTTTCTAGAACCATCACTCCATACCCCGACTAGATCCTGCTATGTTCTCACCTCCTGAGAAGAAAAATGGAACAAAAAGGAAAAGGGTGAGCTCAACTAGCCCAGTAAAGAATATTATGACTAAGATAATATACAACAAATTATCGTTAGTCTTCAACAGGGAAAAATCTGATAAAATATAATCGACAACAAGTTTTAGATCAACAACTGCAGCGGAAACAGCAAACCATTAGAAGAGTCAAGTAGAGAAAGAATTCTACTATCTTCTAAGATTTAAAAGTCCATCATCAATATTTTATCCCTGTAACATCAATTAATAATCATCTTTAACCAAATATTCATCTTTGCACTACAGGCCAAAGATATTCATTTGTATCATCAGTCGGTCATGTTCATCTCAACACCTGTTCATCTTTGCACTACAGGCCAAAGATATTCATCAAGTAATTATACATCTTTGCACTACAGGCCAAAGATATTCAGTAATATCATCATTTAGGACTGAGGATGATGAAAAATATCTTAAAGAGAACGAATCCAATGAGACAGAAGGACAAATAGTAGGGATTCGTATAACAGTTTATCCAAGATCAATAATACTTCATAATAATCAATTGTGAAGCAGAATTCAAAAATAAAGATCAAAACATGGATACAATCAAAGATAGTAACCATAATAGACATCTTGGACAAAAAGGGAAAATTTTATTTTTCGGTGAATAGTGCCGTATTCGTGAATAGTGCCGTATACGTGAATAGTGCCGTATACGTGAATAGTAACCCCGACACAAAAAGTTCCAAATTTGATAAAAACTCATATCAATATTTCAGCATAATGATATTGAAGAAAATAATATCATTTAAGAAGAAAATAATATCCCTTACCTCAAAATATCAGTACTTCTGGTCGGAATACCGGTATAAGGCTGAAAGAAACTTGCTCTGATGAATAGAAACTCTCAAAGTATCTAAATACTCACAAAATACACTCAATAATCTAGAGAGAGAAAGAGAGAAAACTTGTTTCTGGTGTGATTTTCAATTCTAACTTAGCCCTCTATTTATAGGAAAATTTTGGTAGGTTTGACCTGCAACCTGATGGCTTTACCTGCTACTATTCCCACCCACCACATTTGAAATATAATTCAGCACATTTCTTCACCAACCACAAGTGGGGCCCACCAATTCTAGAATTTTCCACCAAAATGATTTAAACCTGATTTCCTGAATCAGTCATCTCTTAAAATTCATAATAAATCATACGTTCATTTTTAACGGTTCAAAATTTGTGGACATATACTCAACTTATATATGTATAACATATCCAAAAATTACCACGATCCAACGGTCGGATTAAAAATTATAACCCCCGCAAACTATCTCAAAAACCCTGATTTTTAATACCTCCATTCCGACAAAAATACTGACAAAAACCTCAACATTAACTCCTTCATTTTTAACCACAAAAATATATCCCTCATTTATATCCACATAAAATAAATATTTCCTTATCATATGAATCAATAATTAATTATTCACAAATAATATTACAGAATCACATTTATGACAACCAGGCCGTTCCCAGGAAAGAGGGGGCTTTCCAATAAGGATTTCTCCTTACTGGCGCGCAATTAGATGACCAAACCTCTCCTTAGACAGAACTTTCTAGACATTGCCAATAATGTTATCTAATAATATTATTCAAATAATATGAATTATTGATCTGATAAATGAAAATACTGTGCAGCAACAATTATTGAAACAACAATAATATAAAATATCAACGCAGCAATTATTGAATCAATAAAATAAAATATTGAATAATAACTACTGTAACAATTATTGAGTAGTGCCTTCTTACGTAAGAATCAATAATTGGTGCAATACCGTGTGCTACTGTATTTTAACCACCGGGTATTCCAACAGTATTAACGGTAACAACTACGCCGTTATTTATAAACAACTTATACTTGTCGTTTTCTTCATCCAATCGCTTTCCGTTATGGGGCCCACACAAGGCTGCGTCGTCGTACGAATATTCCCCGACAGCAAGAATATTCCACGACCAACCGAATATTCACCGACCAAAAATAAATATTTTATAACCACTTGCTTATTTTGCAAAATTTGCACATTTCACCCATAACCAAAGTATTATATCAAATTAACCCCTTATTATTCACAATAATATTTAGAGAAAATTTGATTTTATTCATTAATAAGTTGGGGTCTTACAGACGAGCTGGGCAGGCCTTGGGCGAGCAGGGGCGAGCTGGGCATGCCTTGGGCGAACATGCTGGTGATGGGAGAGCTGCTGATGATGGGCGAGCTGCTGGTGATGGGAGAGCTCATGGTGATGGAGGAGCTCATGGCGATGGAGGAGCTCGGCGATGGAGGAACTCGTGGCGATGGGAGAGCTCGTGGCGATGGAAGAGCTCGTCGATGGGAGAGCTCGTGGCGATGGAGGAGCTCGTGGTTATGGGAGAGCTCGTGGCGATGAAGGAGCTCGTGGCGAGGGAGGAGCTCGTAGCGACGGGAGAGCTCGTGGCGATGGTGGAGCTCGTGGCGAGGGAGGAGCTTGTGGCGACGGGAGAGCTCGTGGCGATGGAGGAGTTCGACGATGGAGGAGCTCGTCGATGGGAGAGCTCGTGGCGATGGAGGAGCTCGTCTGTATGCTTGTTCTCAAGGGCTCATTATTACGGCCAATTGAAGGCTATGCAAAAAGAGCTTCTTGCTGTTCAGGGGAGGATTGTCGAGCTCAAAGCTGTTGACAAGGCTTCTTGGGCTGAGATTTTGGAGACCCGTGGGAAGGCCGCACTTAGTGAGGCAGCTTTCTCAAGGCTGAAACAGATCTTTTGGCTTCCGTGAGAGGACAATTAAGATCGAGGCTGAGCTTTTGGCAACTCGTGAGATCGATGCTTGTTGAGGCCCATGAAAGGGCAACTAAGCTTGAGGTTGAGCTTCAGATGACCCGTGAAAGGGACGCGCTCAGGAAGGCTGCCTGCTTGAGAGCGGAGGCAGAATTGAGGGCAGCTCAGGAGAGAGCTTCTCAGGCTAAAGCGGATCTGGAGGATGCTATTGCAAGCACTCCTCCTCTTTGTCTGGCGAGCAGGAGAGGAGGAGGAGGATCATGATGAGCTCCTCTGTGTGGAGCTTCTTGATGTCCAGGGGGTGGAGCTCCCTGTGGTCCTCCTAGAGCTCCTCCTCTTTGTCTGGCGAGCAGGAGAGGGGGAGGAGGAGGTGGATCATGTTGGGCTCCTCTATGTGGACCTCCTTAATGTCCAGGGGGTGGAGCTCCCTGTGGTCCTCCTAGTCGCGCTCCTCCTCCTTGTCTGGTGAACAGGAGTTATAGTATCTGCTGATTTTGGGTAGCCAATTGTTGCATGGTCTCCAGCATTTGGTGTGGATTTGGAGCTGAAGTATTTGAGATGGGGTTGATGTGCAGAGGAGCACCCTCTGCTAGTCGTGGATTATCTTCAGGTTGGTTCATTGACTTGGTTGTGATCGCCATTGGTTTAGATGTTTGAAGGTGAAAATCTTTTCGAATTCCCACAGACGGCGCCAAACTGATGATGCACAAAATAGACTTTGTACACACCTGTCAAGTAATAATAAATGTGATAATTAAAGTAAGGAAATAAGACAATAATTAGAGTGATTCGGTCTAAGTGACCTAGTTAGTCGCCGACACTTTTTATTATATCAAGTGTGTTGAAGACAAAGGGAGTACAAAGAGTTCTCAAGTACAAGAAATCAATTGCCCCCAGGTGAATGTGAGGCGTACAATTTATAGCAACCATGTGACAGTTTTGGGGGTGAACATGTAGCCACTAAACCACTACTGTAGTGGAGCTTTCAACCTCTTCCTAATGCGCAAGATGGTTGACGTGCTCTCCATGAGATCTGGAGACGAGGTTTGTCCACTTCCTTCATGATCGTGCGTAGATAACTGATGAGCTCAATTAACCCAACCGGGATGGATCACCTTTGTTGGACTCGCCAGACTTCTTGAACTTGGGCCTATATTCCATATTGGGCTTACGAGATGGGTTGGATCTTTCGATACCCATCAATAATATTTAGTTATATATTTATTTTTAAATTATATAAGCATAACTGTTTGAGATTGAATAAGATTTTAATATTATATAAATAGATGAATATATAATTAGATAAATTATTAATATAAGAATTCTATTTGCAGACACCCAAAATTTTCATCTCTAAAATAATTTATAATTATTTATGTCAAAAGAGTAAAATTGTGTGGGAAATGATTTATACGAAAAAACAAGTGTTATATTTATGACAAGTGCCCGTGCGAACTGCGAAACATGATTTGTTTTTTAAATAAAATTACACACACATACATCAAAAAATATCTTGAATTTTACAAGAATAACAAGTGTCTGTTCGGGAATGAATTATTTTAAAATAAATTATAAATTGAAATTTAAAATAATTTATATATCATTTTAAGTTGTGATTTATAAACAAAAGTTATTTTGCTTATAAGTTAAAAATTAAGTCATTTTTAACTTATAATAAATTAATAAGTTTAAAATAAGTGTTAAATAAAGTTATAATTAAGTTTAAATAAGCTACAATTTATATAAAGGGCCAGATCTTGAGAAATTCCAGCTTAATGTGCCCAATATGAGAACAATATGCTTGTAAGAATCTTAACCCTTGCTTGTGACACAATAAATAGCATCGACCGACTGACTCACTCTCCGCTGCTTAAAATAACATGCCAAAGCAAGGAGCAGTTGGACTTGGGAGAATCAATTGCTGTGTACAACAAGAGGGAGAGAAATCTCCTGCTACCACTCAGTTGCTCATATCACATCACTACTAGAGCAGCCAAATCTCCATGCTGAAAACCCGAAGCTGAATTTTATAACAGAAGCTATCGAAACTTCATAGAAGCACGAGAATTTGAAGCATAACTGCGACCAGTTGAATTGGAAAATTTCTTGTTTTTACTTTTTGGTGTTGGAGGAGATTTCCAACTATTAGTTCTCGCCTTTTTGTGGGGAAAGTCCCCAGGATCCTCAGTGATCCAACCACCTCGGCATTTAGATTTGGATGGTGTACTGGACCTTTCATATTGGGGTTTGTCCCTTTTACGAGTCTTATAAAGATCACGAGGTAAAGACCTGCCTTCGAAGTAGTTCTTGCGTTGTTTCAGGTGTTTTGATTTGGGGGTTGATAATTCGCGCTTTCTCTTTGGAGTCTACACAGATCGAGAAAAAGAAATCATAACATCATTACGAGAACAAAATAATCACACAAGGGTGAGAAATGAATACACTAAAAACAGAAAAAGATGCATAAACGTGTAGAGATTACAAAAATTGTAAGCTACTAAAGACCAGAAATCAAGTGAAAGAAATTGAAAAAGAAGTATTTACCTTAGATGAATTAGTGCATTCACGACCAAAATGTCCTTCTTCACCACACTTGTAGCATGAACTTGGCGACTCCGTATCATTTGGCTCCCAGAGCGACCTTGTGCATACCTATGTAAATGTGAAGATCTTAATAACCAAGTAATTACGAACACTAGGTTTTAATACCTTAACCAGGTATATTCAACACTGGCAACTAATTTTAGATCTCTTAATCAACGTAGAGCGATTGACTTGACCAACGTTTACTGAATAAATAAACTTCACAAGCGATTTCATAGCCTTCATAATTAGGTCAATAAACAAACTCGAAAAACTCTTAAGATATAATTCCTAAAGGCATTTTATATATATTTACAGCATACTTCATGATTGGACGACATAATAACTATTAATGCATTGCAAGTAAATTAACATTCAGATATTCAAAACATCCCAATACATTGAGCTATAACAACTAAAGACCAGAATTCAAGAGAAAGAACTGCGAAATTTATACCTTAGCTGAACTATTGCATTCACGAGCAAAATGCCCTTCTTCACCACACTTGTAGCATGAACTAGGTGACCCCATACCATTTGGCTCCCCATGCAACCTTGTGGATGCCTATGTAAATAAGGGTGAATCAAGAAATTAATAAAGCATGTGAAGATCTTCGTAAACATGTAATTACTAACACTAGGCTTTAATACCTTAACCACATATATATCAACACTGACAGATAATCAATGTTTGACAGATAAATAAACTTCACAAGAAATTTCACGATGTCCATATCTAGGTCCATAAACAAACTCAAAGAACTGTTAAGAAATGATTCTTAAGAACATTAAATATTTACAGTGAATCCCTAATCGGATAACATAATATCACACTGCAAGTAAACTAATATTTAGATATTCAAAGCATACCAAAAAATTAACTTTTGGGGGAGCAAATATATTTAAGATGTGCATGGTTTTAGTCTTTTAGACCATCTAAACATAATCTGCTGAGTATGACACTAACACCCAATCTATTATTAAAATTATAGTTTTTTTAAAAAAGTAACACTAAACCCCCCCTATTGAGTATCATGCATTATTTGCAACATGTCAATCCACCAGAAAAATACAAACAATATACAATTTTTGTTATTTTCTTTATATTCCATTACACATTTGACTAACATTAACCTATAGTTTGTTGGTTATCTCTAACACCATGTAATACTATAATGGGGTTTATTGTCACAATTTAAAGTTCAGAGAGTCTGTAGACTCTGTACAAACAAATCAAATTAAAAGATAACTTTAAAATATGAATAACAGAAATCATGAGATATAACGACTAAAGACCATAAATCAAGAAAAATAATTGACAGCACAAATAATACCTTCGCTGAACTAGTGCATTCACGAGCAAAATGTCCCCCTCCGCCACACCTGTAGCATGAACTAGGTGTCTCCTCACGTGACCTTGTGAATGCCTATGTAAATAAGGGTGAAGATCTACATAAACAAGTAATTACTAACACTAGGTTTTAATACCTTAATTAAATATATTTCCAACATTGACAGATAATTTGAGATCCCTTGATGAACATATAACTATTAACATAATCAACGTTTGATACATAAATAAACTTAACAAGAAATTTCACGACATTCATATCCAGGTCAATAAAAAAAACACTCAAAGAACTCTTAAGTAATGATTCTTTAGGACACAGTTTATATTTTTACAGCAGAATTCCTAATTGGACAGCATAATAATGAACCGCAAGTAAACTAATTTAGATATTCAAAACATACAAAAATAATAACTTTTTGGGGAATATATATTTCAAGATGCACAATAATCTGCTGAATGTAAATCCCTCTATAATTAGAAAAAGGAAAAAGAAAAAAAAAAGGAAACCCAAAACTCCCCATATTGTGTGTCGGGTTAAATTCAACACTTTGATGCACCAGAAAAGATACCACAACATACAATTTGTTTTCTTTTTTATATTCCATTGCACATTTCACTAACATTAAGCTATTTAATGGTTCAGTCAAAAACCGGTATACTATAATGGCCTTTATTGTCACAAGTTAAAGATCAGAGAGTCTATTCAAACAAATCAAATCAGAAGATAACTTAAACATATAAATTACTGAAATCATGACATAAAACGACTGGAGACCAGAAATCAAGAAAAGAAATTGACAGTGAAAAGTATACCTTAGCTGAACTAGTGCATTCACGAGCAAAGTGTCCTCCTTCGCCACACTTGTAGCATGAACTAGGTGACCCCGTACCATTTGGCTTCCCGCGCAAACTTGTGCATGCCTATGTAATTAGGGTGAAGATCTTCGTAACCAAGTAATTATTAACACTAGGTTTTAATACATTAACCAAATATATTTCAACGTTGACAGATAATTTAGATCCCTTAATGAGCATAGAGCAATTAAAATAACTAACGTTTGATGCATAAATAAGCTTCACAAGAAATTTCACAATGTTCATATCTGGGTCAACAATTCAGAAACAAATACAAAGAACTATTAAGAAATGAATAAATGATTCTTAAGGATATATTGTACATATTTGCAGCAGAATTCCTAATTGGATGGCATAATAACGCACTGCAAGTAAACTAATATTAGATATTAAGAACAACCCAAAATAATAAATTTTGGGGGAATATATATTTTTCGCTGTGCAGTATATAGGCTTTTAGCCCATCTGTACATAATCTGCTTAAGTGAGACACTAAACTCTCCATCTTTTGTATGAACCTAAAGTTTATCAGTTCACCCTATATCACCATGTATACTCTTAATGAGCTTTATTATCATTTAAAGTTAAAAGATACAATCAAATCAAATCAAACCAGAGGGGTTATACTATATCATTCACCATGAATTAAAAATAAATGTTATGTTGAGTGCTAAGATGATAATAAATGTTGATAAAAGAAATAAAAAAAAATTGGAAAATAAAATAATTCATTGAAATCCATATTGAGGTCCCACCATAAATACATGACCTTTGAAACTATAATTTTATCAACTATGAAGCAAAGATAAGTATTTCTAAAACCATGGTGAAGCTGTATTGGGATGCATCAAATAACTTTACTATTGGAAAGTTTGTCTAACATTTTTCAATGCTTTCATTATTTAAAGACAGAATTCTTCAGTACGAATGTGTATTTAATAATTATTGGCCACTAGCTGAAAAATGGTCAGTAAATTTTAGTGCTGATATATGACTTATAGTAAATGAAGTATAATTGAAGGCAAAAGGAGGAGTTTCCTATCAAATGAAAATAAGATAGAGGAAAGACTTTGTTAAATAAATATGCATGGAAAGTGGAGTGTAAATATTTTATTAAAGTAAAAGGGTAGGGCAATCATTGCAAATTTTTGAAAAAAAAATACACATATTAATAAATATACGGCAATAGTATTCGTACTCCATTATCTACTATTATGTAATATTGACGTATCCATATAGCGTCGTGTCCGCATCTCAAATTAATATTCATATTTCATGCGTCTTAGTTTCTCCCTAAGGACTTAATTAATTGAGGGATGCATCATGAGTGGACAGGCAGTAAGAATCTGCAACTTTTCTGCACATTTTCTGCACAAAATCATCAAGAGTTGATATATTATAATTGGCAAAACTAATGATTTAGCCACCGAAGTTGGCACGTTTTATTGAATACTTGATTGAACTTTTAATTTTTCAAATTAACTCACTGAACTAATTTTTATTTTCAAATTGGGTCATTCCGTTAAAACAAATTGACATACGTTAATTTTTTATCTACATGGCGCTGACGTGGATGTAAAAAAAAAAGGAAAACAAAGAAAATGACATAGAAAATAAAAACAAAAAAATCAAAACAACTTTTTGCAAAACAGATCTAACCATATTCATCAAAATAGATCTTCATCAAAACAAAAGGAAAAATTTATGATTTTCTTCATTTTATTCATCTTTCCTAAATTTCGCCTTAAAATGTTCATATTTTCGGTCGGACTTTATGGGTTTCTCTTCTACTTTCAGATCTGTTTTTTTCTGATAATCTCATCCCAAGGGAATTTCTATCCAAATTTAAAAATACTGTTTCTTCTCCAAAATAGTCTTGTCAACCCCTATGCCAGTCCTCCCTTCCATGTTTTCTCCATGATTAATAGCATTAGCACCAGCACCAGCAGAAGACAGTCCCTTCAATTCTTCCATACCGACATATCTCTTCCTCGCCATCAATCCCCCATTCCTTTTCTCCCCCGAATTTGCGGACTTGCTGCCACTCAATTTCGCCCCAACCCCACACATTTTGGAACTCTTTGAACCAGCCGGTGGTGTCATTGACTTTTCCATCACCGGAGGTAGCATTGTCGACGGCTTCCTATTCTATTTCCTTAACGCTGCTGAAAAATCAGGGACTGATTAAGCTAGAACAGAGGACCCTTTTCGCCTAGTCGGTGTTGCTGCAAAACTCCCCGAAATTTGACCTGTTTTCTAGGTGGGGTTCGGTTCGGTTCGTGTTCTTGGGGTTGTGTTTAATTTGTTCTTTATCCTAAGCCTTGATTCTCTTAAATCGGCGTAAGCTAGGTCCTCTTTCCATGAAGAAACTCTCTGTTGTGAGCTTTAAAAGATTGGATTTGTTGGGGTCGGAAAGGAATTATGAGAGGATTAATGATTTGGTGTCGATGGCGGTAAAGAGGCAGTCGAGAGTGGGGAAGATGAAGATGAAAATTTGATGAAAATTTGGAGAAGATGAAGATTTTGATAAAAGGGAAGATTTGGGGAAGATGAAAATTTTGATTTTGATTTTGATTTTGTGTATTTATATCTGGGTTGTCTGTTCATCTGTTTTGGTTAGATCTGTTTTGCAAAAAAATATTTTGATTTTTTTGTTTTTATTTTCAAGTTTTTTTTGTCACATAAGCAATATTTTTTATTTTTTTATGTTATCTTTTATTTTCCATGTCATTTTCTTTGTTTTCCTTTTTTTTACGTCCACGTCAACGTCACGTAGATAAAAAATTAACGTCTGTCAACATTTTTTAACGGAATGACCCACTTTGAAAATAAAAATTAGTTCTGAGTTAATTTGAAAAATTAAAAGTTCAATCAGGTATTCAATAAAGCGTGCCAACTTCGGTGGCTAAATCATTAGTTTTGCCTATTATAATGAGCTGACAAGAAGCTCTATTCAGATAGCAAGTATGGATGGCACTACCTATATCAAAATTGCAATAGGATAGGATTTTCGTGAAAAAACACACTCATCTCTAACTAACATATACCATGCTATTTGAATAGAACACTCGCATTTTACCATGAACACTTCATGTATCAGTAAATACATCAAGTTCATAAGCAGAACCATGGGATACATAGAAAATATATTGATGCAGCAACATGCTGATGACAATTAAGTATCTAACAACTTACCAGACCGGTATGGCCAGATTGACCACATCTGTAACAAGAAACTTCTCCCACAGCAGGACCAGAATAGGTAACGCAAGAAAGATGGCCAAAACTCTTGCAAATGTAACATTGTATTTCCTGATTAAGACGGTTGAGAATCAATAATTAATACAGAAATTGAATCTAAAAAGAAAGGTAAAATACCCCTTCCAAAAGTATCCCAAAAGTACCAATTTCTAGATACGTATGGACACACATCCATATTAAGATACATACATATGCATTAACGAAATGATAAAAGATTTTGCTGAAGGGTATTTTGGACCTTGAGATCAGCAGAGGAATAATCACTTTTGCACGAAAACATTTCATGTCCAGATTGCCCACATTTCAAACATATCTTGGCACTATAAGGTCCCCCAGAAAATTTCTTATCCGGGCAATCTTTTGCTCGGTGACCTCTTTTTTTGCAGATAAAACAATCTTTTCCCTGCCAAAACAAATGTGTACATGGTCCCAATAAAATAAGCTTACAGAGCCACTTTGCACGAGATATAGAGAAAATGAATTGAAATCAAAGTCACATTTCCATACTCCATAACTTTCTATTCTGGTAACTTTTCATAAAAATTATCAAGGCTAAGAAAGAATACCTCATCTCAAGTAATTACATGGCCTTAAACAAGAACCAGTAATAAGAGCCTATATTTAAGAATTCTAATCTGCGGTGAATTGGAAAGCATATACACGTTCATATATTATGCCATCATTTGGGATATAGCAACACAGACTCACAGAGATATATTTTATTAATATTTGATGGTTCATCACTATAAATGAAGTACTGGCAATGTTTTAAAAAACATTCATGGGGTGCGTTTAGGGAAAGTTTCGAGGCAAAACGCAACAAAAAAGTACAAAATGCATTTACTGCAGCAGGAGGCTTGTGAGGCATTCATTTTCCCCCTGGGGCACTTTTTTATTTTATTTTACCTCAGGCCTTAATTTAAATTTATTTTTTTTATAAAGGAAAACAATATGGAGAAGAAGCTCATAACCCTTGAGAATTATAATTCTGACCACATAAATTGAAAAAGCTCATGTGACTCCTAATAAATATGTAAATTATAATATTTTCTTTAATTTTTTCCAAAATTAAATATACACACACATATATATATATTTAAGCATTTAAATTTTCAATACTTGAAAAACTCATGCCCCATGCTTCGGGACATACACATCATCTTGAGGGAGCTGGAACACCCCGCCTTGCACCTTTGCCTTCTAAAACACTGAGTACTGGTAACTATTTGAAACCAATTAATTAATTGTTACGGAAGCTGTACTCTCAATGGTAGCAGGTACACCCATGATCCAACTAGCCTTTCTGCTTCTTTACAGGATGATGATGCCACCTAAAGTCAAGTTTTCACATGTCGTCCAAACACAATGAAAAAGGATGTTCATTCCTATGCATGCTGAAATGTCTCAAATATTTGAAGAAAACTCAAAACTAAAATAAGAAAAGGGATGAGACCAACCTTGTAGAAATCGTCGTACACATGAACTACCTATGATATTGGAAACAGGAATCAGTCTCTAGCTAATAAATCCTTGGGCTAAACGGAAGTGCAGAGGCATAAAGATCATGCCTTGATTTTCTCATCACCTACTACCAGACAAGGAGTCTTATCTAGGAAAACATTCAAAGGCTTTCACCACTTTCACCACCGCTGTTTAAACTATGGTATTAACTACAATTCCTTTAGCTTATGATTACAAACACCAGGACATCAAACTCTAGAAATGATTACTTCCATGTATTGCCTGTAATATACATAAAAAGCATCTTACATATGATAGATGAAATTTCTTTAGCATTCATAAACATGTCTTACATGTCCTAGCTTTGTTCACATTGTCATCAACTTTTCTTAATTTGGACACACAATTAACAGTCTGACACACAGGCTGCCAATGCCAGTAAGAACTCCACCTACTCATCACAAGAAGAAAAATACAGAACAATCTTCCATGGCTTCGAAATTCAGTCGTTTCAAGCTTCCCTATTTCACAATCACAATCTAGCTTCACTTTGTTATTATCAATAATTGAAGCTATAGGCACATATATAGGAGACCAAGCTGGTAATTATGCCTTAAACTCTCCTTATATTGCTCATAACAACAAGATTTGTAAGGTTTTTACATTTTGCAATTGTGTTTTCTTGCCAGACCAATAACAGCATCAACTGAAGGAACCACCTTGCAGCTTATTAAACCAGTATTCTCAAACTCAATCCCGAATCTTCTTTTCTTAAAACAGAAACCTGGGTCATTACCATATGCACTTTGAAAATGTCCTCCTAATCCCTACCACCTTAAGGTAAGTGCCCTTGAATCTGAGTGATGGGACTTTTCAACGAAATTCATATAAGACAACTCATTTACGATAACACACAACTGCCTAACTTTAGTTCTCAAAGCAGCTTTGCCCAAGATGATTTCCACATTCGACCAAAGGAAGAAAAGGATGAAATTCTGAGTCAGTAGCCCAAGAGATTTATGAACAACATCCATATACTTTTTTTCCTCAAAGGCAGAATTCTTGAAGTCCCAATTCATTAACATCACCCAAACACAGTAAGTTATAGCCAACTATCAGTGTACAACCATCATAATTCAACAAAAATGGTTTTAAGAAATGGCTACAATAAAATTCAAACAGCCCATTTCCCTTCAATTTATATATCCAGGAATTCTCACATCTTTCAAGCATTACATCAAACCCTTTAAGCCCATTGTAAAAATCAGTGTTCTAAAAGGCAGGCGCCTATGCGCTAGGCCCCCCTTCTGCCGCCTTGCCTAGGCCAAAAAATTCCTCCAAGAAATTAAAGGGGCCTAGGCAGGAAAGGCGGGGAGATTTTTTATTTTTTTTTAATAATTACCTAAACCAGAACTTGATATATTTATTTTTCTAATGATTTACCATATTCATAATGCATGTTGTAGCATATCAAATTACAACAAGAAGTGAACAAGATCAAGTCAAAATAGAAAATTTTATTATAGTTGTAATTTTTGAACTTGTACCAACTTCAAATTATATAAATGATCAATGTTCTAAAAGGCGCTAGGCGGGAGTCGGGAGGCCGAGGGGGGCCTAGCGCCTAGGGGTCCTAGGCGGGGCGTAGGCGGATTTTTTTATTTTAAGGCAATTCTAATATTTTATCTTACATTTATCCAAATAAAATAATAATATAAAGCAAAACAATCTATAATAAATATAATAAAGACCTTTTCTTAAAGTTCAAACACATATCCATATTGCTAATGTCAAAGTTCAAACATAAACATGTAATTGTTAAAAGTTTAAACATATTTTTAACGTATTCGTTTTACTTATAAACAAGATTGCTATTAAATAATAAAATTTAAAATTTCAAGAATTTAATTCAATATTAAAACTTAAGAAACTAAACATAAATTTAAGAATTATAAAATTGAATTAAACTAAATATTACAAATGTATTCTCATTTATATAATTTGAAGTTGGAACAAGTTCAAAAAATTATAACTATAATAAAATTATCCATTTTGACTTGATATTGTTCACTTCTTGTTGTGATTTGATATGCTAAAACCTGTATTATGAATATGGTAAATCATTAAAAAAATAAATATATCAAGATTTGGTTTGGGTAGTTATTAAAATAAAAAAAATCTCTCCGCCTAGAACCCGCCTAATTTTCTAAAAGGATTTTTTTGTCGCCTTGGGCTTAGGTGAGGCGCCTGGGGGGCTTAGAGGCGTCAAGGGGGGCCTAGGTCCTAGGCGGGGGGCCTAAGCGGACCTAGGCGGAAATTTTTAGAACAGAGTAAATGATGATACATTTATAAAATTTAGTTTAAATCAATATAATTCTTAAATTTATGTTTAGTTTCTAAAATTGTAATATTGAATTGAATTCTTTAAATTTAAAATTTTATTATTTAATAGCAATCTTGTTTATGAATAAAACTAATACGTTAAAAATATATGTTTGAACTATAAGCAAAAGCCTTTATTATCTTTATTATAGATTGTTTTGTTTTATATTATTGTTTTGTTTGGATAAATGTAAGATAAAATATTAAAATTGGCTTAAAAAACAAAAATCTTGCCTAGGCCGCCCGCCTCCCGCCTCCCGCCTTTTAGAACATTGGTAAAACTAACAATTACAAAGTAGATAGGATGTGGGAAAATGAGATTGACCTTTTGTTTTGCATCAAATGCTTGCTTGTCCAATTTAATAGAGACGATACTGAGATTATCGACAACGTTGAAGGATATCAAATAACCAATGTTGTCCTTAACGTAATTAGTAGCAGACTCCCCACTAGCTTCTTTCCCATTGTTCCTAGTAACTTTGGCCTCTTCAATCAATTTCCCCAATTGCAGTCCATC
Source organism: Panax notoginseng (assembly GCA_016801055.1). NCBI lineage: Eukaryota > Viridiplantae > Streptophyta > Magnoliopsida > Apiales > Araliaceae > Panax > Panax notoginseng. Next base: position 201,751,033 of record CM029018.1, read on the forward strand.
TTGAGATGTATCTCGTTTAGCCCTTTCATAGAACACCTTGTTCGTAACACATAGCTCTTGCCATTTTGCCAATACAATGGCCCTGTGCAAAGAATCTGGACAACATAACTTCACATAGTCCTTAATTTCTTCCTTCTGTCCTCTAACCAAGATACTTACCACCCATTTTTCATCAAATTTTCCCTTATTCCAAACTTGTGCTCGGAGCTTGAGTTCCAAGAAAGAATTCTCATAGTCAGCAACTAAGCCAATTTGTTCATGATACACAAAGTAATTAATCACTAACTTCTTGTGTTCCAACCCCAATTTTTGAATCTCCACTACTGTGATTACTCGCAGATTTTCTTTCTCAAAGCTTCGCAAATGATCCAAAAAATCATTGTCTTCTTCCGATTGTTCACCATTTGATTCGACCGTGGCAACTCTCAATGAAAGCACCATTGTTACGGGATATTCGAGTCTCCCGTAGAACTCCATAAATTAGAGAGAGAAGAGAGCAGAAATTTAGAGAGAGAAAGCTAGAATTTGTTTAATTTCATTGATACATACATTCTAGTGACACATTCATCTATTTAAAATAAAGGAAATACAAGATAACATGATAATGCATCTAAACCATTCATTCTTACCACTAAATCCTAACCCTCCATTCCTACCCAATACCCATTTTAACTAGGCTTGGATCCTGATCTGTAACACGGTGTCTAAACCTCATAGCTTTTAAAAAAAAAAATCTTCACACTCAGGCAATGTGTATTTGCATACATTTTTCTAACAACACGCAACATGGGAAGGTCTTCTTGGGAGTTTGAAGAAAGAAAGGGGCAAGGGGAGAGAAGCGAAAAGACCTCCTATATTCCTATGCCAGAATAAACACTTTAAATAAAAGAAAAAAAAAACAAGAGGAACACAAATCAAAAGCCAATTTAACCATCTCAGCTAGGCAAAAGAATAATCAAAACCACTTCCATAATCGTTTTGCACAAAGTAAGTTGTCATCCAAAATGAGTGAAAAAAGACGAGATACAAAAAAAAAGAATATATAGATTTTTCTTGTACTCTCACAAACCTTCGTGCACTGCTTTACATTATGCTCCAAGCTCCCACAAACGAAGCAAGGCCTCCTGCGCTTAGCTGACGTACAGTTCACAGTTGTATGTCCCTCTTCACCACAATTATAGCATGCACCCCAACTGCTATCTGGAGGATCGAAGTACCTAGGCCCTCGCTGAGGGAATAATTTTATAAGGATATACCACAGTAAGCCTTTATATGGAGAAATGTTTCTCAAATTGACTTCATACATATTACTTCAACTTACAAGAAGCTTCCTTAGAACAATGTTATCGGATATGTCAACTTTCCCTTCAACCAATTTATAAATATCCAAAACTTCGGGTTCCCCTGCCTTCTCTACTTCCTCGTCAACAACCACCTAATTCAATTGAAGAGTGAGACTTAAGGCTATAATATTGCAGCGAATAATAACAATTCTCACTCGGTGTTTGTGTTTACATAGTACATAATAACGCGAAAATGAAGTCAGATAGTAATTTATGTAGACCAATGGATGTGATGTTATGAACAAATAAATTCTTTACTTTTCATTTTCTTTTCTTCTTCCTTTATATTTCGTCATTTACCTGCACTGTTACAAGTATTTGTGGAAAAAGATTAATACTTTTTTCAATTAGACTAATTCCAAGCATTACCTACAAAATGGGGTTTTGCTTAGTTATATGGAAAGCGATAAAATTTATACTCTCTCCATCCCAAAATATAATATTGAGTATAACATTTCAAGTCAATATGAGATATTTATAAACTCAAAATCGAAGTGATCTATTTAACTTTTGACAACAAAAGTTATAATTGTACTTTTTAGATAGCTTACAATTGTCATAATTGTATTGTCTACAAAATTTAATTCATATCAATTTAGAATATGAAAATATCACAAATTAACTTCAAAAGACCAAAATTAAACGAATTCATCAAGTAGTTCATATCAACTAATATTAACTGACCATCTATATTTCTATTAAAAACAATTAACAAAAAATGCATTTTGTAACTTGGATTGTTTGTTTCTAGAGATCTGGGAAAACAGAAATACAAACGTGATTAATGTCAATACTATATAATGACAACTAAACATTCAAAAAAAATCCCAAAACCAACAAATACACATATATACACACGTTCCGCTTAGGTGCTTACACTATCAAATTCAGCTACAACCCCTTTGTTCTTCATTTCATCTTTCTTCAACTTGTCTTTCTTATCGTCCCGCACAACTTCAGCAGCTGCTTGTAGCAAAGATGACTGTGAGAGATCGAAATGTGCATCGTTTTGATTGTTATTACAGGCTCGTAACACTGATTCCTCCACGATTTTCAAGCTCAAGTCTTGGTTGGCCTCTTCATCGTCATCGCTGCTCAGCAAAATTGGAGACGATTTTAATGGATTCGGCTGTTCTTCTTCCTCGTCTAATTTTAGCATGTTTTCAATCTTACCCACTTTAGAGATGGAAAGAGAGAACGAGGGTATGTTAAACCCTAACCCTAATTATACAAAGAAAGCCCAATCCTATTGCACAAATACACGGTACATGTAATGTAAATTATAATGTTGAAAAAAGGGTGAGAGGGGAAAAATAGACTTGAACGTGTTAATAATAAAAAAAATAACGTAATATTTAATAAAAACTAATTAAATATCTGAATTGTCAATAACAAATTATGAAAAGATAAAAAGTGAAAAAAATATTTGATTTTTGATTTTGATAAATTATTTTTAATTATTTGATTTTAAAAAAAATTGGAATTAAATATTTTAAAATTAATTAATTTAAAATTTATTATGTTTTGTAATTAACCTCTCTTTTCTATTCGGGGAGGGTCCGGAGTGTTACACTCCATTTTCCCAAACACAATTTTTTGTCTTTTGTTCTGTTTTGTTGGCCGGCCTGCACTATTGTTACTCGAATTAATCTAGGGGGACATTTTTTGTTGACATTGTTAGCGATATTATTTTTTTTTATTTTTTTTTTGGTTTTTTTTTTGTAGTACCTCTCAAAAAATGTATAGTATTTATTCCAACTGAAATTTTTATAAAAAACAGTGTTTTAGGTGTAATTTAGATACATACAAGAAACAGAGTATGTACAGTGAGAGGTACTAGAAAAAAAAAATGTCTGGCTACTCAATGTCAAAAAAAAATGTTGGCGTAGAAGTACTCATTGTTACCCTCCAAGCATTCTTCCAAAACAATTCAACGAAATTCAAAACAAGATGATGAATATCACATGTGACAAAACAATAGGACATTTTGAGAAAATAAAATTTTCGTTAACCCTTCCATAAATAAAACAAAGATATTGTTCTTCAATGTTACCAGAAAATTTTAATTGTCCTATGTTTTGCCTATCAGGTAAGTATTATGACTCTGAATTGTGGTGTTCCTTCCTTATACTCAATTTTGTTTCACGTACTCGATGATAAGTGCAAACCATAAGTTGTGTAGCTATGCAAAATAAGCTGAAACTGAACCAAAAAAAAGTCTAATTTAGCATAAACAACCAAGATCTTATTGCAAGAAAGTGCAATTTCTATTCCTTAGTTCGAAATTTCTGTTATGAACTTCTTGATGACCAGCATCAACTCTTTTGCAGGTGGTGAATCTGGATCGATGGTAAAGAAGCCATGCTGCTGGCCTTCAAACTCTACATACTCGATCTTCTTTCCCCAGTTTTTAAGTTTATTGGCATAATCTTGAGCTCTATCTTTCAGCAGATCACTTCCACCAACCACTACAAGGATTGGATCTAGAGCCGTTGGTTCAAGACTAGGGCTAACGGGTCCAAATGGGTTCACAAGAGGGTGGTCTGTGGTCTCTCCAACTGGTATTGACAGCCTCCAGAACCTGTGGCCATTGAACCAATTAAATTATAAAAAAAAAAACAAAAAGATACAAATAACAAATAAATAAAAACATTGAATTGCAAGTGCATAATTGTTTTATAAAATATTATAAATTGTGCACAAACAAACCTGTCAATAAGCTCCCAATTTAAGAATGCATCTTTTGGTCCCTCAGCCTCAGACTTGCTTAATACAGTCCCACCAAAGAAAGGTGCCAAATAAACATAACCTCTCACTCGAACCGGGCTCAACTCAGGCGAACCAGCCCCTAGACCAACCGCCAGATTATGAGCAATATTACCACCCGCCGAGTCACCAGATATAAACACACGGCTAAAATCAGCCACATCATTAAGCCAAGCATCCGGTTCCTCCGCAACGGCTTGGCCTTGTAGCCACTTCACAGCCGAAAACCCATCCTCAATAGCCGCGGGGAGCCGATTCTCCGGAGCCAGGCGATAATCAGGAGAAATAATCACGGCTTGTAGCTGCGAAGCTAACTTAAAACAATAATTCTGGCAATTAGGCCACGCGCGTGAACCGATGCAAAAGCCGCCGCCGTGAATGTAATAGAAGATGGGAAGCTTGGCGAAAGTAGATGAAACTGCCGGCTTATAGAGCCGAAGCAGAAGATTATTTACGGCGTCAAAGACAACGTCTTTGAAAACAACCGAGCCGTCATCACGAAACGGAACTTCAAAGCTCGGCTTAGTGGACCGGACAATCGAACCGTCGCTATAAATCCGTAGCACACCTCGAACTTCCTCCACCTCATAAATACTAGTATACATCTGTGTGTGTATAAATTTTTCTCCAGTTGGAAATTTTTCTGTGTGTGTATGAAGGAGATGAAGGAGAATATAATGGCAGGTGGGTCTTAATAATTTGTCCCAAATTGTATAAAGGTTATTAGTAAGGACAAAAAGGGTTCAACTGCTTTACCATATTTAACATTTTGTGGATGGAATTTGAATCATTAGGCTGATGTTATACCATTAATGAAAAGACCAGGATGATTCGGTGACTATCCAAATATTCACATGCAGCCAAAAGCAATTGACATGCACAATAGTGCTACTTTATTATATTATATTTTTTTTCAATTTATAAGATTGTTATGGACTTTTAAAAGGCTGAATGACACACTTTTATCCCTCTAATTTGTCACTCATTTTTTAAAATTCATTTTTCGTAAATTAAGTCCTTAAAATGATATTTTTTGTGTTTATTATCTTTTATCCATTTGACCATAATCCAACCCATTTTGACTAACTTTGACCCAATCAGACCTAGTTTCGCCCAACCCCAATTTCACCAATTAATTTTTTAAAAAAACAAAATTCTGGAATTATTTTAAAAATAATATTTTGTTTTAAAAGTTATTATTATTTTCAAGAAAAAATATTAGAAATATTTTTTCTTCTTTTCATAAAATGTATAAAGTTTCATAAAATATAGATTCAAAAAAATTAAATAAGAAAATATAATTTTATTTTCAAAGAGGGGATTTTTTTTCATTTTTTATGTAAAAATTATTTATATAATTTTTGAAATAGAAATTAAAATACAAAAAATAAAAAAACTGATTCAATTATTTAAAAAAATAAAAAATGAGTTAAGTTTCATAAATTATAGATTCAAAAATGTAAATAAAAAATTTATTTTAACAAGATAAAGATAGAAAATTTTATTTTTTAAAAGTTGTGTAAATTTTCATAAAAATAATTAAGAATTAAAAAAAATTAAACTTTATTTTTTTGAGTCTATATTTTATGAAACTTTACTTATTTTTGAAAAAAATTAAAAGTTCCTGTTATTTTTTCCTGAAAATAATAATTATTTTTTAAACTTTTTAAAATATAAAAAATAATTATCTTTTTAAAATAATATTTATTTTAAAATATTAAAAATAATTATTATTTTAAAATATAAAAATTATTATTATTTTAAAATATAAATATTATTATTATTTTAAAATATTAAAAATAATTATTTTTAAAATAATTATTATTTTAAAACATTTTGTAGTTTTTTTTTAAATTAATTGGTGTAATAGGGGTTGGGTTAGATCAAAATTTGGTTTAAATGGGTCGAGTTTATGTCGAATCGGGTAAAAGTAACGAAAACGCCAAAAATGTCACTTAAAGACTTAATTAGCATAAAAATAAACTTTAGGAACGATTTTAAAAGTGGGTGGCAACTTGGAGGGGCAAACTTTTTAAAATTAATAGTATTTTGTAGATAGTTTACAATATTGATCATTGACTAAATTTAAAGTAATTAATTCATGTCATTTTAAGTATTTTAAGTTGAAAATGTCTTAAGTTTACTCGAAAAGTGAATAATAATCTTATGTTTCATTAAAAAATAAATCGGGGGAGAGGGGAGAGATGATGAGCAACTAAGGGATGGATCACAAAGGGTTGCAAAATGAATTGCCAGTAGAAGAGGTAGATGTTGTGTATAAGGCTATAAAAGAAATCAAACAGTTCGGACTCGATTCGTATTTATTCGATTAAAAGTTCAATTCAAAATATAAATAATTCAAATATAAGTAAATTTTAAAGCTCAATAAATTATCCAAAATTCTTCAAATTGCAATATTCTATTCATATTCGGATCATAATTACTCAAAAAGATTAAATTATTCGGGTTCGATATGAGATTGTGCTCGACTTGGTAGCTAAACGTGTGACGCCCCCAGAATAGGTATACAACACCCATTCTGAGTCGCCAAATACATGGTACAGAAAGCAAACTACAACTTCAATAATACAATTGTCGTGCAAAATACGACAACACATACTGTGAGTTTAAATACAAATATTGTCTTCTAGACAATATCCACACTCAAATAAATCCTCATTACAATTATTTAAACACTATTTTACAGAAATAGTGAGGACTGCTAATACATCTTTCTAGAACCATCACTCCATACCCCGACTAGATCCTGCTATGTTCTCACCTCCTGAGAAGAAAAATGGAACAAAAAGGAAAAGGGTGAGCTCAACTAGCCCAGTAAAGAATATTATGACTAAGATAATATACAACAAATTATCGTTAGTCTTCAACAGGGAAAAATCTGATAAAATATAATCGACAACAAGTTTTAGATCAACAACTGCAGCGGAAACAGCAAACCATTAGAAGAGTCAAGTAGAGAAAGAATTCTACTATCTTCTAAGATTTAAAAGTCCATCATCAACATTTTATCCCTGTAACATCAATTAATAATCATCTTTAACCAAATATTCATCTTTGCACTACAGGCCAAAGATATTCATTTGTATCATCAGTCGGTCATGTTCATCTCAACACCTGTTCATCTTTGCACTACAGGCCAAAGATATTCATCAAGTAATTATACATCTTTGCACTACAGGCCAAAGATATTCAGTAATATCATCATTTAGGACTGAGGATGATGAAAAATATCTTAAAGAGAACGAATCCAATGAGACAGAAGGACAAATAGTAGGGATTCGTATAACAGTATATCCAAGATCAATAATACTTCATAATAATCAATTGTGAAGCAGAATTCAAAAATAAAGATCAAAACATGGATACAATCAAAGATAGTAACCATAATAGACATCTTGGACAAAAAGGGAAAATTTTATTTTTCGGTGAATAGTGCCGTATTCGTGAATAGTGCCGTATACGTGAATAGTACCGTATACGTGAATAGTAACCCCGACACAAAAAGTTCCAAATTTGATAAAAACTCATATCAATATTTCAGCATAATGATATTGAAGAAAATAATATCATTTAAGAAGAAAATAATATCCCTTACCTCAAGATATCAGTACTTCTGGTCGGAATACCGGTATAAGGCTGAAAGAAACTTGCTCTGATGAATAGAAACTCTCAAAGTATCTAAATACTCACAAAATACACTCAATAATCTAGAGAGAGAAAGAGAGAAAACTTGTTTCTGGTGTGATTTTCAATTCTAACTTAGCCCTCTATTTATAGGAAAATTTTGGTAGGTTTGACCTGCAACCTGATGGCTTTACCTGCTACTATTCCCACCCACCACATTTGAAATATAATTCAGCACATTTCTTCACCAACCACAAGTGGGGCTCACCAATTCTAGAATTTTCCACCAAAAATGATTTATAACTTGATTTCCGAATCAGCCACCTCTTAAAATTCATAACAAATCATTCGTTCATTTTTAACGGTTCAAAATTTATGGACATATACTCAACTTATATATGTATAACATATCCAAAAATTACCACGATCCAACGGTCGGATTAAAAATTATAACCCCCGCAAACTATCTCAAAAACCCTGGTTTTTAATACCTCCATTCCGACAAAAATACGGATAAAAATCTCAACATTAACTCCTTCATTTTTAACCACAAAAATATATCCCTCATTTATATCCACATAAAATAAATATTTTCTTATCATATGAATCAATAATTAATTATTCACAAATAATATTACAGAATCACATTTATGACAACCAGGCCGTTCCCAGGAAAGAGGGGGCTTTCCAATAAGGATTTATCCTTACTGGCGCGCAATTAGATGACCAAACCTCTCCTTAGACAGAACTTTCTAGACATTGTCAATAATGTTATCTAATAATATTATTCAAATAATATGAATTATTGATCTGATAAATGAAAATACTGTGCAACAACAATTATTGAAACAACAATAATATAAAATATCAACGCAGCAATTATTGAATCAATAAAATAAAATATTGAATAATAACTACTGTAACAATTATTGAGTAGTGCCTTCTTACGTAAGAATCAATAATTGGTGCAATACCGTGTGCTACTGTATTTTAACCACCGGGTATTCCAACAGTATTAACGGTAACAACTACGCCGTTATTTATAAACAACTTATACTTGTCGTTTTCTTCATCCAATCGCTTTCCGTTATGGGGTCCACACAAGGCTGCGCCGTCGTACGAATATTTCCCGACAGCAAGAATATTCCACAACCAAACGAATATTCCCCGACAAAATGAATATTTTATAACCACTTGCTTATTTTGCAAAATTTGCACATTTCACCCATAACCAAAGTATTACATCAAATTAACCCCTTATTATTCACAATAATATTTAGAGAAAATTTGATTTTATTCATTAATAAGTTGGGGTCTTACAAAACGAGTTTCAATCAAACCTTATTTCGTACTTAATAAATTTTGTGAACTAAATCTGAACAAATTAATATTCATTTCGACTAAATTCATTTACACTCCTAGTTAGTTGGGCATGATCACTGTGATTCAGTAAAAGAGGTAGATGTTGCAAGCATCTTCCTTTTATACCCTTCAAATTACAAATATCAAATATTATCATTTTCTCTCTCCCTTCATTTCTATAATGATTATAATTTTCTCTCACCTCACAAATGTTTAATCCAAAAAAAAATATATCATTTGATTTTGAGAATTGATATTACCACAATTAAAATTGATAATTTCATAAATTTCCCCCACAAAAATAATGAAAGGCGCACCCCACAAATATTGTAAATATAGCAGTTTATATATATAATAGCACATCGTTTTAATTTTCTATTTATATACGCGCAAGTATATGGATTCAAACCAGTAACTAGGCATGCACAATAGGTCGGCCTGGTCTGATCTGACTTGGGACTGCTAGGTCTTGAGCTCTGACCATGCCAAGTCAAGTCATTGACTTTTGGCCTCCAGGTCAGGCTAGGCCTTGGTCGCTGAGCTGTGGTCTGGCTACGCCAAAACCAATGCTAGGCCAGGCTCAAGGCCTTGACTGGTCTGGGTTTTTTTTTTAATATTACATATTAAATATTAAAAATATAAATTATAAAATATAAATTAATAATTTTTGTAAAAATGATGCAAGATTTTTGAGATTTATTTTATTTTAACATTCTAGTACATACCAATATAAGTTAAATAATTAGAACAAATATAAATACATTCCTCTTAAATTAAACAAAAATGTAATTTAGATGTAATTGAAATATAAAACAAATTGATTTCCTAAATATATGTGTATTTGTCTACTATGCACTTCGTACAAAATATTGTAGATTACCTAAATACTGTAGATTACACTTTTATTTTTTGAATATAAATTTAGTTTTGATTTTATTTTCTTATAATACTAGGATCGGTTGGACATATATTTTGTAAATTTTAAATACACATATATATATATTTTCATTTATGGTAATTAAACACTTACATAGTTATATGTCAAGTATTGTTTCCAATTTGTTTTCTGATTGGTTTATGAAATTTTTATTTAAATTAGTACAACAGAATACCTGAAAAATAATCAAAATCATAAATCCCCCTAAGAATTTAGCATATTCAAATTAATAAAAAACTTAAGTATTTACAATAAACTAACTTATTATTAATATTTAATATTAAAAATTATTTTATTGATGTATTAATTAATGTTAATATTTAACATTAAAATAACAAAGAATATTAATAAAATTTTATTGTTAAATATTAGTAATTTAGTATTTACAATAAATTAAATTATTATTAATATTTAATCAACTAAGTAACTAACTTATTATTAATATTAAATATACTAACTAGTTATATTCGTTGAAAATATATATTAATTAAATGTATCTACAAGAAATCAAGAATGAATAATTAAAATTTTAAATTTTATTGATGTATAAATTAAAACTAATGTATTATAATTTATAAATTACAATAATGAATAAATAAAATTTTATACTTTATTGATGAATAATTATAATTTTAAAATTCAAAAATTACAAATAATTGGATAAAAAATTATATAAGATCTCAGGCCAGGCCAGGCCTTAGAACAAGCCCAGTCAGGCAAGACCAGACCCAAGGTCAAGCCCCAGGCCAGACCAGATTTTTATCTAAACATAACCGTATTTTCAAGCTTTTCAGCCCATGCCTTGACCAGGCTGGACCAAGGCCAAGCCGCAAACCTTTTGTCCATTCCTACTAGTAATCTTGAGATTATTCCTCAAGATCTCCGCCATTTCTTTCACCCTTTTGGATGGCATTTACCATACAATAACAATAAATCCTACTCCCTCCATTCCTTAATATAGGTCGTTTTAGAGAAATATTTTTGTTAATAAATATAAGTCGTTTGAGAATTTTAAGTAAGCATTAATTGCTTATTTTTCAATATTATTCAAGTAATAAATATAACGTTGGTTCTCTTAAATAATACTCTCTTTTTCCAATTCAAAGGCAATATAGACAATTGATAGTATATTTAATGTTTTACAATCATTTCCTTAATACTTATGCACAACTCTAAAACGACTTATATTAAAGAACGGATGGAGTAGATAGTAACATGTATTTATTCTTAACCATTGTTCCAAGCTGAAGTTGAAGTTGAAAACTCAAGAAACTATACATTTTCAAAAGGACATTTCAGTTTATTTCTTCACATTAGTACTAACACAACAAAGCTTTATGCTCAATCAACGACATTTCTTTTACCTTTTTTTTGTTAATTTTCGAAGCAAACAATCATAGATTGAGATTCATAAGCTAAATCAACTTAAGAATGTTAAAATTTCAGTCAAATATAACAAAAAAAAAACATTATGGACATTTTCGCAATGAATAATGTTAGAAACACAAATTATTTTACAAACATTTTAGAAAGTGTTGATGTGACATACTCCACCTTAGCATATTGTGTGGGACCGAAGACTATATTAAAATAATTTTGTTAATCAATATGCTGAGATGGAGTATACCACATTAATAATTTATAAAATAATTTGTGTATGTATATTTTTTGGTAATATCCTATTCTAAACAAAAGAAACGGCTCCACATTTCAAAATTTTCAAATCCGAAACTCAAACGGTCCACTTATTTGAATTTCGGCTAAAACCCTCCCCCCACAATTCTTCATCCAGAACAAAAGCCTTTTACAGACTGCATCTCGCAGACACAGATTCCTATATCTTTTTCTTATCATCTTTCTGAAAACCCTAAAAACTCTATAATTTTCACCTTCTCAACTCTGTTTCCCCTGAATTTGAACCACCATGCCGTTCATTTCGGAAGCTGCGAGCGCAATCAAGAGCCGATTTGGGTTCCACGACCGCAGTTCCGATCCAGTTCCGCCTGTTCGGAGCACTCCCGATATCTTCAAATCAGCTTCGAAAGAGAACCTAATCCAGTCGTCTGCAGTTCGGAGCATCGCCGAGAGAGGAGACGACCAGAGTTTCGAGATCCGTGAAGATCCTTCGTTTTGGAAAGAGCACAATGTTCAGGTACTCATTTGGAACGGTATTACGTTCAATCTCGGAATAAAGTACAGATCTTTCAGTGCAAAGTACAATGTCGTGGCGCAATACTTGAATTGAGAAAGAAATTTGAAATTGAAGTGTTAGTCGTTAGTTTAGACTGTTTCCCCCAAATGTAGGCTATGCTTAATGACAAATTTATTGCTTGTACAACTTTTCAAAGACCAAGTACAATCATATGTTGATGTTGCTCTGGTACTTTATAATGATGAGTGAATAAGGTTGATAAATGCAATGGAATTGTTAATTGCTAGTTTTGATCAAGTGCGGATATGTGGTAGTGATTAACGGAAACTAGGTTACTTACATTTTTATTAGATTTTTACTTACATGTTTATAGGAGGCTAGTAGCAATATAGTTGTCATCTGAATTATTAAGGTCATACTCATGGTCCATCATAGAACAATTGGGAAGTGAACTTGGTTAGTATAATCTTTAGAGTATCAATGGCTTTAATTTAGAATTGATTTATATTAACTAGCGCATAACAGTTTTGTTTACACTTTTGACGCGAGCAAGCTTGGGTAGGGATTTATGCACTTAAATGGAAGCATCTTGCTAATCTATTTTTTTAAATAACCAATATATAATGTAATATGAATGATGCAATATGTATAAATAAGTCTTTTATCTCATGGAAATTATTATTTTCCGCTCCATCTTTCTTGTTAAAACATTTGGTGAACATATATGATGAATGTCGCACACTACGAAGCTTGTTTGTTTTGTTTTCTTTCAGTTATTTATTTAGACAAGCAAATTATACGAGTCCTCCAAGATTGGGTTTGATGGTTGGCGTATTTGTTTGATTTTGTTTTGAGGAATGCCCCTGGTTCCATAATTGAAATTTGAATATACACTTGTTATAAACAGTATTTTGTTACCAGAATAACTTTATATCCTTAAGTTTGCTTGTATTTGTATATATTGAGTTGCCAAGTATTTTGATATATATTTATTTTGTTTTGATCATTATACTCAGGTTATTATAAGAATACGACCTCTGAGTGGTTCTGAGATTTCTTTGCAAGGATCTAGTAAATGTGTTAGGCAAGATAGCTGTCAGACAGTTACATGGACTGGGCATTCGGAATCACGTTTTACGTTTGACATTGTTGCCGATGAAAATGTTAGCCAGGTATAGCTCAACTTACTTCTTTTACTCACTTACATTTGTCTCTGTCATTTCATGGTATTCATATTACACTTATTATAGGAAATGCTATTCAAAGTGGCTGGAGTTCCAATGGTGGAAAATTGTATAGGCGGCTATAATAGTTGCATGTTTGCCTATGGCCAAGTGAGTTTCTCTATTCTTACTTCAAATTGTTATAGTTCTTCTTTCAATGGACTTTGATATATGAGTTGAATTCCTTAAGAAAGAAGGGGCTGAAGTGGATTTTCCATCTTTGGAGGATATATCTATAAGGCTAACTTAATTGCCTTGATTAATAAAGATCAACCTGCTTCTCTTTTTAATTCATGGCAATAAAACTTGTAGTGATGTCAACTTGTTAAACTTTTGGTTGCGTTCTTGTGTCAGAATTTAATGTTTATATGCAGACTGGAAGTGGAAAGACTCACACGATGCTTGGAGACATTGAGGGAGGCACTCGAAGACACAGTGTCAATTGTGGGATGACACCTCGAGTCTTTGAATACTTATTTTCAAGAATTCAAAAGGTATATGCTTTGAATACATGATAATCTTGGCCAGAAGTTGGAAGATGGATATGCATCCTCTTTCATGAGTGGAAGAAATTCTTCCTATACAATTAAATTGTAAATAATCTTTCTATACAGAGATCTAAGCGAAATATGTGCACATTGTTATAGGATTTTGCATATGAAATGGTAATCATTGGTTGTGAAGTATTTCAAGAGGCTTATGAAGGCTTAGTTGTCAACGTGTGTTTTTCTAGCTTCTTAAGAGTAGACGGTGCATATATGTGGTCGTAAAGTTACTGAATTCCTTTTAACTTAATTACAAATTGAAGGTCTATGACACATGTGTATGCACAAAGTTAACATTTATGTTAAAATGGGAGCTTCTTAAGACTTGATGGTGCATATATTTTTAGAGTAATCAAATTTCTTTAAATTCATTACATATTGAAGTCTATGGCATTTGTGAGCACACAAACTAATATGTTCAAGGTTTGGATTGAAAGATAACTGATTTACTATCTTTCATTTTCTAAGGGTTATTTTATTTGTGTAGATTGTGTTTTTGACTTCTAAGTCAACCTCTCATGGTTTAGTTGTGGTCTCACAGGAAAGGGAGGCACGTAGAGATGAAAAAATAAGATATACATGTAAATGTTCATTTCTGGAAATATACAATGAGCAAATTCTTGACCTTTTGGATCCTTCATCCACCAACTTACAGGTAGCTGAGAGGATTTTAGAATTTACATGTTATATTCATCTTACTTTTGAATTTTTTTATTTTATTTTATTTTAAAAATCCCATCCTCCACACAAAATAAGAAACAGGCAAGACCATTTGTGTTTTAGTGAACCTTCTCACATTTTTAGTGATGAACAGTTTATGAAAGTTTCATTTTGTCTAAATAGGTCATTTCAAAATATTTTGAGTCATTCTTAATTTCCTTCTACAAAAGTGACCACTCTAATATTTGGCCGGTGTGCTACAGATAAGAGAAGACACTAAAAAGGGGGTTTATGTAGATAATCTTTCCGAGATAGAAGTTGCAAGTGCTAGAGATGTGATTCAGCAACTTGTTCAGGTACTGCAACTCCATTACCTAATTTTGTTTATGGTTCTCGATCAGATCAAGTCAACATCATGTTTCTAGCTGTTCAAATTAAATTGTGTGAAACTTTGCTTGAATTAATGAAGCATTTGTAAATTGCTATATAACCTGTAAGAATATATTTGGCATTTAATGATCATGTCTAGGTGTGAGTTTCTTATTGATTTATCTTTATCCTAGTATTTGTTTTCTTTTTCAAAAATATTTTTTTTGCATGTCACTGGTCTTCTTTTAATTTGGAAAGTAAATTGAAATTTAAACCAGTACATATTCATCATAAACCTATCTAGATCCCCCCCCCCTCCCCAAAAAAGAAGAAGCAATCTTAAGTCTAATAGGATGGCAGGCAGAAATTAGCAAACATTAGTTCTTTGGCTGTAAGAGATGGGCAAAACAAATCAAAATTTCTACAATACTCGTTACATCTCCCCCACCCTTCATTCTGTCTCATTTTTTTGGTTGCTGAATGTCCATCATTTATAATATTCCAGGGTGCTGCAAATAGAAAGGTAGCTGCCACAAATATGAATCGTGCTAGTAGTCGGTCTCATAGTGTGTTTACATGCATCATAGAAAGTAAGGTGAGTAGCCTTTGTTTACTAAAATTTCTCCCCCATTCATTTATGATTGTGAAATGAGCACTATTAATTCTTCTTCTATTTCCTCACTTTTTTTATACCTGACCAAGTGTTTGTTTTTAGTGGGAATCTCAAGGAGTGACTCATCATCGGTTTGCTCGGCTTAATCTTGTTGATTTAGCAGGCTCTGAAAGGTAAAATAGTATTTTTGACAGAGATGCGGAGTTTTGATTTTTTTTTGTTTTGAATGATCCAAAATCAATACCCATAGATATTTTAACCTTTTTATTATTATGATATTTTTTTTATCACAGGCAGAAGAGTTCTGGTGCTGAAGGTGAACGCCTAAAGGAAGCTACCAACATCAACAAGTCCCTTTCGACTTTGGGGTTTGTTATTTCTACTTTGCATCCTCAATTTAGCAAAGTTGAAATTAAAAAGTTCTGCAGTAACTTTGTAAAATTAAACTTATTCTATTTGATTTTCCAAAAAATGACATCTAACTGAATTGGTTTGAAATGCAGACTTGTGATTATGAACCTTGTGAATATATCTAATGGAAAATCACTCCACGTTCCTTACCGGGATTCAAAGCTCACATTTTTGCTTCAGGTGAATGCTCTAAACCACTAGGCACACTTTTTATTCTTTTAGTCTATATATCAGTACCACATCTACTGATTTCTATTGCTCCAGTCTTGTATATAATTTAGTTTGATTAAGGTTAGTACAGTTATTTCATGTCAGTGTCCAATATTGTGGAAAAGCTGTTGGCTAGACTGGTATGAAAGGAAAAAACTTTTGTGATGTTTAATGTGATTGGTCAGTTCTCTTTTTCGAAATATTTTATGGCCAACTCATGCTCACATTGTTAATCATGTAGAAGATGTAAGTCACCAAATATTCAATTAAACTTATCTATTTCCTTTCTGTTTTTCTTGAGACTTCTTTTACATAGCGTGTTTGATTGAAATATCAGTGTCTTCAATTTGTCTACTTGTGATTGCATAAGTCTGCTTCTTATGAAAAAGTGTTCACTTGGAAAAGTCAGAATCTTCTGTATAATCAATGATTTGTAATGAGGCAGTCTTATAAATTTGCTTATTCCTTCTCTTTCAGGATTCACTAGGAGGGAATTCAAAAACTACAATAATTGCAAATATTAGTCCTTCTAGCTGGTCAGTGGCTCTTGCATTTATATGGTTACTTGCTTTCAGCCCTTCACTGCAATATAAACTTCTATTATGTATTATTTGGACTTTGATTGCCTTGGAGTATGAGTTAAAACCATTCCAAAAAAATAAAATAAAAAAATCATCTGTAGACAATTGTAACTGACGTCTTTCACATTTATTGGTTGGTAAGATAAATAATTTAATTGCTTACACAATACAATATACAGCAAATAACTAGAAAAGGAAAAGAAAATATAGAGCAAAGAATTACAGATTACCCGACCTGAAGTGAGCACACAAGAAAATACAGCGCAAAGCACTTAAAAAAGAAAGTATAGAGCACGAAATACAGATTACCCGTCCCTGAACTAAGCACATTACACAAAGACACCTAAATCCTATAAGCAACTGGAGTAGGCATATGAAATTATGAAGACCTGATTGTGAAAACTTATGATCTTATTCTGTTTGGAGACTTGGAAGGGACTACGGTTTTACTAGAATTTCAAGAAAAATTAGTTTGTTTGTGATATACATACACACATTATGTCATGTGGAAATATTTGCGCTTGGCTTTTGACATTTATTTGTTTGAGATAATTTGGTCTTGTATAATAATCATTTTGGGTCTTGCAGCTGTTCCCTGGAGACTCTAAGCACATTGAAGTTTGCTCAACGTGCTAAGTTCATTAAGAACCATGTATGTCATTTTTTCACTTTAGGATAGAGCCTGATCTTATTACATACATAACCACTTTGAGAATTATATACATGAACTCCTTTTCGTTATTTCATTTTTTGGGATTGTTTTTTTTGGGGGTGGGGGAGGGAGGGGTTCAAAGGGATCAATATGCCAGCTTCCTTTTGAAGTGTCTAGATCTATTTGCTTTTCTGTCGTCTATATTTGAAACATTCAATTGATTCGATAGCATAATGCAACTTATTCCAAGCTTTTCCTTCCGCCTTCCGATCTATTGTGGGGTCTAGATAATTCAGTAGTCCTTTAGTCTTTATGTCCTCATTTTGTATCTGCAGAAGTTTTACTAACTGAGTGCTGCTTTAAATTTCCCTCAGGCTACAGTGAATGAAGATGCTTCTGGAGATGTCCTTGCCATGAGGATGCAAATTCAACAACTCAAGGTTCTTACTTACTCTTTTTACTTATTCCATTTCCAACTAAGATTAAAATTATGAAATTCTACTGAATAGCTTGCCTTTAAATATATGTATGAATTTTTTCAGCCCTCTGGAACTTTTTTCAAGTTTCAAGAAAAGAGTCGAAATTAAAATGAAACACTTCTTCCCATCTTCTCTAAGAAATATAGATGATGTTTCACATGTAGCAATGGCATTTAAGCATTTTTTTTATTTTCTACTGAATATTGCTTGAAACAAGTAAAGTTATTATTTTCTGAATAAGCTATATAGTTGACTGATTAAGCAAGAGGGAGAGTCAGTTTCCCAGTTGGTCTAAACCTACGTACCAATTATACCTTGATCACCTAACTGGAAATGATAACTTCCTATAACCTACATATTTTTTATCTCCCTAATCCTTAATCCTCTCTCTCTCTCTCTCTTCCCTCGTCAATACAGCCTTGTCAGTTCCTTTGTCTTTTCCCCTCTACTTCTGCAAATCTTTCATTTATGTTCTATAATCCTAGTTGTACTTTTAATTCGTTACATCAAGATTTCTAAAATAATAAAGAATCATCTTGCATATTTGTGTAACCAAACCTAGAGTTAGGTTTGTGGAATGTTATTTCAGTGGATACAGTTAAAAAAACAAAAATGGTTTGATTGATTTCATTTGGGTTGAGTAACCCATAAGGCTATCTCATACTACTAAGGTTTAGAGTGTAACTGAGTTTGATTTCCCTGCTAAAGGGATGTGCATGGCTAGTTGGTGGTTGTGTTCAGCAAAACTTTACACTGTGTCAGTGGGAAGATTCTTTTTAAAATTTATAAAAATATACTTATTTGTGAAAAATTACTTTTTATGAGAAAATTAGTTGGTTTTATTGATAAAAAAGTGTTTCTAGCTCTAATAAGAAAGTGAGGCTTACATAAATAGTTTTTTGCTATACTGTTTTTGTGATTTGGCACTGTTATAGATAATTATTTCTCACCTGCAGAAAGAAGTATCTCGGCTGCAGAACATAGTTAACGGAGGAGCTGAAAATCATGAAAGTGAAGCTTGGTCTGTATCCTTTCCAGGAACTCCAGGATCCTTCAAGTGGGAAGGAATTCAAGGGTCATTCAGTCCATTTACATCTGATAAAAGGGTGTCGCAGGTGCTCTCAGTTCTTTCTTCCACATTGAGAAAAAACATTCCTCACATGGTTTAAATTCTAAGTAGTTTGGTTCCATTTTCAGAAAAGAGAGTATGAAGTTGCCCTTGTTGGGGCTTTCAGGAGGGAAAAGGACAAAGACATGGCATTGCAGGCATTGACTGCTGAAAATGAGGCGGCTATGGAATTGGTATGGTTTAAAAACACATTACTCTTCAATTTGATAGAAATTACTAGAAATTAAACTTAAAATGAATACCATACATTCGCTTCCTCCAAAAGTAGGAAATCTGTCTTCTTTTAATAACATAAATTACGTATAAAGGATCATGTGGTCACATTAATTCTTGTGTTCTCCTTCCCTAAAATAGTTCTTGATATATGAATGATGCAACAAAAATAAAAATAAAAGGTATATTAGGCAATATGACATGATATGAAAAAATGTAGTATATTTGGATTGACTCAGGCCAAACAAAGAGAGAAAGAGATACAAGGACTGAAAATGAGATTAAGATTCCGAGAATCTGGGATAAAGAGGTTGGAAGAGGTTGCTTCTGGAATGATTTCAGCCGAGACACATTTGTTGAAAGAAAAGGAGGAATACTTGAAGGAAATTGAAGTGCTGCGCAACCAGATTGATAGGAACCAAGAAGTGACAAGATTTGCCATGGAAAATTTGCGATTAAAAGAAGAGATCAGAAGGTATGTTAATGTTATTAGGACGATGCTATTGCCTTTAAAACTGACTGTTTGTGTAAACTGTTTTATTCCATCTTTCCCTTTTAGGAAGTCCAAAAATACTTTCCCATAACCAATTGTTTATACCATTTTAACTTTCATGTTGTCTTCAAGTGTCCTCTTTATTTATTCAAGTAGTTGAATTTTTAAACCTTATACTGTTGTTGATTCTTCATGCTTGGAAATGCAGATTAAAATTATCTCGTGAGGAAGGAGAACTGGAAAGGATGAATGAACAGATTATGATACTACAGAATAAGGTTCAACAGGGTTACTATTAAAGCTTTATTTCAACAGTCCTGAGTAATTATGTATGTTTTTATGCTTTGTTTTGTGGCCAACAATTTAAACATAACTTTCTCTTACGGTATGCAGTTGCTTGAAGCCCTTGACTGGAAACTTATGCATGAATCAGATTCCTCAACTTTTCAGGTTCTAAGAAAGCATAACTGAATCTAAAGGCTTCTATTGTTTGAAGATTATCTTTCTTGTAAACTCACCTTGTGGCTGTTTTTTAATGCTACAGAGAGGAATTTCTGATGCGGCGATGGATGTTCAAAATGATAGTAATCTGTTGGGGTCCAGTAAGGTAAGATCTATGCTCCCTTATAATTTCTCACATGTTTATATTTTGTTGATCTTTCGTCTATAAAAGATAATTTCTCACATGTTTATATTTTGTTTTGTTGATCTTTCGTCTATAAAAGATAATTTCTCACATGTTTATATTTTGTTGGCCTTTCATCTATAAAAAAAAGGAGGTGCTAAATGAAAATTCAATTTGAAAGATGAACCTGTCTTAACTATATAATGTTGAGATTTATGAGAAACGAAGAATTGAACAAGATAAAAAGGGTCGTCACTTGGTAGCTGTTAAAGATATGTATGTATTCCAAATGGGTACCTTGGTGCCTATTCAAAATCATGTCTAGCCCGGGTTTCCATAAGTAAATCCCTTCTGCATGTTAATGAATAAAGATTTTAAGTCTTCTCCACAATCAATGTGGAATATAGCACTTAAAATTTTAAAAAACATGCCTTTTTGCTATATTCTTCTTCTCTAATCAATGAAGGACTTCAAACCTTTGCAATTTTCAAGTTCCAAAGCATTGGTATGCCAATGCCTTTGGAAAATCTCAAAATATTATCAGTTGCATCCTGTCTTAGGGTCATATATATTTGGCATTTTATTGCCAGCCTGTAACCAAAACTTAACGGAAACTTTATGCCATATCATAACATTTAGAGGCACTTCTCATTATTTTCCAAAAGAATTTGCAACTGCCATTGCTAAATTTACTGAGAAACCCATCACATTATTTTTAGTAGTTGAATCAGCATGATAATGAGTTTGATCACCCTTATCTATATTTGGCAATCAAATTAATTCAGCAAAGAGTTATGGTATCTACCTAGGGGGGTCTGTTCCTGATAGCCATCAGGAAGTTTTATGCTCCTCCCTTCTTGCTACAACTTGGATATGCTGCAATGTCTATTTTAGCCAAGACATTGTGCTTGCTTATGAATACAATATATGTTTTCATCACAGGAATCAGCATCACCTTGGCTTGCTTCAGTCAATGAAGAGAATGAATTTCTTCGTATGCAGGTATATCTGCCTAGAACAGTTTTTATTTTCAATTACAATCATCGTAACCTACTTTCAGTTTTTCCATAATTGCAATACAAATAAGTTCATTTGGTCACAGGCTATTCAAAACCAATCAGAAATGGATACACTACGCAAGAAACTTGACTTCTGCATTGAAGAGAAAGACAAATTGGAGAGGTAACGGTTCAGTTTTTCTTGGATTTTTGCTCTCTGCTATTTATTAACATTGTCTAGTTACTAAAAATCTTTCTAGCCTTTAATTAATGATTTTCTCTTTTCCTAGCTGATTGTGTTCCCTAGCTAATACAGTGATTCTTCTATTTTCTTTTTATTATGTTTTGGGTTTCCTAGAATATTGTTACATCACTTTGCAACCATCTGTTCTACTATCATCTGTCATTTGTAAATATATTATTTGAAATGGATGATGATTCTAGCCACACCATAATGATTTCACAAACTTGCAGGCATGTTAATGATTTGGTAGCAGAATTAGAAGCAGAGAGATCTTTAAAAGCAGCAGCCATGATGGAACAGATACAGAAATCACAACTTGATCTCCCTCCACTAACATCTGATCACTTGACTGGTATACCTTTGAATGATCAGACAGAGCTTAAAACCATGGTGGATGCAATTGCCGCTGCAAGCCAAAGAGAAGCAAAAGCTCATGAAATTGCAGTTGTTTTGTCCAAAGAGAATGATGAACTCAGGATGAAACTTAAGGTCTTGATAGAAGACAACAATAAACTGATTGAAATATACGAACATGCAGTTGCAGAGAATATCAATAAAACCAGTAGTGGAGCTCAGAATTCTCAAGAAGAAAATACTGAAGATCAGAACAGTCACTTCACTGGATTTGCTGAAGAAAATGAGCTACAAAGAAAAAAGAATGTTGAGAACCTAGAACATCAACTTGCTGAAATGCACGAAGAGAATGAGAAGTTACTTGGTCTATACGAGAAAGCAATGCAAGAGAGGGATGAATTTAAAAGAATGCTATCTTCCGATAGACAGATGCTTGAGGAAGTAAAGGGAGACTTTAGTTGCCCAGAAAAGCTTGTTATGGTGGATGAAGGGGAATCTATGAGTTGTGAATCTTCTATATCTGGTAAGGAAGATATCAAGACAGAGGAAGCTGATTTCTTTGGATCAAATGTGCAGGATGAAGCTGAAGATATCCAGATAGAGAATCCAACTACTGCTGCTGAAGAAAAAGATTTATTGGAGGAATCTTTATTTGAAGTGAATGTGCTTGATGATTATAGCCAATGTTATGGAAGTCCACGAACAAATGATTATCTTGATATTGATGAACATCCTAGCTTTGTGGATGCAAGAAGCGTTATAGAGTGTGACTACGTGGATCCAGATGTGCAAGAGAGAGTAGAGGCAGATGGGTTAGATGTATTAGGTGGAGGTAAAATGATTATCGAGGAAAGTGGTTTTCCTGGATTGAATGCAGAATGTCTTGAGAATATTCAGGTGGATGACATGAACAAAAATGCTAGCGATGGCATGGACATGGAAGCAAAGTCAGCAGATGCCACTGGGATAGACGTGTCGAAGGATTTATTTTCAGTCAGGCTGAAGCTGGACAAAGTACAAGAAATGCTTTCGCATTCAACTCGGACTATTACTGTGTTTGGGTCACTTGAGAGAGCAATCATTGAGATTGAAGAGCTCTCAAGAGAAATTGAAGCATTAGATAATAGTATTTGTGTGAAAAGGCAGGAGTACATGTCGTCCAACCTTCTTTCTTTGGAGATGCTGGAAAAAAGAGCGCTAATTGACAAGAAGTTAACGGCACTTAAATACTCTGTATCAAGCTTCTCTTCATCTGTTGGTTATTTTGAACAGCGTGAAATTCAAGCAAGGGAAAAGTTAAATGTGTTGCTGTCTAGGTTAAACCAAAAGAAAGAAGAGTTGGCTTGTCTTGAAGTCCATAAAGATGAAACCGCGGAAGCTCAGAAGAAGATTCAACTATCTGAAGTTGAACTAAAGAACAATATCACAGAGTTGAAAGGGAAGATAGAGCAAGAGAACAGAAGGCAAGAAAATGAAAAGGTTCTCATTGCCATAGACAATGTTGACAAAACAGAGGCTCAGTCGTTGCAAAAAACCTGGCAGTTAGCTGGTAAAGCTACTGATTTACTGAAATCTGAGGAAGAGAAAACAAAGCTTCAACTTGAAATGAAGCAGGCTCGACATAAACTTGGTATCACAAGAAGGGAAACTGAAGTTTTAAACAGCCAGTTTGAGCAGGTGGAGAGTAAAATACAAGTTGTTCAAATGGAAATACAGAAAGGTTCGAAAATGGTGGAGGAGATGGACCACAAGCTTCAGAGTATCATTGAAGAGAGGGAACTGGTATTAGAAATGAAAGAAAATGGAATGACGGAATTTGAAAACCTGATCTTTGAATATCAGCAATCTTTGTTCGAATCACAATTGAAAGAGGAAGAGATGAAGATTTTGGAAGAAGAACTGCAAGTCAAATTGAGAAGAACAAAAGCGCTGCAAACTGCAAAAACTGCAGCTACAAAGAGAAAGGCTCAGCTATTGGAACAAACAATGTGCCATTCAAGTTTTCTATCTGACAAGATAGAGGAAGAGCTCCAAAATGTAAGGCAATCTTTTATGGAGTTGAAGTCATTGCTTGGAGATGACTGCTCAAGTGAAGCGTTCTGAATTTTTTGGTTCATATTACTCTCGTACAGAAAAAACACACCATTCTCGTGGTTGTCATTCACCTGAGCTCTGATTTGGTAGTACTATATTTTTTATCTGTGGATCACATGTTGTGAATACACAGAACAGAACAATGTAAGGAAACAAACTTGAACAAGCTGATCTTATGTTTTTCCACATGAGCAAATTCTTATATTTTACATGTAACATGTTTTGGGGCCTTTCCAGGGTGTGTAAATTGAGTCTAATTAGGCTAAGTCGGGTTTTCAAAGCTGGTTTTCAACTTGTTTCTAGCTTGAAAATAGAACTCATTGGCTCTTTAATCTCATTAGTCAATATTTAGCAAGTTTGTTGTTAATATTAGCAAGTAGTTGCAAGTGTTAAGATGAAATGATGCAATTGTGTTGAGAATTGGATCTGTATCAAATTATTTTTATCTGCAAGTTTTGCCCTTTTCTTTATGTGAGTTTTAACGAGAGTTGTATTTTCTACAAAAATAATGATAGGGCACTAGAATAAAAAATAAGAACTGTGTATTTTTTTCCCTACAGTTTAATATGTGCTATTTTTTCAAGATTTCTTCCAACAATACTTGTAGTTTTATGATTTTCCAATTTTGTCCGCTAGTATTAGAACTAGGTGGTTAACTGAGAAATCAATCATTTATCTTAAATGCACAACAATAAACCCTAAAAGAAGCAGCAATAAATCAGTATAATATTGATTCACTGCTACTCTCATTTTTATCTTTTTTTAAGACAAATAAAATAATTATCATAAATAAACCCCACAAAGCTGAATAAAAAAAATGATAGTAGTAGTGAAAAAGTTGGACAACCTAGTGTAGTTCGGAAAATCAGCAAAAACAGAAATTAAAAGTTTAGTAGTGATTTAACTACTCATATCAGCATAAAGATCTCAATAAACAGTAGGTCCTAATAACTTGAAGCATACACTAAAAGTAACTAGCTTTCTAACCCAGCACGGGTCTGTTTACATTCTTTCTTAGTTATGGGTGGTTGTGGTTAATTCAATCAACATCTAAAAATAAGAAATTGATATTTTTACAATACTTTTTAATATTTCCACATGAAAAGTGTCGCTATAGATGTACAACGAAGGTGAAAACCGTCGCTATAACATCGATAGCGACGATTTTCATTTAGAAATATGTCGTGGATTTATTAGTTTCCATAAAAATATCTCACATGCTATGCAGGGTGTCGAGTAAAATTCACAATCCAATATTGAATAGCTAATTAAGTTTAACATTAATTATTTTATATTTTACTAGAAAAGAAAGGAGGTAAAAAAAATTCCTGAAGCACATTGTTCGGTCATTCTTTCCTGACAATCTTTTCAGGATTTTTTTGAAAAAATGTGATAGCAAATATTTGATTGTTAGAAGAATATTGAATAGGAAAGGATCCTTTACTATTACCACTACTTTCCCTGCGATTGTAGCAGTATCAACACGGACACTCGTCAACCGCTTCACCTCTTGCGCAAAATTATTTGACTGCTCTGTGCCTAAATCATACCCTCTCCACCTGTCGAAATAAAAATGAGCAAACCATGAAATACGAAAGATATTTGAGTAAAGAGTTCAAGAGTTATCCTATCATGATGCTTGTGCAACAGAATATAAAGTTCCAGATTTTTTCAAACTAAATACAGATGTATAAAGTTGGGAGTTACTTAACAAACCTCTGAGAAAGGTCATGATTTCATGAATTCCATCAACAACTTTCATTTTTTTAATCAAAGCCATGATATGTAGCTCCTAATAACTTGAGGTACTCAAGGGGGTAACCATCTGCATCACCACTAACAAAATTAGATTTAAATATAATTTGTACATTCTAATGCAGCTAAAGAACAAAATGTATGGGATTGCAAAATTTTTAAGGTAATATGAAATTAATATTTAATGACGGGAAAAATTAACAAAAGAAGTATTGCAGACAATAATGAATAAGATTAAGGTCTGAAATTTTTTTCTTACAACAAAAGCACCATAAGAGTGTCCTGTTGCTGGGACAAAAACTCTCATAAAGATAACATTATATTGGAACATGCTAATCCTCCCAATCAAATAATTTAATTTGATAATGCTTACCCAAAAAGATAAGATAATAAGGTGATTTAAAATCATATAATTTAAATTTTACCTTTTAAGATAATAGGTCATGGGAGGTTTGCAGAATCCAATCTCAAGATACTAACTATATCTGGTCCCAATAATTTCATAAAATTGGGGAAAGAAAATGAGTACATTAGACCTATTCTTACCTTACCAATTTTTTTTCATCTGTTTTCTTCGTTGAACTACTTTCAAAATTGTTTAATCTCTCGCAAAATCATTGTGTAATGTCTTCTTCACTTAAAGGATCAACTATATTACACCAAACGAAGGTATTAGGAAATAAATAGAAAATAATCAAAAAAAATAGTAAAAGAAAAAGAGAAGAAATATTGAAGATAAAGAGAAAGTTAAGCTATCAAGTCATGCAAAAAGAAAGTCAGAAAATTTACATACGGAAATAGACGTTTGTCGAAGTTTGAAGTAGAAAAGAGATCACCTCCATAGGTTGCATCAACTCAGACAGCCAGGCGCATATAAAACGATTATTTTGCAGTGATTTATTTGTTTTTGTAATTCTAAATGTTCAGTTTTTGGGAAAGGGACAGCAGACTATCATAATTTTTCTTGATCTTTGATAACTATATCATAATCCAAGTATTTCTAGACTAGATATTTAGAAACAAACCTTTACTTTGTGTTTCAAAAAAACAAACGAAAAAGAAAACATATGCTAATAGCTTCAGAGTTGCAATTTTTGTCAATATGGTTATCTGTGATAATTTGTTTCAACTTGGGTATATCAGGTATTATATTTTTGAAAATTTATTCATTAGTTTCACTCATTTCATCACTATTTTATGTACATAATACTGAAAAGTTATAACTTATAACCTATGAATTGGTACAAAAAGTAATAGACAGAAACAATCGCTATTTCCTTCTCTTCCATTTTTCTAAAACCAAATATACTCGAGAGTCAATTCAAATGCACAACTAAAGCATAATCTAAACCAAGCACAATTGATCATATATAATGAATTACCAATTTAAAAGACGCAAGATAAACCATACTAGGTATGAAAAAATGATCCCTATAAGTGTGCAATCTGCCAAACTATCTACCAAGTTAGGAAAACAACAAAAAAATGGGTTGCTCCAAGTAATAGTTTAATGCAAAACAATAACATCTTAGGGGCAAATTCCAATTGTGGAATCATCTGAGTTGAAAATCAAGCCATTGGTTCTAATATATTTGTAGCCACACAGGTTGTAATATAAATGCATGGCCTACATATATCATAAATGTGACGCCCCCAAAATTAGGTATACGTCACCCATCTTGAGTCGTCAGATACATAGTACAGAATACAAATACAACTGATTAATACAACTGTCGTGTACAATACGACAGAACATAAACTGTGAGTTTGAATACAAATATTATCTTCTAGAGAGTATTCATACTCAAAAGGAGTCCTCATTACACTTATTAACACACCATTACATAGAATAGTGAGGACTACTAACTAATACTATCATTCGGACCATCACTCCGTACCCCGACTTGTCCCAGCTACGTTCTCATTTCCTGAAGAGAACAGTGAAAGAAAGGGTGAGCTCAACTAGCCCAGTAAGAAATATTATGACTAAGATAATGCAGAATAAATTATCATTAGCCTTCAACAATGTTAAACTGATAAAATATAATAGACATCAAGTTTAACTGTAGCGGAACAAGCAATCCATTAAAAGAGTCAAGTAGAAAATAAACTCTACTATCTTTTATGATTTAAAAAGTTTTTCAACACTGTAATCGCTGAGACTCAGCTTAATAAAATAATCCACATCATCGAATCACCCCTGCACTACGGCCAAGGATATTCGTGTATTCATTAATGGTCATGATCATGCCAACAACTGTCCATCAATGCACTACGGGCCAATGAGGACTTTTACCACATCATTTGTAACATTACGGTCATGATTATACCGAATAATCCCTGGTCATAATCATACCAAGTCCATCTATGCACTACATGCCACAGATGACTTTCAACATTTTATAAACATGAGGATGATGACAATGATATAAGAATTCAATAAAACAAGTTCAAGAATTAATTTATCCAGGAATTAACAACGTCCAAATTGTCAACATGATACTGCATTGTGGAGTAAAATTCAAGAATGCTTAGAAGAATATTTTCTTGAAAAAATACTGGATGAAACGCAACTATCAAGGATATTCCACAAATTTCATGGAGTATAGAAGTCAAAACTTAACCAACTGAGTACAATAAAGAATGGAATAACAAAAGAAATCACCATGCATGCGATAGACCGCACAGACAGGTTATTCCAATAGAATAATAAATAATGGAACCAGGTCCGGCGTAAACGCACAGACAGGATATTCCGACAGAATAATAAATAATGGAACCAGGTCCGGTGTAAAACACACAGACAGGATATTCCAACAGAATAATAATAAAACGGAACCAGGTCCGGTGTAAAACACACAGACAGGATGTTCCAACAGAATAATAAACGGAACCAGGTCCGGTGTAAAACACACAGACAGGATGTTCCAACAGAATAATAGAAGAATGTCACCAAGTATAGGGTAGACCGCGTATACTGGTTATTCCAACAGAATAATAACGAATGGAATAACAGAAGTTCTCTTCATGAATATAAAAGAAATAATATTCCCTACCTTAAAAGAACTGGATATTGGAAAAGTGATGTAGCAGAATACTTTTATTCTCTCTCTCTTATTCTCTCTATACTTTCTCTCTCTATAGCTTGAATGAATTCGTGAAAAATAATGAAGCCCTAGGCCTCTATTTATAGAAAAACTGAGGGTGGCTCTTGGTCTTAACGAAGGGTCAAATGACTCTTGGTCTTAACGAAGGGTCAAATGACTCTTGGTAATATTGAAGGGACAACTACTATTGACGAAAGTAATTACTATTGACCAAGGTAAATACTATTGACGAAGGTAATTACTATTGACCAAGGTAAATACTATTGACCAAGGTAAATACTATTGACGAAGGTAATTACTATTGACCAAGGTAAATACTATTGACGACGGTAATTACTATTGACGACGGTAATTACTATTGACGACGGTAATTACTATTGACGACGGTAATTACTATTGACGAAGAGACTCTTAGATGATGACATATGGCCCCCCATAAAATAACCAAACTTACCACAACGTCTCAATTATTGATTTAATAATATAACATATTATACAGACGATACTATGACGATAATTTAAAAGATATGATGCAGCAATTACTGTAGCAATAATTGAGTATAGCTGAGTGACTTCTCACGTAAGCATCAATAATCAATACCGTGTGCTACTATGCAACCACGCGTATTACTGTACTTTTACTACCGAGTAGTTCAACAGTTTTAACGGTTTTAACGGTAACACTTCAGCCGTTATTTTTAATAAAATATCTTTGTCGTTTTCTCAATCCGACAATAATTCTGTTGTGGGGTCCACCAATGATTGTGCCGTCGTACGAATATTCCTCGACAAAAAGAATATTCTCCGACCAAACGAATATTTTATAACAACTTGCATACTTTGCAAAATTTATAAATACTACCCATAACTATTATATCAAATCCACACCATAATATAAAAAAAATTATTTCGAGAAAAATTAAATATTTATTCATAAAATCTGGGGTCTCACAATCTCCCCTCCTTATGGAATTTCGCCCTCGAAATTTACGTACGTACTTGGTATGCCAAACATGTGAGGATACCTTGACTTCACTTCAAATTCTAACTCTTGAGGTATAACCTTTAAGCATCGAATATGATCCTTCTTATCCAAGATGTTAACACGTATCTCCTCATACGTTAAATATTTCGCTATCTCGTTCGGTTCTAAATTAATAATGTGGTTCGGGTCGTCCACATATTTACGTAACATCGATATGTAAAAAAAAAATGTTCTGAACACGCAACATACTTGGCGGTAAAATGAGTCTTTAGGCCACAGTTCCTACTTCATCGAGGATTTCAAATGGGCCAATTAAATCGAGAGTTGAGATTTCCTCTCTTCGTCGATTCTTGCTTCTAGAATAACGCCCTCTTGAACCTTCTTCTTCACATTTATCAGCTCTGAGTATGTAGCTTGAGCGGCTTTAACTTTATCGATTAAAGTCGATTTTAATCGTATATTCGTTATCTTCACGTGGGTTCGTATATTCGCACTTGTAACCGTATACGATCTTCTACACAACGCGTCAGCTACCACGTTCGCTTTTCCACGATATTATTGAATGGTACGATCGTAATATTCAACAGCTCGAGCCAATGTCTTTGGCGCATAATACGTTCGTTTTAGTTGAAGAAATATTTGAGGGTTTAAGAAATGGGTTTTGTACTGGGGTCAATACAAAATTCAATTTTACGCTCTGGGGTAGGCTAAGAAGTCTTCAAGAATACGTCAAGAAATTTATTAACAATAGAAATATCGTTCAAAACTGTGACCCTCATCCAAGACTTGGATAACACGTCACATTGATACCTATCAACTTGCCACCGTCATTTACAACGTCTCCTACGGAAAGTCTAGCTTCGGTGCATTCCACACCAGGAAGTCAACAACGAAAGGAACGGGAATTTTTACTTATGGCTTGATACGACAATGATTGACTTTAGTGATTTGGTTACTTGAATTCGCATAATAGGTTGGTTAGGAATATGAAAGCTAACAACCTTACGAAAAGCATGATGAGCAGTTAACCAATCGTTTCCAAAAATCACATCAAAGGCAAGTATTTTCAAAGAGATAAGATCGACAGGTAACGTGAAAGTGTTGATTTGAACAAGATTTATAAATAGTGGAGGTAATGAAGATTTCTCCCAATTGACTTTAAACAGACATATCAAAGTCTAAGTTCTCCGGAGTTAACTTCAAACATTGAACATAACTAGGTGAAATAAAAAAGTGAGTAGAACCGGTATCTAACACGGTATAGACTTCGCAAGAGTTTATGACTAACATACCCGTGATAATTTTATTCAGGTTCCTCGTCACGAAAAAAAACGCTTTCTCTTAAACTACTGGCTTTGGCTTTTCTGGGACGGTCTTTGGTGCCTCCATCCTATCTGAACTTGTCTTCGGTGAACGACAAAATCGGGCTAAATGACCTTCTCTTCCACAATTATAGCATGCTTTGGATGGCACCAAGCAGTTTGGACTGATGTGTCCCTCCCCTCCGCATTTGAAGCATATGATAGGTGGTCGTTCTCCTTCCTTAACAACGGGTGCTGGTGCTGACGTCTTTCCATCATTGTTGAATTTTCTCTTCTTGAAATGTCCATTCTTATTGTTTTGACCATGATTACCATTGAAGTGGTTACCATTTCTGGCATGTTGATTCCCTCCATGCTTATTGTCACCGCTTTGATGATTGTTATCACCAGTATTATCATTTTTCCGGCTGCTCTCTTTTGGTTGCGTTGACTCGTTATCGCGTTCTACTAATTGAGCCCTATTTACAACATCTGAATACAGACACAGTTTATGAGAAATAAGATATTGACGTATCTCCGGTTTCAAACCTCTTAAAAATATCCGCGTCATTCTCTCTTCATTATCCACCAAGTGGGATGCAAATCGGGACAACTCGGCAAACTTGGCTTCGTACTGCGACACGGTCATGTTGTTTTGCTCCAACTTGATAAATTCCACCTCCTTCATGTGACGAATACTTTCGGGAAAGTACTTGTCATTGAACAGTTCTTGGAACTTCTCCCAAGACATCTTGAGTGCGTCAGGCTGGGTACGTCTTACAGATTCCCACCAGTAATCTGCCTCTTCACGCAACATAAAGGTGGCAAAGGGAACCTTTTGCTCCTCGGAGCATCCCAAGACATCAAATATCTTGGTGATCTGCTTTAACCACGTCTCCGCCTTAAGTGGTTCTGGCTTTCCCAAAAACTCCGGTGGTCCTAGCTCCTTGAATTGCTTAGCGGTGACCAACCGTGAGTTGTCATTGTTTCCTCCTTCATTTTGGATAGGAGCCGCTCTCGCCCGTTGTTGCATGAATTGCATAAAGTCTCTGACCATCCCATCATTCACCATTTCATCGGTGTTATTATTTTTATGAGGATTATTGTCCTCTGGTTGCACATTACCCTGAGCATTGATCATTGGTGATTCAATAGTCTCATGTGCTTCATTGTTTATCTCAACATTTTCGGATGCCATTTGCAAATACTGCAACAAAACAAGGGTTAATTAACATATAACATATTATCCATATACTTTGACCGACCAATTAAATACCAAATAAACTTAGGTAGGTCATACTAGCGAAGGAATTCCCCGTCTCTCCCCTCCTAGTTTTATACTCACATCCTAGCCAGGGATCATATCCCTAAGCTCTGATACCAACTGTGACGCCCCCAAAATTAGGTATACGTCACCCATCTTGAGTCGTCAGATACATAGTACAGAATACAAATACAACTGATTAATACAACTGTCGTGTACAATACGACAGAACATAAACTGTGAGTTTGAATACAAATATTATCTTCTAGAGAGTATTCATACTCAAAAGGAGTCCTCATTACACTTATTAACACACCATTACATAGAATAGTGAGGACTACTAACTAATACTATCATTCGGACCATCACTCCGTACCCCGACTTGTCCCAGCTACGTTCTCATTTCCTGAAGAGAACAGTGAAAGAAAGGGTGAGCTCAACTAGCCCAGTAAGAAATATTATGACTAAGATAATGCAGAATAAATTATCATTAGCCTTCAACAATGTTAAACTGATAAAATATAATAGACATCAAGTTTAACTGTAGCGGAACAAGCAATCCATTAAAAGAGTCAAGTAGAAAATAAACTCTACTATCTTTTATGATTTAAAAAGTTTTTCAACACTGTAATCGCTGAGACTCAGCTTAATAAAATAATCCACATCATCGAATCACCCCTGCACTACGGCCAAGGATATTCGTGTATTCATTAATGGTCATGATCATGCCAACAACTGTCCATCAATGCACTACGGGCCAATGAGGACTTTTACCACATCATTTGTAACATTACGGTCATGATTATACCGAATAATCCCTGGTCATAATCATACCAAGTCCATCTATGCACTACATGCCACAGATGACTTTCAACATTTTATAAACATGAGGATGATGACAATGATATAAGAATTCAATAAAACAAGTTCAAGAATTAATTTATCCAGGAATTAACAACGTCCAAATTGTCAACATGATACTGCATTGTGGAGTAAAATTCAAGAATGCTTAGAAGAATATTTTCTTGAAAAAATACTGGATGAAACGCAACTATCAAGGATATTCCACAAATTTCATGGAGTATAGAAGTCAAAACTTAACCAACTGAGTACAATAAAGAATGGAATAACAAAAGAAATCACCATGCATGCGATAGACCGCACAGACAGGTTATTCCAATAGAATAATAAATAATGGAACCAGGTCCGGCGTAAACGCACAGACAGGATATTCCGACAGAATAATAAATAATGGAACCAGGTCCGGTGTAAAACACACAGACAGGATATTCCAACAGAATAATAATAAAACGGAACCAGGTCCGGTGTAAAACACACAGACAGGATGTTCCAACAGAATAATAAACGGAACCAGGTCCGGTGTAAAACACACAGACAAGATGTTCCAACAGAATAATAGAAGAATGTCACCAAGTATAGGGTAGACCGCGTATACTGGTTATTCCAACAGAATAATAACGAATGGAATAACAGAAGTTCTCTTCATGAATATAAAAGAAATAATATTCCCTACCTTAAAAGAACTGGATATTGGAAAAGTGATGTAGCAGAATACTTTTATTCTCTCTCTCTTATTCTCTCTATACTTTCTCTCTCTATAGCTTGAATGAATTCGTGAAAAATAATGAAGCCCTAGGCCTCTATTTATAGAAAAACTGAGGGTGGCTCTTGGTCTTAACGAAGGGTCAAATGACTCTTGGTCTTAACGAAGGGTCAAATGACTCTTGGTAATATTGAAGGGACAACTACTATTGACGAAAGTAATTACTATTGACCAAGGTAAATACTATTGACGAAGGTAATTACTATTGACCAAGGTAAATACTATTGACCAAGGTAAATACTATTGACCAAGGTAAATACTATTGACCAAGGTAAATACTATTGACGACGGTAATTACTATTGACGACGGTAATTACTATTGACGACGGTAATTACTATTGACGACGGTAATTACTATTGACGAAGAGACTCTTAGATGATGACATATGGCCCCCCATAAAATAACCAAACTTACCACAACGTCTCAATTATTGATTTAATAATATAACATATTATACAGACGATACTATGACGATAATTTAAAAGATATGATGCAGCAATTACTGTAGCAATAATTGAGTATAGCTGAGTGACTTCTCACGTAAGCATCAATAATCAATACCGTGTGCTACTATGCAACCACGCGTATTACTGTACTTTTACTACCGAGTAGTTCAACAGTTTTAACGGTTTTAACGGTAACACTTCAGCCGTTATTTTTAATAAAATATCTTTGTCGTTTTCTCAATCCGACAATAATTCTGTTGTGGGGTCCACCAATGATTGTGCCGTCGTACGAATATTCCTCGACAAAAAGAATATTCTCCGACCAAACGAATATTTTATAACAACTTGCATACTTTGCAAAATTTATAAATACTACCCATAACTATTATATCAAATCCACACCATAATATAAAAAAAATTATTTCGAGAAAAATTAAATATTTATTCATAAAATCTGGGGTCTCACAATAAACAGATAATAAGAAGAAAGTAAAGAAAATCAATTAAATGCAAAAACATACAGCAAGTAGATAGTGGAACATAAAAAATGGACCTTTGATGCACAGTACACAGACATTCAAATAAGGACAGGGCAACTGTCATACATAATTTATATTAATAAAAATTAATCTCAAGGGGAGAAGGCAATTATATTAGTGCAAGTGCTCTCCATTGCCAATCATAAGGAATAAGTTTATATGACTCCACCCATATACCAGTTTTATTTTGATTTATTGTGAAGGTTGCTTTATTGCTTCAGCACAATGCATTCATTAAAAATCCATAAAGATTAATAAGTAAAATGTGTTAGGTACTCAATAAAACGAAATGAGACTCCTTAACGGCTGCACATAGACTAATGAGAAAATTGGGGGTTGTGCAGGGAAAAAAAGGGAAGAAAGTTACTACACTTACCAAAATATCCTCTTTGTCGCATTTTAACAAACAACTAATGTGCATCATCCCATGTCAGCTCCATATATCCAACTTTCAAAAAATTAATGCTTCTTTCTGCAATTTTTTGACAACCAACATAGGAAGTCAATATCATTATAAATTAATACATGCCAAACATATTCAGAAACCAAAAATCACACAATCACAAACAACCAAAGGAAATCAATACCAATGCGGATGGAACACCCAAATATCACACACAAAAATCACACAAACATAAACAAATGCATACATAATCATGTGCACACATGATCTGGATAAACCCATATGGATAAACACACCTTGATCTACAACGTTCACATTCACACATAACGTACCAAGAGAGAAATTTATAGAACCTAAATTGAAAGTAAAATGATGAATACTTACCCTTAGGCCATAACTTCTAGCACTTCCTAAAAATGATGTTTTCGTTATCGAGTCATCGCTTTTACCCGTTGCTGCGCCAAGAAGTTGAATTGAAGTGAGGAGAGTCTAGATTTTTATATGAGAGGGGTTGTGTCCATAAACCTGTAATTGTTAATAGTAATGAATTTTCCACCAAATTTTTTGTATTGAGATTTTTAATAATCAACAAATAATCTGCTACTTACGTTGATTGATGATCTCACGCTCTACTTTTAATTACCGTACTCTATATATATGCACGAATTATGAAAAACAGTAACTATTCTAAGCAGTAAATTAAAACAAATGAATGCCTATAATGGAGGTTATAGGTTTTTCTTTCTTATTGGCATTTTATCGAACACGTAATCTGTAGCGTACCATAATTTACAGTTTGGACAGGACACTGTAATTCCTTGAGCACTTTCTTACCTGAAACTTTAGGCCAAATTAGAAGAGACGCAGAGATTTGGAAAATAACAAATCAATTAGAATAAACGAGCAAAATGTATAAAATTAATATTAATTGATATATATTAAACATCCCAAGAAAAACACTGTAAATCTGTTTGAACATCAAAATTGAAATTTCTTTCATAGAACTCAACTGAAGCATACAATAAGGAACAAATTTACACGGTAATCCCTTAGACTTGCTGAATAGAATAAATCAAGGAGTTTCATTTTGTAAATCTGTTAATCGCGGCAGCTAAACACATAAAGGAAGAGACCGACTTTGAAGAAGAGTGAGAAGAGGTGGCTTGTATAATGAACACTCAAGCCACGATTCAAAATTAGTGTTACAACTCACAACCGAAATAGAGAGAGAAAGAGGAAACGATGAGTTATATGACCCAGACAAATCTGGACAAAACCCAGACAAATCCGGACGAAACCCAACAGGAACGAAATTCCTGTTGTGGTTTTATATTCTTAGGTTGATTTAGCCTCTAGTTTTTCCTACATTTGAAATAAGGCATACCAGAAGAGCCAGTGATGTCTTCTGCCAGCATCAACAGCATATGGCTTCTTTTTCAACTACACCAATTTGCCACAATGCATTTGTGAAGTGCACAAAAAGAATGGTTAAAAGACCACATAGGCAGTTAGGCACTCGCTTAATATTTTGTCCTGCATATGCAGACAGCGAGGGAGGCATCAAGATGACAAGCATATATTCTATTTATATATACATTTGAATGGATTATATAAAGCATGCATTGAGTTCATGACTTACCTTCGCAAAAAGCAGCAGAATGAGAGATTCTTTTAACAAGTAGAAGGGAGATTGTTTGCCTGTTTTCTGGACCAGGATTGTAATAAACTAGAATGTCTTCAAACCTATTGTTTTTGGATGCACAAGTCTTCTCCGTTTTGGGTAGGTTTAGGAGGAATGTGATGCATTATTAAGCTAAGGAATCAACATCTTGAAGAGGTACATACGCACTGGATTGGACTTGACAAAATATGTGTACTCTGGTATGAGCGGCATCCAAGACACATGAATGATTGTGGGAAAATGTTCTGGCCAATGTTAACCTGCCATATAACAATGATGACAAAAATTGCTATTGATAGAATTCTCCCAAAAATCTTCTCTAGTAAAGACAAGTATCTTTCATCTACCATGCAATGACAGAAGAAACAGATTTCAGTTGGCATGGTGATGAATCCAAGTCATTTGTCAAAATTTAGTTGCAGGAGAAAAACATCTCATATCAGTTAAAAACTTCAAATCCATACCCCTTAATCATAAGAATGTTCATTTATTTCCCTCCAATGCAAAAACATCAAGAAAGCTACGAGGAAAATGACATATAGGTAATAACAAATTTGCAGAAGTTACAGGTATTAGACTGTTCGAAACCAAGATAAATAACTACTCTAATCGCCATGTGAGATGTAGGATACGCTAGTAATATTAGTAATGTTGGTCAAAACTTTTGAAGAACATGAACTGTTTGTAGAA
Source organism: Panax notoginseng (assembly GCA_016801055.1). NCBI lineage: Eukaryota > Viridiplantae > Streptophyta > Magnoliopsida > Apiales > Araliaceae > Panax > Panax notoginseng. Next base: position 201,788,927 of record CM029018.1, read on the forward strand.
CAGGTACAGAAAGAAAACAAAAATAAAAATTAACACCAAAAATATCTCAGTTTTCAACAAAGAACTCGTATAGGACTATCCTTCTAGATCTCAGAATCATTCATCATCAAAACTGCCGTTTAGGGTGAACAGAAAATAAAATACAACACTTCTTTTTAGGATCTAAAGATATTAGACTATCAACTTCTACACCTTACGCGCCAGAGTTCTCTGCTTTGTTGCATGCTGGACAACTTTTTCCTCCACAGGGAGGCCCTTACGCCGCCTCACACCATCAATAAGTTTTCTTGCCGTATTGGGTAGTACGCTAGAACCGTCTCCAAACTCTTCTTTTTCCTCTTCAGTTTTGGGTATGAAGAAAGGATCCTCAGGAAGTGCTTCCCAATGACTAAGAACAAGTAGAGCACTTGAAGCTCCAGAGGTCCATCTCCTCAGCTCATCTGCAAAACCAAAGCTCTCTGCAACTGGTACATATGCATGCACAGTGAACAAAGGAGACCCTTCCTGCATTTCTTCCTTTAACACTCTGGCCCGTCTACGAGCAAGCACTGCATACATAGGACCCAAATATTCTGTTGGGGTGTTCAATTCACAAAAATACAAGCCTTCCACAAGACGAGGTTTTCTCTGCAGTACGGCCGCCTTGCAGGCATCCTTGACAGCTGTCATAACTTGTCCGCTAAAGATGCCGTATTGCTCTGCTTGCTGATGAGAAGTTTCAGACTCATTTGATTGCCCAATCCATGGGGAAATGTAAGCCTCAACAACAAATGCCAAACCCCACATAGGTTCATCGCACAAAGGACCAGCCGCTGATGCAAGTTGAAACCCAGACATAACACTGCTCTCGAGACTCTCAGCTTCTTGGTACAAGGCATTAGTTGTCACTGTTGATGCCTCGTCTGCTGCATTTCCATTGCTGTGTACATCCACAAAGCCCAATCTCTCAGATACATAAGATGAACCTCGTATAAGAACAGAAGAATCAAACTTATTTGCTTTTAAATCGGGCGTGAGGAGGATGTTAGGACCAACCTGTCTAGGCCCCAGTGCCCAGATCCTCTTTAAAATGTTCTGCCACAATGTTTTACATTTCTCAACCAAATCCTTGTCTATTTCAGAGCCCTCATCTAAATCACTCTCAACAGCATCCAATATGCGTTTTTTAAGTGATTCAATTGAATTGTCATCTTCCACAAAGTTAACTTTCTGAGCTTCCAAAGTTTTATATGTCTGACCAGTTTTGCCCCCAATAATATCTCCAAGTAAATCAGAACTCTCACCAAGCACCTTAGTTAGGGCATTAGGAAGCTTCATGACCTGCACACGAACAACACACCTTCCATTGGGTGTTGTTTTCTCTATGAAGTCGGAGCTCCCAGTTAACAATTTTAGATTCTCTAGTGGATTGGATCCCTCACCTTCAATAGTCTCTCTGAAAGAGACAAGAGGTGGAGAGACTTCCAAGCTTACCTTTGCAAATCTCTCTTTCAAATCCTTGATACATCTTTCAAGATGAACCTCACCAGCAGCAGCAAGAACATGCTCCCCTCTTCCAGAAACAGTGACCTCCACAAAAGGGTCTGCATGGTTTAAGAGCCTCAAGCCTTTCATTAGTGCACCTATATCAGCAGGGTCAGAAGGCTCAATTGCAACTTTCATGGTAGGTGTAACCTGGAAAACCATACTAGAGAAAGGCCAACAGCTCTTTGTTGATGAAAGTGTTGCACTTTTCAATATATGTTGGCCAAGGCCTCGAATAGCAACTACATTTCCCGCCTTCGCGGATGCCACTGGTTTCAAGCCTTGACCCATCATTAGATACAGGGAATGCAACTCAGCTTCTTGCACATGCTTATGCATCGTTTCTCCCTTCAATGGGTCATATAACGCTGAAAGGACATAAACCTTCTGTCCTGAACAAAGAACCCCACTAAAAATCCTGGCAAATGCAAGGAAGCACTCATCTGAATCACCATGTCCACTATCTTCTGTAGAATTGTTTATAATCTCCCCATGTAGGCCCCTCTGAGGTAGCATCTTTAATGGAACAGCAAACATCTTCGACACAAAAGTAACACATGGCGCTTCAGGCCTTGAATCACAAGACTCAACAGATTTCCTCACAAGCTCTGCCGCAGCAAGTACATCAGAGCTAAGCTTGTCATCAACAATTTCTCTTTTAGGAAGCAAGCGCGATATCCGAAAAGACTGCGCTACCCTAGGGTCTGGCATATACTTCACCACCATAGACAAAATTGCATCCGATAACGGAAGCCAACGGCACATGACAGCTTGAAGCACTAATTTTGGGTCCTTGTTCTGAAGCTCTCGGGGAGGTACGGACAAGTTAAATTTCTCAATGACTTTTTTAAGTATTTCTTTGTCCCCGTCCACTTCTAGAGACGCCTGATAGACCTGCCAAAGTGGCTCAAGAACAAATTTCACAAACATTGGTTGAGCCTTACTATTTCCAGCTACTCCCTTCTTGCCCACAATCATCTTAGTCTTGGGAATGTAATACCGAGGTCCCCATAAAGCCTTTTGCAATGCGGTTGAACTTGCCCCTAGCTTAGAAGCATAAAACTCAGCAAAATCACTAATACAAAATCCCCACCCATCCAATGCACACACAAAGGCAACATTCCCCTTCTGTGGCTGAAAAGTATCTTCCTCATCATCCTCAATAAACTCAAGATTCTCATCATCCAACCCATCTGATGGTCCTGCAAGAATCGAATCAACATCAGACAAATACTTCTCCGACTTATAAGCACTCATTATCCCATTAACCTCATGAACAATCCTCTGCAACCGATTATACGCCTCCATGGGATTAAACTTCAATTCACAAATTAATCTATCGATCTTATTCAAAACCAAACACGGCGTAAGCTTCTCAATCCAAGCTTGACGCAATACTGCGTGAGTCTGAATATGAACCCCCTCAACAGCATCAACCAAAACCAGACCCCCATCACTCAACCGCGCAGCAGTTGATACCTCACTACAAAAATCCATATGACCTGGAGAATCTATTAGGTTTATTGAATGATCTTTATATTGAAGAGCAATAGAAGAGCTCTTCATCGTAATTGCCCGCCTCTGTTCTTCATCCAAATAATCCATAAATCTAAGCCTACCCGCTTGCTTCGGGTGGAGTACACCCCCTCCGGAAGAAGCAATCAAGTGATCAGCAAGCGTGGTTTTACCATGATCAACATGAGCAAGAATACAAATATTTCGAATTTTCCCAGTTTCAAAATCACCCATTTCAAAACCAATATTATAAACACCCACAAGATTATGTACTACCTAATACCAACAAAATTGATCAATACTTTACCCGCTGATTAAGCTACAAGAGAACCCTAATAACAAAAATTCAAGAAAAGCAAAAACCCTAGATAATTTTGTGGGAAACGAATTATTTGTATGTGCTCTTCTTCAATCCAGAAATTCTGGGTTAAATTTATATGTATGAACAGATAATGGTTTAAATTTATACACTCAAAAATACGGTTTGAATCAAGAAGAAAAACAAACCTACAGCGCCGAGAAAAGGGAGGCGTTGCACAGCCGTTTTCTCCTTCCGTCTATCTAATGTCTCCGCAAGGGACAGGGAGCACGGCTCATTTAGTATATACTAAAAATCTTTTTAACAATTATTAGGAAAAAAATTAACACCAATTATGTTGGAAAAAAAATACAACATATAGATATGCAAAATTTACATATTATCATCATTTATAATAATATCGAATTATACAAGAAAATATAATTAAAGTTGAAGGATGGTTTTATTTTTCTAATAATATAACATTTATACATTGAGATTACTTGACATTAGAAACAAAATTAACAATTATATGACAAAAACATATAATATATACATATGCAAAAATTATATATTATCATTTATAAAAATATGGAACAAGAAAATCTAATTAGGGTTGTATCGGTGCTAATTTTTAGAGTAAATATTTACGTTTTTAAATTAATAATTTTAACATTTATACATAGAGATTACTTGACAAATACATAAACTTTGAAATAACTAACAAATACTCCCTCTGTTCCTTAATATAGGTCGTTTTAAAATTATGCACAAGCATTAAGGTAAAAAATAAAAAATAAAAAATAAAAAAATTTCATCAAAGTTTACCATACTTTTGTTGACCTATATTTATGAATATTAGAATTTGGGAATTAATATTTCCGTGTAAGTGTGAATGATAGTTCAATAAGATTTGTAGAACTCACTTTCACATTAGTCAGCAGTATTTGTGGTCATGTGATTTTATAGTTGATTAATCCCAAATATAACAAATACAAATTCAAATTTTTATAAAAAGAAAAGTCAAATAGTCCTTTTTCCTTGTTTTTAATAATAGAGGATTAAAACAGGAGAAGGATAAGAGTGCAATTGTCTAAAGAATTGGGATTAATATTTAATTATTCTTCCCAGAAAAACTAAAATATAGGAAGAACTGACATATTGTTAATATGCTAGGCACTCCTTCAAAGAAAGAACTATGATTCATCTCATCAGAGTGGTACATATGATGTGTTCTTTAATGTATATGATTTCTACAACAAGAAGCCAACTACAACAAGCCAACAGTTGACACTACACAGTAGCTTTACGCCTTGACTAGCTCTAGCTTCAATTGATATATAAGTGTTGATGATTTTTTTTTCTTAGTTTAAAAAAAAATTGTTAATATATTAAAAAAAATTATTTAATTATTATTATTTATTAATAATTATATATATTACCATGCATGCGGTATAACCGAAAAAATCGGTACCGATTTTGTACCGAACCGGTACCAAAACCGGTAATTCGGTACCGGTTCCGGTTCTTATTTTTTCGATAATTTCGGATCGGTATCGATTCGATTTTTTACCGATGAGCACCCCTAGCAGCTTCTAGGTCTCTTAGTATTGTACATTATTTTCCCTTCCATGTGTAGTCTTTTGGTTGTAATATATCATCTTAGTCCTTTATTTGGCTACCCTCATAATGGATTCCACCTTGACACTTTGTAGAACCTCCTACTTGCCCTTGATCAACATTCATTCACCTCCTGCTTGCTCTTTATCAACATTCATTCCATATGGCTGCGTTCTAGACTCTTGTGTTGCTGCCTGGGAAGTCTTTTGAACCTTTCCAGCCCTCTTAGCTTTTGGAGGAGGTTGAGAGGATTAACTTTGTGGAGCCCGGGAAGATTGTGAAATCACATATGGCTGCTTATTGAGTTTCTGAAAATAAACAAATAAAAATTTATTAAACCCAATATAGGATCTTGAAAAAACACAAATAGAAACACACACTTAACTTACTTGAGGACACCTTCTTGAATAGTGACCTCATTCCTTACAAAATCCACATTTCAATGATGTTCATTTCCTCTTCAAACTTGTACCTTCTGGATTTGATTCTAGAATATCATTACTTTTCCTCCTAATAACTTTAGGCCTGCCTACATGAGTATGTTTAACTGGTGAAAAAGGTGGCTCAATCCCAGTAGGATCTCACTCAGGTCTGTGCCTTATAAGCTCAATGTTGTGACTGTAAACCTTTAGATACATGTCCTTGGTTAAACACTCATGTACATATGTGTATGGATCATGTCCTATTTTGTTAATGCATCCAGTATGAGCACAAGGTATTCCAGAAAAGTCTCACCTCCTATAAGTACATGTTTTATTCCCCAAATCCACCACAAATGAATAACCCCCATAAGTCATAGTCATTGTGACGCCCCCAAAATAGGTCCATTCAATCCAACCCATTCTGAGTCGCCAAATACATGGTACAAAAAATAACTACAACTTTATTATTACAAGTGTCGTGCAAAATACGACAACACATATACTGTGAGTTTAAATACAAATATTGTCATCTAGACAGTATTCATACTCAATTAAGTCCTCATTATACTTATTGATACACTATTTTACAAAATAGTGAGGACTGCTAAAACAACTGTCTTGAACCATCATTCCACACCCCGACTAGTACTCGCTACATTCTCGCCTCCTGAGAAGAAAAATAGAACAACAAGGAAAAGGATGAGCTCAACTAGCCCAGTAAAGAATATTATGACTAAGATAATATACAACAAATTATCGTTAGTCTTCAACAGGAAAAAATTTAATAGAATACAATAGACACAAGTTTTAAATCAATATTCGCAGCGGAAAATAATAATTCATAGAAAAGTTACGTAGAGAATGAAATCTACGATTATCTATGAATTTAAAAGCCCATCATCAACATTTTATCCCTGTAACATCAATCAATAAATATCTTGAATCAAATAGTCATCTTTGCACTACAGGTCAAAGATATTCATCAGTTGGTCATGTTCATCTCAACACCTGTTCATCTTTGCACTACGGACCAAAGATATTCATCAAGAATCATTCATCTTTGCACTACAGGCCAAAGATATTCAGTTATATCATCATTTAGGACTGAGGATGATGAAAAATATTTTAAAGGAAACGAATCCAGTGAAACAAAATAATAAATATTAAGGATTCGTATTTCAGCTATTCCATGTCCAAAAATACCTCATAAATAATCATAGTGGAGTAAAATTCAAGAATGATCAAAACATGGATACAATCAAAGCTAGTATCCAGAATAGATATTTTGGACGAAAAGAAGAAAATTTCATTTTTCGGTGAATAGTAACTCGTGAATAGTAACTCATGAATAGTAACCCCGACATGAAAAGTTTTAAATTTGATAAAAAGTTCAGATCAATACTTCGACATAATGATATTGAAGAAAATAATATTATTTAAGAAGAAATAACATCCCTTACCTCGAAAAGACGGTACTTCTGACTGGAATACTAGATATAGTGCTGAAGGAAACTTGCACCGTATAACAACACTCAAAGTATCAAATACTCATAAGAATACGCTCGATATAGAGAGAGAAATAGAGAGAAACTTGTGTTTCTGGTGTGATTTTTCAATTCTAACCTAAGCACCCTATTTATAGGAAAATGCTTAGAACACCAAAGCAGAAAATTTAATATAATAATATATATATATATATATATATATATATATAATATATATATATATATATATATATTTTCAAGCCCACCTTAAAAATCTGAAATCAGCCACCTTGCACATGTTTATGATGTCTAAAAAAATACAAAAAACGTTTTTCTCAAAATAATTAACTTAAACTCTCAAAAATCAATTATTTCGGAACTTCAAAACTTCAATAATTTATAATAAATATCCTTTTTGTCAGAAAATTCGAATCTCACGAGTTTTTATAGGAAATTCAATTCTTTACAACTTTGCAGAAGAAAGTTTTTTCAAATTCCAAACAGAAATTGACTGAAATCCATAAACGGGCGATTTTACAGTCAATAATAAATTTTCGGTCAAAAATTGTGTCCACCAACATACAAAACATGTGTTAATCATTTAATGCCACAAAAATACTCTTCCTCCTCATATACTCATATATCTCACATTCATTGTAAAAATATCACCATCAATATATTATTAAAATAATATATTTAAATGAATTATTTTATCAAAAAAAGATAAAATATTAATTTTCAACAATTGTCACATTAAAAATTTTCTCCATCTATATCCACATAAAATTAATATTTTTCTCATCATATAAATCAATAATTAATTATTTACAAATAATATCACAGAATCACAATACCGACAACCAGGCCGTTCCCAGGAAAGAGGGGGCTTTCCAATAAGGATCTCTCCTTACTGGCGCGCAATTAGATGACCAAACCTCTCCTTAGACAGAACTTTCTAGACATTACCAATAATGTTATCTAATAATATTATTCAGATAATATGAATTATTGTTCCGATAATAGAAAATACTGTGTAGTGACAATTATTAAAACAATAGTAATATAAAATATCAACGCAGCAATTATTGAATCAATACAATATTGAACAGTAATTACTGTAACAATTATTGAGTAGTGCCTTCTTACGTAAGAATCAATAATTGGTGCAATACCGTGTGCTACTGTGCAACAACGCGTATTACTGTGTTTTAACCACCGGGTATTCCAACAGTATTAACGGTAACAACTACGCCGTTATTTATAAACAACTTATTTTTGTCATTTTCTTCATCCAATCGCTTTCCGTTATGGGGCCCACACAAGGCTGCGCCGTCGTACGAATATTCCCCGACAACAAGAATATTTCACGACCAAACGAATATTCCCCGACAACAATGAATATTTTATGACCACTTGCTTATTTGAAATATTTGCGCATTTTACCCATAACTAACCACATTAATCAAATCAGCCCTTACTATTTTAAAATAATAAATAGAGGAAATTAAATTTCATTTATTAATAATTTGGGGTCTTACAACCTCCCCTCCTTATGAAATTTCGTCCTCGAAATTGACGTACGTACCTGGTGTTTCGAAAAGATGAGGATACCTCGCTTTCATTTCTGTTTTCAACTCTCAGGTCATTTCTTCAATAGCATGGTTCCTCCACAAAACTTTAACTTGTGGTATGACCTTCGTGCGTAGGACATGCTCCTTCCTATCCAAGATCTTAACAGGTACCTCCTCGTACGTTAAGTCTTCGGCTATCTCATCCGGTTCTAACTCAATGACGTGGTTCGGGTCGTCCACATAATTTCGTAACTTCGATACGTGAATAACATTATGAACACGCGTCATACTTGGCGGTAAGGCGAGTCTATAGGCCACAGTTCCTACTCGATCGAGGATTTCAAATAAATCAAAGGCTTGAGCTTTCTTCTCTTCATCGACTCTTACTTCTAGAATAACACATTCTTGCACCTTCTTCTTTATACTCATCAGCTCCAGGTCTGTAGCTTGAGCGGCTTTAACGTTATCGATTAAAGTCGATTTTACTCGTATATCATCACGTGGGTCCCTAGAGTCATTAACTCTATCTCTATCATTTACAAAATAGGTCTTTGTGTTCAACAATATCGCACGCGTACTCGCGTACAATCTTCTACTCAACGCGTCAGCTACCACGTTTGCTTTTCCAGGATGGTATTGGATGGTATGATCGAAATCTTTCAACAGCTCGAGCCAACGTCGGTGTCGCATGTTGAATTATTTTTGAGTGAAGAAATATTTGAGGCTTTTATGGTCTGAATATATCTCCACTTTCTCCCCATATAGATAGTGCCTCCAGATCTTTAGCGCGAAAACGACTGCTGCCAACTCTAGATCATGAGTAGGATAATTCCTCTCATATTCTTTAAGTTGTCGCGAGGCATAGGCTATGACTTTCCCACGTTGCATGAGAACACATCCTAACCCTTTGCCTGAAGCATCGCTGTAGATAACAAATCCATCCGAACCAGATGGTATTGTCAGAACACGTGCCGAAATGAGTCTCCTCTTAAGCTCTTGGAAACTCTTCTCGCATTCTTCGCTCCATACGAATTTGATATCCTTCCGAGTCAGCTGAGTTAACGAGGTAGCGATTCGAGAAAATCCTTCTTCGAATCTTCGATAATAACTAGCTAAGCCTAGAAAGCTACGTATTTCGATTACTGACTTAGGTTGGTCTCAACTGTGACTCATATCCCAATCTTGGATAGCACGTCACAATGACACCTATCAGTTTACTACCGCACGAATATGGCGTCCCCTACGGAGAGTCTGGCTTCGGTGCATCTCACAAAGGAAGTCACCAGATAGAGGCTCGGTTATCAACTTCAATAGTTGGGTTTTTAACTCCTGAAGTTCAATAGGAGCCATTCGATATGAGATTTTAGAAATGGGTTTTGTACCGGGTTCAAAGTCGATACAAAATTCAATATCACGCTCTAGGAGTAAGCCAAGAAATTCTTCAGGAAATACGTCAAAAATTTTACTAACAATAGAAATATCATTCAAATCTGACGTATTTTTGTTCAAGTCCATAACATAGCTAAGAAAGCTTGACATCCGTTTTTCAATAAACGAATGACTTTACGGCTTGATATGAAAGAGTTTGACTTTAATGGTTTGGTTGCTTGAATTTGAATAACAGGTTGTTTAGGAATATGAAAACTAACAACCTTACAAAAGTAATCAATTTGGCATGATGAGTAGTTAACCAATCGATCCCTAAAATCACATCAAAAGCAAGTATCTTTAAAGAGATAAGGTCAATAGATAATGTTATGGTACCAACTTGGATCAAACAAGATTTATAAACAGTGGATGTAATGAAAGTTTCTCCTAACGGAGTTTCAACAGATAAGTCAAAGTCTAATTTTCTCCGGAGTCAATTTTAAACGTTGAGTATAAGCAGGAGAGATAAATGAATGGGTAGAACCGGTATCTAATAAGGTATAGACTTCGTAAAAATTTATAATTAACTAACCCGTGCTAACTTCGTTCGGGTTCCTCGCATTCTGATCAGTCACGAAAAATGCTCTTCCAGGAACCGTTGACTTTGACTTTTCTGGGACAACTTTTTGAGTCACCGTCCCCGCTGAACTTGGTTTCGCTGCCGTACAATCTCGAGCGATATGTCCTTCCTTTCCACAGTTATAACATACCTTAAACTGTTGTGGACAGTTTGTGTGACGCCCCCAGAATAGGTATACAACGCCCATTCTGAGTCGCCAAATACATGGTACAGAAAGCAAACTACAACTTCAATAATACAATTGTCGTGCAAAATACGACAACACATACTGTGAGTTTAAATACAAATATTGTCTTCTAGACAATATCCACACTCAAATAAATCCTCATTACAATTATTCAAACACTATTTTACAGAAATAGTGAGGACTGCTAATACATCTTTCTAGAACCATTACTCCATACCCCGACTAGATCCTGCTATGTTCTCACCTCCTGAGAAGAAAAATGGAACAAAAAGGAAAAGGGTGAGCTCAACTAGCCCAGTAAAGAATATTATGACTAAGATAATATACAACAAATTATCGTTAGTCTTCAACAGGGAAAAATCTGATAAAATATAATCGACAACAAGTTTTAGATCAACAACTGCAGCGGAAACAACAAACCATTAGAAGAGTCAAGTAGAGAAAGAATTCTACTATCTTCTAAGATTTAAAAGTCCATCATCAATATTTTATCCCTGTAACATCAATTAATAATCATCTTTAACCAAATATTCATCTTTGCACTACAGGCCAAAGATATTCATTTGTATCATCAGTCGGTCATGTTCATCTCAACACCTGTTCATCTTTGCACTACAGGCCAAAGATATTCATCAAGTAATTATACATCTTTGCACTACAGGCCAAAGATATTCAGTAATATCATCATTTAGGACTGAGGATGATGAAAAATATCTTAAAGAGAACGAATCCAATGAGACAGAAGGACAAATAGTAGGGATTCGTATAACAGTTTATCCAAGATCAATAATACTTCATAATAATCAATTGTGAAGCAGAATTCAAAAATAAAGATCAAAACATGGATACAATCAAAGATAGTAACCATAATAGACATCTTGGACAAAAAGGGAAAATTTTATTTTTCGGTGAATAGTGCCGTATTCGTGAATAGTGCCGTATACGTGAATAGTGCCGTATACGTGAATAGTAACCCCCGACACAAAAAGTTCCAAATTTGATAAAAACTCATATCAATATTTCAGCATAATGATATTGAAGAAAATAATATCATTAAGAAGAAAATAATATCCCTTACCTCAAAATATCAGTACTTCTGGTCGGAATACCGGTATAAGGCTGAAAGAAACTTGCTCTGATGAATAGAAACTCTCAAAGTATCTAAATACTCACAAAATACACTCAATAATCTAGAGAGAGAAAGAGAGAAAACTTGTTTCTGGTGTGATTTTCAATTCTAACTTAGCCCTCTATTTATAGGAAAATTTTGGTAGGTTTGACCTGCAACCTGATGGCTTTACCTGCTACTATTCCCACCTACCACATTTGAAATATAATTCAGCACATTTCTTCACCAACCACAAGTGGGGCCCACCAATTCTAGAATTTTCCACCAAAATGATAAACTCCGAAAATTCAACAATTTCTGAACCAGTCATCTTGTAAAATTCATAATAAATCATACGTTCATTTTTAACGGTTCAAAATTTGTGGACATATACTCAACTTATATATGTATAACATATCCAAAAATTACCACGATCCAACGGTCGGATTAAAAATTATAACCCCCGCAATATATCTCAAAAACCCTGATTTTTAATACCTCCATTCCGACAAAAATACTGATAAAAACCTCAACATTAACTCCTTCATTTTTAACCACAAAAATATATCCCTCATTTATATCCACATAAAATAAATATTTCCTTATCATATGAATCAATAATTAATTATTCACAAATAATATTACAGAATCACATTTATGACAACCAGGCCGTTCCCAGGAAAGAGGGGGCTTTCCAATAAGGATTTCTCCTTACTGGCGCGCAATTAGATGACCAAACCTCTCCTTAGACAGAACTTTCTAGACATTGCCAATAATGTTATCTAATAATATTATTCAAATAATATGAATTATTGATCTGATAAATGAAAATACTGTGCAGCAACAATTATTGAAACAACAATAATATAAAATATCAACGCAGCAATTATTGAATCAATAAAATAAAATATTGAATAATAACTACTGTAACAATTATTGAGTAGTGCCTTCTTACGTAAGAATCAATAATTGGTGCAATACCGTGTGCTACTGTATTTTAACCACGGGTATTCCAACAGTATTAACGGTAACAACTACGCCGTTATTTATAAACAACTTATACTTGTCGTTTTCTTCATCCAATCGCTTTCCGTTATGGGGCCCACACAAGGCTGCGTCGTCGTACGAATATTCCCCGACAGCAAGAATATTCCACGACCAACCGAATATTCACCGACCAAAATAAATATTTTATAACCACTTGCTTATTTTGCAAAATTTGCACATTTCACCCATAACCAAAGTATTATATCAAATTAACCCCTTATTATTCACAATAATATTTAGAGAAAATTTGATTTTATTCATTAATAAGTTGGGGTCTTACAACCTCCCCTCCTTATGAAATTTCGTCCTCGAAATTGACGTACGTACCTGATGTTTCAAAAAGGTGAGGATACCTCGCTTTCATTTCTGATTCCAACTCCCAGGTCATTTCTTCAATAGCATGGTTTCTCCACAAAACCTTAACTTGTGGTATAACCTTCGTGCGTAGGACATGCTCTTTCCTATCCAAGATCTTAACAGGTACCTCCTCGTACGTTAAATCTTCAGCTATCTCGTCTGGTTCTAACTCAATAATGTGGTTCGGGTCTTTAACATATTTACGAAGCATAGATATGTGAAAAACATTATGAACACGAGACATGCTTGGAGGTAATGCGAGTCTATATGCCACATTTCCTATTCGCTCAAGAATCTCAAATGGACCAACAAATCTTGGATTGAGCTTTCCTCTCTTCCCAAATCTTGTAACTCCCTTCCATGGTGCAACACGTAACAATACATGATCCCCAATATTAAATTCCACGTCCTTCCGATGAAGATCCGCATAACTCTTTTGTCGATCCTGTGCCGTTTGTATACGTTGTCGAATCGTTTGGATCTTCTCTGTAGTAATGCGTACCAATTCTGGTCCCAACAATGTTGCTTCACCCACCTCGTCCCAGCATACTGGAGAACGACATTTTCTTCCATACAACGCCTCAAATGGAGCCATACCTATGCTCGCCTGATAACTGTTGTTGTAGGAGAATTCCACCAATGGTAGGTACTTATCCCAACTCCCTTTGAGATCTAAGACACAAAGTCTTAATAGATCTTCAAGAGTTTGAATAGTCCTCTCTGATTGTCCGTCCGTTTGAGGATGGTATGCTGAACTGAATCGTAAATCCGTGCCCATAGCTTTCTGCAAGCTAACCCAAAATCGTGAAGTGAATCTTGGGTCACGATCCGAAACTATGGATACTGGCATGCCATGCAATCTCACAATCTCGTTCACGTACATACTAGCAAGACGTTCAAGGGAATAAGTCTCACGTATCGGCAAGAAATGAGCGGACTTGGTTAATCTATCAACAATAACCCAAATCGCATCTATGCCTTGAGAAACCTTGGGAAGACCTGTAACAAAATCCATAGTAATGTGTTCCCACTTCCATTTCGGAATCTCAAGTGGTTGCAATGGACCCTTTGGTACTTGATGCTCCGCTTTTACACGTTGACAAGTTAAACATCTCGAGATAAACTCCGCGATCTCTCTTTTCATATTGCTCCACCAAAATGTATGTCGAAGATCGTGATACATTTTGGTACTCCCAGGATGGATTGCAAACGGTGTGTTGTGTGCCTCCATCATTATTCTATGCTTCAAGTCAAAATCGTTAGGAACACAAAGTCTGGAGTTGACTCGAAGTATTCCTTCTTCATCGATTCTTGCTTCTGGAATAGCACCTTCTTGCACTTTCTTCTTCATACGCATCAGCTCTATATCCGTAGCTTGAGCAGCTTTAACTTTATCGATTAAAGTCGGTTCTACTCGTATATTTGATATCATCATGTGGGTACTTGGAGCCTTCATCTCTATCTCCATCCTTTGCAAGTCATACAAAATGGGCCTTTGTGTTAAAAACATTGCACTCGTACCCGCATATGATCTTCTACTCAATGCGTCAGCTACTACGTTTGCTTTTCCAGGATGGTATTGGATGGTATGATCGTAATCTTTCAACAGCTCAAGCCAACGTCGTTGCCGCATGTTGAGTTCCTTTTGGGTGAAGAAATATTTGAGGCTTTTATGATCTGTATAGATCTCCACTTTCTCCCCATACAGGTAGTGTCTCCAGATCTTCAACGCAAAAAACGACTGCTGCCAACTCCAAATCATGAGTAGGATAATTCCTCTCATATTCTTTGAGTTGTCGTGAGGCATAGGCTATGACTTTCCCATGTTGCATGAGAACACATCCTAACCCTTTGCCTGAAGCATCGCTGTAGATAACAAATCCATCCGAACCAGATGGTATTGTCAAAACAGGTGCCGAAATGAGTCTCCTCTTGAGTTCTTGGAAACTCTTCTCGCATTCCTCACTCCATACGAATTTTGTATCTTTCCGAGTCAGCTGAGTTAACGGAGTAGCGATTCGAGAAAATCCTTCCACAAATCTCCGATAATAACCAGCTAAGCCCAGAAAGCTACGTACTTCGGTTACCGACTTCGGTTGCTCCCAACTTTGTATGGCTTCAATCTTCGCCGGGTCGACAGATACTCCATGTTTTGACACCACGTGCCCAAGGAATGCTACTTCCTCAAGCCAGAACTCGCATTTCTTCAGTTTGGCATATAGCTTGTTTTCACGAAGCCTTTGCAGTACCAGCTTCAAATGGCGCTCATGATCTTCACGGCTTTTGGAATAGATGAGGATGTCATCAATAAAGACAACAACGAACTGATCCAAATATTCTTTGAATACACGGTTCATCATATCCATGAAGGCAGCAGGAGCATTAGTCAATCCAAAAGACATTACTAAGAATTCATAATGCCCGTACCGAGTTCTGAAGGCAGTCTTTGGAATATCCTCAGTTTTAATCTTCAGCTGATGATATCCAGAACGAAGATCGATCTTTGAAAAGAATTGTGCTCCTTGCAACTGGTCAAACAGGTCATCAATGCGAGGTAGCGGATACCTATTCTTGATGGTGACATGGTTCAATTCTCGATAGTCAATACAAAGTCGCATACTCCCGTCTTTCTTCTTTACGAATAAAACAGGAGCACCCCAAGGAGACGTACTAGGACGAATAAAACCGATGTCCAACAACTCCTGTAGTTGGACTTTTAACTCCTGAAGTTCAATAGGAGCCATTCGATATGGGGTTTTAGAAATGGGCTTTGTACCGGGTTCAAGGTCAATAAAGAATTCAATTTCTCGTTCCGGGGGTAGACCGGGAAGTTCTTCAGGAAATACATCGGAAATTCTCTAACAATAGAAATATTATTCAAATCTGACTTGTCTTTGTTCAAATCCATAACATGGGCTAAGAAAGCTTGACATCCGTTTTTCAATAAACGAATAGCTTTGTGGCTTGATATGACAGTGACTGATTTTAGTGGTTTAGTAGTTTGAATTCGTATGACAGGTTGGTTAGGAATATGAAAACTAACAACCTTACGAAAACAATCAATTTTAGCATGATGAGTGGTTAACCAATCAATTCCTAAAATCACATCAAAAGCAAGTATCTTTAAAGAGATAAGATCAACAGGTAATGTGATAGTGCCAACTTGGATCATGCAAGATTTATAAACTGTAGATGTAACGAAGGTTTCACCCAACGGAGTTTCAACAGATAAGTTAAAGTCCAATTTCTCCGGAGTCAAGTTTAAACGTTGAGCACAAGCAGGAGAGATAAAAGAATGGGTAGAACCGGTATCTAGTAAAGTATAAACTTCGCAAGAATTCAAGATTAGCTTACCCGTGATCACCTCGTTCGGGTTTCTCGCGTTTTGGCCAGTAACGACAAACGCTCTTCCAGGAACCGCTGATTTCGACTTATCCGGGACAGCTTTTGGAGTCACCACTCCCGCTGAACTTGGTTTTGCTATAGTACAATCTCGAGCTATATGACCTTCCTTTCCACAGTTATAACATACCTTGGATTGTTGTGGGCAGTTTGGGCTGATATGTCCCTCTTTCCCGCATTTGTAACATCTAACTGGCGGTCGTTCTCCTCCCCTAAATTTGTTGTTGGTGCTGGTGCTGGTGCTGATGTCTTCCCGTCATTGTTGAATCTCCTCTTTCTGAAATTTCCACTTGACTCACCTCTCCTATTATCATGGCCACGATGACCACCCGAGTGGTTACCGCCTTTGTTCGTATTTTTCCCTCCTCGTTGGTTATCATCGCTCTGATGATTGCTGCCACCGGTATGACCCTGGTTGTGGTCCCTCGGTTGAGTATACTCATTATCTCGCTCTAATAATTGAGCCCTGTTTACAACATCTGAATATAAGAAAATTTATGAGAGATAAGGTATTGACGAATCTCGGTTTTAAACCTCTCAGAAACATCCTTGTCATTCGTTCCTCATTTTCGACCAAATGAGGTGCAAACCTGGATAACTCTGCAAACTTCGCCTCGTACTGGGACACCGTCATGTTGTTTTGTTCCAGTCTAATAAACTCAACCTCCTTCATATGACGAATACTTTCAGGAAAGTACTTGTCATTGAACAGTTTTTGAAATGTTTCCCAGGACATGTTGAGTGCGTCAGGCTGGGTACGCTTCACAGACTCCCACCAGTAGTCTGCCTCACCGCGGAACATAAATGTGGCGAATGGAACCTTCTGTTCCTCCGTGCATCCCAAGACATCAAATATCTTGGTAATTTGCTTGACCCACGTTTCCGCCATGATCGGATCCGGCTTTCCCTTAAATTCTGGTGGTCCCAATTCTTTGAACTGCTTAGCTGTGACAAACCGCGCGTTGTTATCATTTCCACCCGTATTCTGCACACGAGTCTCCCTCGTCTGATTTTGCATGAACTGCAAAAAGCTCCTAAACATTCCATCATTCATCGTTTGCTCGGTAACGTTGTTTACAGGAGGAATATTGCCTTCCTGTTGCACGTTCCCCTGGGTAGTGATCAAAGGTGTCTCCACGGTCTGATTTACTCCATTATTAACGTTCTCAGCTGCCATTCTTAAATACTGCCATAAAACAAGGGTTAATAGTCATGTCATATATTATCCCTATACTCTGACCGACCAAATAAACACCAAATAAACTTAGTCAGGTCATACTAGCGAAGGAATTCCCCGTCTCTCCCCTCCTAGTTCTTGTCTCACATCTCAGCCAGGGATCATATCCCTAAGCTCTGATACCAACTGTGACGCCCCCAGAATAGGTATACAACACCCATTCTGAGTCGCCAAATACATGGTACAGAAAGCAAACTACAACTTCAATAATACAATTGTCGTGCAAAATACGACAACACATACTGTGAGTTTAAATACAAATATTGTCTTCTAGACAATATCCACACTCAAATAAATCCTCATTACAATTATTCAAACACTATTTTACAGAAATAGTGAGGACTGCTAATACATCTTTCTAGAACCATCACTCCATACCCCGACTAGATCCTGCTATGTTCTCACCTCCTGAGAAGAAAAATGGAACAAAAAGGAAAAGGGTGAGCTCAACTAGCCCAGTAAAGAATATTATGACTAAGATAATATACAACAAATTATCGTTAGTCTTCAACAGGGAAAAATCTGATAAAATATAATCGACAACAAGTTTTAGATCAACAACTGCAGCGGAAACAACAAACCATTAGAAGAGTCAAGTAGAGAAAGAATTCTACTATCTTCTAAGATTTAAAAGTCCATCATCAATATTTTATCCCTGTAACATCAATTAATAATCATCTTTAACCAAATATTCATCTTTGCACTACAGGCCAAAGATATTCATTTGTATCATCAGTCGGTCATGTTCATCTCAACACCTGTTCATCTTTGCACTACAGGCCAAAGATATTCATCAAGTAATTATACATCTTTGCACTACAGGCCAAAGATATTCAGTAATATCATCATTTAGGACTGAGGATGATGAAAAATATCTTAAAGAGAACGAATCCAATGAGACAGAAGGACAAATAGTAGGGATTCGTATAACAGTTTATCCAAGATCAATAATACTTCATAATAATCAATTGTGAAGCAGAATTCAAAAATAAAGATCAAAACATGGATACAATCAAAGATAGTAACCATAATAGACATCTTGGACAAAAAGGGAAAATTTTATTTTTCGGTGAATAGTGCCGTATTCGTGAATAGTGCCGTATACGTGAATAGTGCCGTATACGTGAATAGTAAACCCCGACACAAAAAGTTCCAAATTTGATAAAAACTCATATCAATATTTCAGCATAATGATATTGAAGAAAATAATATCATTAAGAAGAAAATAATATCCCTTACCTCAAAATATCAGTACTTCTGGTCGGAATACCGGTATAAGGCTGAAAGAAACTTGCTCTGATGAATAGAAACTCTCAAAGTATCTAAATACTCACAAAATACACTCAATAATCTAGAGAGAGAAAGAGAGAAAACTTGTTTCTGGTGTAATTTTCAATTCTAACTTAGCCCTCTATTTATAGGAAAATTTTGGTAGGTTTGACCTGCAACCTGATGGCTTTACCTGCTACTATTCCCACCTACCACATTTGAAATATAATTCAGCACATTTCTTCACCAACCACAAGTGGGGCCCACCAATTCTAGAATTTTCCACCAAAATGATAAACTCCGAAAATTCAACAATTTCTGAACCAGTCATCTTGTAAAATTCATAATAAATCATACGTTCATTTTTAACGGTTCAAAATTTGTGGACATATACTCAACTTATATATGTATAACATATCCAAAAATTACCACGATCCAACGGTCGGATTAAAAATTATAACCCCCGCAATATATCTCAAAAACCCTGATGATTTTTAATACCTCCATTCCGACAAAAATACTGATAAAAACCTCAACATTAACTCCTTCATTTTTAACCACAAAAATATATCCCTCATTTATATCCACATAAAATAAATATTTCCTTATCATATGAATCAATAATTAATTATTCACAAATAATATTACAGAATCACATTTATGACAACCAGGCCGTTCCCAGGAAAGAGGGGGCTTTCCAATAAGGATTTCTCCTTACTGGCGCGCAATTAGATGACCAAACCTCTCCTTAGACAGAACTTTCTAGACATTGCCAATAATGTTATCTAATAATATTATTCAAATAATATGAATTATTGATCTGATAAATGAAAATACTGTGCAGCAACAATTATTGAAACAACAATAATATAAAATATCAACGCAGCAATTATTGAATCAATAAAATAAAATATTGAATAATAACTACTGTAACAATTATTGAGTAGTGCCTTCTTACGTAAGAATCAATAATTGGTGCAATACCGTGTGCTACTGTATTTTAACCACCGGGTATTCCAACAGTATTAACGGTAACAACTACGCCGTTATTTATAAACAACTTATACTTGTCGTTTTCTTCATCCAATCGCTTTCCGTTATGGGGCCCACACAAGGCTGCGTCGTCGTACGAATATTCCCCGACAGCAAGAATATTCCACGACCAACCGAATATTCACCGACCAAAAATAAATATTTTATAACCACTTGCTTATTTTGCAAAATTTGCACATTTCACCCATAACCAAAGTATTATATCAAATTAACCCCTTATTATTCACAATAATATTTAGAGAAAATTTGATTTTATTCATTAATAAGTTGGGGTCTTACAACCTCCCCTCCTTATGAATTTCGTCCTCGAAATTGACGTACGCACCTGATGTTTTCAAAAAGGTGAGGATTACCTCGTTTCATTTCTGATTCAACTCCCAGGTCATTTCTTCAAGCATTGGTTTCTCCACAAAACCTTAACTTGTGGTATAACCCTTCGTGCGTAGGACATGCTCTTTCCTATCAAGATCTTAACGGTACCTCCTCGTACGTTAAATCTTCAGCTATCTGTCTGGTTTAACTAAATAATGTGGTTTTCGGGTCTTTAACTTATTTACGAAAGCATAGATATGTGAAACACATTATGAACAGAGAACATGCTTGGATGGTTAATGCGAGTTCTATATGCCCACATTTCCTAATTCGCTCAAGATCTCAAATGGCCAACAAATCTTGGATTGAGATTTCCTCTCTTCCCAAATCTTGTAACTTCTTCATGGTGAAACACGTAACAATACATGATTCCCCAATATTAAATTCCGTCCTTCGATGAAGATCCGCTCTTGTCCGTATTCTTTTTTTCGCTGGTTATCATTGTTCTGATGACTGCTGTCACGCGGTATTGATCTGGTTGTGGTCCCTCGATTGACCGTACTCGTTATCTCGCTCTAATAATTGAGCATGTTGACAACATCTGAATAGAGAGAAAATTTATGAGAAATGAGATATTGACGTATGCGGGTTTCAAACTCTCAGAAACATCCGCGTCATACGTTCCTCATTCTCCACCAAATGAAGTGCAAACCTGGACAACTCTGCAAATTTCGCCTCGTACTGGGACCACCGTCATGTTATTCTGCTCCAGTCTAATAAATCTACCTCCTTCAATGACGAATACTTTCAGGAAAGTACTTGTCATTGAATAGTTTCTGAAATGTCTCCCAAGAATTGTTGAGTACGGCTGGATGGGTACGCTTCACAGATTCCCACCAGTAGTCTGCCTCGCCACGGAACATTAAAGGTGGCGGAATGGAACCTTTTGTTCCTCCGTGCATCCCAAGACATTGAATATCTTAGTAATTTGCTTGACCCACGTCTCCGCCTTAATCGGATCCGGCTTTCCCCAGAATTCTGGTGGTCCTAACTCCTTGAACTGCTTGGCCGTGACAAGCCACGCGTTGCTATCATTTCTACACGTATTTTGTACACGAGTCTCCCTCGTCTGGTTTTGCATGAACTGAAAAAAACTCCTAAACATCTAATCGTTCATCGTCTGCTCAGTGGTGTTGTTCACAGGAGGAACATTGCCAGCCTTTTGTACGTTCTCCTCGTTGGTGAGTATAGGCATCTCCACCGTCTCATTTACTCCACTGTTAACATTCTCAGTCGACATTCTCAAATACTGCCATAAAACAAAGGTTAATTTAACAAATTAACATATCACATAATATCCCTATATTATGACCGACCAACAAATAAGCTTAGGTAGGACACACTAGCGAAAGGATTTACTCGTCTCTCCCCTCCTAGTTCTATTCCCCGATCTCCGCGAGAGAATATCCCTAAGCTCTGATACAACTGTGACGACCCCAAAACAGGTCCATTCCATCCAACCCATTCTGAGTCGCCAAATACATGGTACAGAAAATAACTACAACTTTATTATTACAAGTGTCGTACAAAATACGACAACACATATAATGTGAGTTTAAATACAAATATTATCATCTAGACAGTATTCATACTCAATTAAGTCCTCATTATACTTATTGATACACTTATTTTACAAAATAGTGGGGACTGCTAAAACAACTGTCTTGAACCATCATTCCACACCCCGACTAGTACTCGCTACATTCTCGCCTCCTGAGAAGAAAAAATGGAACAACAAGGAAAAGGATGAGCTCAACTAGCCCAGTAAAGAATATTATGACTAAGATAATATACAACAAATTATCGTTAGTCTTCAACAGGGAAAAATTTAATAGAATACAATAGACAACAAGTTTTAAATCAATATTCGCAGTGGAAAATAATAATTCATTGAAAAGTTACGTATAGAGAATGAAATCTACGATTATCTATGAATTTAAAAGCCATCATCAACATTTTATCCCTGTAACATCAATCAATAATATCTTGAATCAAATAGTCATCTTTGCACTACAGGCCAAAGTTATTCATCAGTTGGATCATGTTCATCTTTAACCTGTTTATCTTTGCACTACGGGCCAAAGATATTCATCAGGAACATTCAATCTTTGCACTACAGGCCAAAGATATTCAGTTATATCATCATTTAGGACTGAGGATGATGAAAAATATTTTAAGGGAAACGAATCCAGTGAAACAAAATAATAAATATTAAGGATTCGTATTTCAGCTATTTCCATGTCCAAAAATACCTCTTAAATAATCATAGTTGGAGGTAAATTCAAGGATGATCAAAACATGGATACAATCAAAGCTAGTATCCAGAATAGATATTTTGGACGAAAAGAAGAAAATTTTATTTTTCGGTGAATAGTACTCATGAATAGTAACCCCGACATGAAAAGTTTCAAAATTTGATAAAAAATTCAGATCAATACTTCGGCATAATGATATTGAAGAAAATAATATCATTTAAGAAGAAATAACATCCTTACCTCGAAAAGACGGGTACTTCTGACTGGAATACTAGATATAGTGCTGAAAGAAACTTGCACCGTATAACAACACTCAAAGTATCAAATACTCACAAGAATACGCTCGATATGAGAGGGAATAGAGAGAGAAACTTGTGTTTCTGGTGTGATTTTTCAATTCTAACCTAAGCACCCTATTTATAGGAAAATGCTTAGAACACCAAAGCAGAAAATTTTATATAATAATATATATATATATATATAAATTTTCAAGCCACATTAGATAATTTTGAAATCAGCCACCTTGACATGTTTTTGATGTCCAAAAAAATACAAAAAATGTTTTTCTCAAATAATTAACTTAAACTCTCAAAATCAATTATTTCGGAACTTTAAAACTTCAATAATTCATAATAAATAGCTCTTTTGTCAGAAAAATTCGAATCTCGCGGAGTTTTTATAGGAAATTCAATTCTCTACAACTTTGCAGAAGAAAGTTTTTCTAAATTCCAAACAGAAATTGACCAAAATCCACAAACGGGCGATTTTACAATCAATAATAAATTTTCGGTCAAGAATTGTGTCCACCAACACACAAAACATGTGTTAATCATTTAATGCCACAAAAATACTCTTCCTCCTCATATACTAATATATCCCACATTCATTGTAAAAATATCACCATCAATATATTATTAAAATAATATATTTTAAATGAATTATTTTATCAGAAAAAGATAAAATATTAATTTTCAACAATTGTCACATTAAAAATTTTCTCCATATATATCACATAAAATCAATATTTCCTCATCATATAAATCAATAATTAATTATTCACAAATAATATTACAGAATCACAATACCGACAACCAGGGCGTTCCCAGGAAAGAGGGGGCTTTCCAATAAGGATCGCTCCTTACTGGCGCGCAATTAGATGACCAAACCTCTCCTTAGACAGAACTTTCTAGACATTGCCAATAATGTTATCTAATAATATTATTCAGATATATGAATTATTGTTCCGATAATAGAAAATACTGTGTAGTGACAATTATTAAAACAACAGTAATATAAAATATCAACGCAAGCAAGCAATTATTGAATCAATACAATATTGAACAGTAATTACTGTAATAATTATTGAGTAGTGCCTTCTTACGTAAGAATTAATAATTGGTGCAATACCGTGTGCTACTGTGCAACAACGCGTATTACTGTGTTTTAACCACCGGGTATTTCAACAGTATTAACGGTAACAACTACGCCGTTATTATATAAATAACTTGTTTTTGTCATTTTCTTCATCCAATCGCTTTCCGTTATGGGGCCCACACAAGGTTGCGCCGTCGTACGAATATTCCCCGACAACAAGAATATTCCACGACCAAACGAATATTCCCGACAACAATGAATATTTTATGACCACTTGCTTATTTGAAATATTTGTGCTTTTTACCCATAACTAACCACATTAATCAAATCAACCCTTACTATTTCAAAATAATAAATAGAGGAAATTAAATTTTATTTATTAATAATTTGGGGTCTTACAGTCATTGTAAACCTCCCACCACCTGACCACAATGGCAATCCACCCCCTACCCGACCTTTCCATTTTTCTACTTTTTTAGCTATTCTAGGGACACTACACCATTATGTTTCAACATCTGTTTCCACATAAATTCATCACTTAAACAATCATATTCATGCAATATAATCTAAAGTCCTTCTTAGACACCTATTAGTAGTCTTAATTACTGGTTTCACTTTAGCCTTAATAATTTTGCTATTAAATACATCACAATGGTTATTGACATACATGTCACTTTTGCATATGGTCTAAAAATGTGACCTACTCCATATAGCAGGTGGCTTAGGAGCTAACCATTCATATGCACTATTGTCTTCCTTTTTTTAACAATTTCATTACCTTTTGAAAGACATAAGGATTTATAACTTTGGCAGCATTCCAAACCAGATTTCTTAATCCAGAGCCTTTATATTTTTCCCAAAAGTTCATATATAAATGCATAACACAATGTCTGCGTTCATCACCTGGGACCACAGCTTCTAAAACATTAATCAAACACTGGGGACAAAAAAAGGAAATTTATCATAAACATGCAATCAATGTAATAATTGCTGAAATAAAATATATATAAATGGAGAGATGTTTATACCTTTTGTTTATCTAAAATGAATGTCCAACATCTATCATTTGCAATCCCAAGATCTTCCACCAGCAAGTTCATAAACCACACCCAAGACTGAGTGTTCTCATATTCAACAATGGCCCAAGTAATTAGCCATATCCCATTGTTAGGGTCAACACCAACTACAATCAATAACTGACCCCCATATGGTCCTTTGAGAAAACATCCATCAAGCCCCACCAGTGGTCTACATCCCAATTTAAATTCTTCTTTTAGTGGCTGCAGACAGATATAAAATCTCAAAAATCTGTCTAAGTCTTGTCCCTACTCTGGTTTTGCTCTTTTGAAGACATAAGTACTCCCAGACATGACTCTTCTAAGCTCTGCAGCATAGTCAAAACCATCCATACTCCTCCTTAGCATTATCTTCGTTGTTTTTCATTGCTATTTTCTTAGCATTGTATGTTAGGCTCCTTGATACCCAATATCCAAATCTTTAACTACTTTAGTATGAAACTGATCTAATCCCCATGTTGGATTCATCCGAATATCATCTTCATATTTGTTGGCAATCCATTACGCATTTAAATAATAACTATCCTACTCTATGCAACAAGTATACACTTTTTGTAACATAGTGATTTTAAATATGAAATCTCTTTGCACATTTGCAGCAGAGAAGTACCATGTACATGTTTCACACACCTTGCTTGGATCTTATTTTAGGTTCTTCTTGAAATACACCTTCCTTCCTTGTTTGATGTCATGATTTCGGATTGTGTCACCCTAACATGTGACATTGGTTTGGGTGGCCCAACTCAAACTCAAGGACCCTCTAAACTTTTACCCTAACTGGATCTGGCCTACCCTTAATGTAAGAACCCACTTTTTTTAAATAAAATTTCCTCTAATTATTATTTTGAATAATAGGGTGGTTTAATTTGATATAATACTTTGGTTATGGTGTGAATGTGCAAATTTTTCAAAATAAGCAAGTGGTTATAAAGTATTCATTGTTGTCGGGGAATATTCATCTGGTCGTGAATATTCTTGCTGTCGGGAAATATTCGTACGACGGTGCAGCCATTTGTGGGCCCCATAACGGAAAACGGTCGGATGAAGAAAACGACAAGTTTGAGTTTTTATAAATAACGGCGTAATTGTTACCGTTAACACTGTTGGAATACCTGATGGTTAAAATACAGTAATATGCGTTGTTGCACAGTAGCACACGGTATTACACAATATTGATGAATTATTGATCCTTACGTAAGAAGGCACTACTCAATAATTGTTACATTAATTATTGTTCAATATTTTATTTTATTGATTCATAATTGCTACGTTGATATATTATTATTATCGTTGTTTCAATAATTGTCACTGCATATTATTTTCCATTATCAGATCAATAATTCATATTATTTGAATAATTTATTAGATAGCATTATTGACAATATCTAAGGAAGTTCTGTCTAAGGAGAGGTTTGGTCACCTAATTGCGCGCCAGTAGTAAGGAGAAATCCTTATCAGAAAGCCCCTCTCTTTTCTGAGAATGATATAGTTGTCATAATTGTGATTCTATAATATTATTTGTGAAAAATTAATTATTGATTTATATGATAAAGAAATATTTATTTTTATGCGGATATAAATGAAGGATTTAAATTTTGAGGTGTTTTATCAGTATTTTGTCGGAATGGAGATTTTAAAAATCAAAATATTGTTCTTAAAGCTCTATTGCGTGAGTTATAATTTTAATCCGACCGTTGGATCGTTGTGATTTTTGGATATGTTATACATAAAATTGAGTTTATGTCCACAAATTTTGAACCGTTAAAAATTAACGTATGATTTGTTATGAATTTTAAGAGGTATTGAAAAACGTCCGTATGTGAATTTCGGACATTTTCTGTTTGGAATTTAGAAAAAAAATTCTTCTACAAAGTTGTAGAGAATTAAATTTCCTATAGAAAGGGTATGAGATTTGAATTTTTCTGATAAAAGAGCTATTTATTATGAATTATTGAAGTTTCGAAAATTAAATATTTTTAATAAAATATGGCTGGGACCAACATGTGGGCTGGTTGCAAATTTTTTTTCAGAAATGGCATGCTGGTGGCTGATTTTGGTAGGTGGCGTAGAAGGAGGAAATATATATATTATTTTATTAATTTAGTCTTCTTTGGCGTTCTAGTATTTTTCTATAAATAGGGTGCTTAGTTAGAATTAAAAATTACACCAGAAATAAGTTTTCTCTATCTCTATATTATCGAGCGTATTTTATAAATATTTAGATACTTTGAGAGTTGCTATTCAGTGCAAGTTTCTTTCGATTTTATATCCGATATTCCAATCAAAAATATTATTATTTTGAGGTGAGGGATGTTATTTTCTTCGTAAATGATGTAAGACCCCAACTTATTATAAAATAAAATAATAAGGTTTGATTTGATTAATGATGGTTAGTTATGAGTAAAATGCGTAAATATTTTAAATAAGCAAGTGGTTATAAAATATTCATTGTTGTCGGGGAATATTCATTTGGTCGTGGAATATTCTTACTGTCGGAGAATATTCGTACGACGGAGCAGCCCTGTGTGGGCCCCATAACGAAAAGCGATTGGATGAAGAAAACGACAAGTATAAGCTGTTTATAAATAATGGCGTAGTTGTTACCGTTAGCACTGTTGGATAACCCAGTGGTTAAAACACAGTAATACGCGATGTTGCACAGTAGCACACGGTATTGCACAAATTATTGATTCTTACGTAAGAAGGCACTACTCAATAATTGTTACCGTAATTACTGTTCAATAATTTATTTTATTGATTCAATAATTGCTGCGTTGATATTTTATATTATTGTTGTTTTAATAATTGTCACTGCACAGTATTTTTTATTATCAGATCAATAATTCATATTATTTGAAAAATATTATTATATAGCATTATGGCAATGTCTAGAAAGTTCTGTCTAAGGAGAGTTTGGTCATCTAATTGCGCGCCAGTAAAGAGAAATCTTATTGAAAAGCCCCCTCTTTCCTAGGAACTGCCTGGTTATCAGTATTGTGATTCTGTAATATTATTTGTGAATAATTAATTATTAATTTATATGATAAGGAAATATTTATTTTATGTGGATATAGATAGAGAAAATTTTAAAGTGACAATTGTTGAAAAAATGATGTTTTATCTTTTCTGATAAAATAATTTATTTAAATATATTATTTTAATAATATATTAATGGTGATATTTTTACAATGAATGTGGGATATATAAAAAATGAGGAGGAAGAGTATTTTTGTTGGATTAAATGTTTAACACATATTTTGTGACGCCCCCAGAATAGGTATACAACACCCATTCTGAGTCGCCAAATACATGGTACAGAAAGCAAACTACAACTTCAATAATACAATTGTCGTGCAAAATACGACAACACATACTGTGAGTTTAAATACAAATATTGTCTTCTAGACAATATCCACACTCAAATAAATCCTCATTACAATTATTCAAACACTATTTTACAGAAATAGTGAGGACTGCTAATACATCTTTCTAGAACCATCACTCCATACCCCGACTAGATCCTGCTATGTTCTCACCTCCTGAGAGAGAAAAATGGAACAAAAAGGAAAAGGGTGAGCTCAACTAGCCAGTAAAGAATATTATGACTAAGATAATATAAACAAATTATCGTTAGTCTTCAACAGGGAAAAATCTGATAAAAATATAATCGACAACAAGTTTTAGATCAACAACTGCAGCGGAAACAACAAACCATTAGAAGAGTTAAGTAGAGAAAGAATTCTACTATCTTCTAAGATTTAAAAGTCCATCATCAATATTTTATCCCTGTAACATCAATTAATAATCATCTTTAACCAAATATTCATCTTTGCACTACAGGCCAAAGATATTCATTTGTATCATCAGTCGGTCATGTTCATCTCAACACCTGTTCATCTTTGCACTACAGGCCAAAGATATTCATCAAGTAATTATACATCTTTGCACTACAGGCCAAAGATATTCAGTAATATCATCATTTAGGACTGAGGATGATGAAAAATATCTTAAAGAGAACGAATCCAATGAGACAGAAGGACAAATAGTAGGGATTCGTATAACAGTTTATCCAAGATCAATAATACTTCATAATAATCAATTGTGAAGCAGAATTCAAAAATAAAGATCAAAACATGGATACAATCAAAGATAGTAACCATAATAGACATCTTTGGACAAAAAGGAAAATTTTTATTTTTCGGTGAATAGTGTCGTATTCGTGAATAGTGCCGTATACGTGAATAGTGCGTATACGTGAATAGTAACCCCCGACACAAAAAGTTCTAAATTTGATAAAAACTCATATCAATATTTTAGCATAATGATATTGAAGAAAATAATATCATTAAGAAGAAAATAATATCCCTTACCTCAAAATATCAGTACTTCTGGTCGGAATACCGGTATAAGGCTGAAAGAAACTTGCTCTGATGATAGAAACTCTCAAAGTATCTAAATACTCACAAAATACACTCAATAATCTAGAGAGAGAAAGAGAGAAAACTTGTTTCTGGTGTAATTTTCAATTCTAACTTAGCCCTCTATTTATAGGAAAATTTTGATAGGTTTGACTTGCAACCTGATGGCTTTACCTGCTACTATTCCCACCTACCACATTTGAAATATAATTCAGCACATTTCTTCACCAACCACAAGTGGGGCCCACCAATTCTAGAATTTTCCATCAAAATGATAAACTCCGAAAATTCAACAATTTCTAAACCAGTCATCTTGTAAAATTCATAATAAATCATACGTTCATTTTTAACGGTTCAAAATTTGTGAACATATACTCAACTTATATATGTTATAACATATCCAAAAATTACCACGATCCAACGGTCGGATTAAAAATTATAACCCCCCGCAAAATATCTCAAAAACCCTGATTTTTAATACCTCCATTCCGACAAAAATATGGATAAAAACCTCAACATTAACTCCTTCATTTTTAACCACAAAAATATATCCCTCATTTATATCCACATAAAATAAATATTTCCTTATCATATGAATCAATAATTAATTATTCATAAATAATATTACAGAATCACATTATGACAACCAGGCCGTTCCCAGGAAAGAGGGGCTTTCCAATAAGGATTTCTCCTTACTGGCGCGATTAGATGACCAAACCTCTCCTTAGACAGAACTTTCTAGACATTGTCAATAATATTATCTAATAATATTATTCAAATAATATGAATTATTGATCTGATAATGGGAAATACTGTGCAGTAACAATTATTGAAACAACAATAATATGAAATATCAATGCAGCAATTATTGAACCAATAAAATAAAATATTGAACAGTAATCACTGTAACAATTATTGAGTAGTGCCTTCTTACGTACGAATCAATAATTCAACTATACTGTGCAATCCGTGTGCTACTATGCAACCCGCGTTATTACTGTATTTTTAACCACCGGGTATCTAAACAGTGTTAACGGTAACAACTACGCCATTATTAATAAACAACTTATACTTGTCGTTTTCTTCATTCAATCGCTTTCCGTTATGGGGCCCACACAAGGCTGCGTCGTCGTACGAATATTCCCCGACAGCAAGAATATTCCACGACCAACCGAATATTCACCGACCAAAAATAAATATTTTATAACCACTTGCTTATTTTGCAAAATTTGCACATTTCACCCATAACCAAAGTATTATATCAAATTAACCCCCTTATTATTCACAATAATATTTAGAGAAAATTTGATTTTATTCATTAATAAGTTGGGGGTCTTACATATTTTGTTTGTTGGTGGACACAATTCTTGACCGAAAATTTATTATAGACTGTAAAATCGCCCGTTTATGGATTTCGGTCAATTTCTGTTTGGAATTTGAAAAAACTTTCTTCTGCAAAGTTGTAGAGAATTGAATTTCCTATAAAAAATCGCGAGATTCGAATTTTCTGATAAAAGGGCTATTTATTATGAATTATTGATGTTCGAAGTTCCGAAATAATTGATTTTTAGAAGTTTTATTTATTTTTATTATCAAAAACGTTTTTTACACTTTGGTGGGCCCCACTTGCACATGTTGATGGCTGAATCCAGATTTTTAAAGGTGGGCTAAGGAAAATTTATAATTATATTATTATTTTATTAAATTTTCTGCTTTGGTGTTCTAAGCAATTTCCTATAAATAAGGTGCTTAGGTTAGAATTGAAAATCACACCAGAAATAAATTTTTCTCTATTTCTCTCTCTATATTATCGAGTGTATTCTTGTGAGTATTTTGATATTTTGAGTGTTGCTATACGGTGCAAGTTCGTTCAGCGTTATTTCAGTCAGAAGTACTGCTCTTTTGAGGTAAGGGATTGTAAGGGATAGTAAGGGATATTGTCGTAAGGGATGTTATTTTTTTATCAATGATATTATTTCTTTCAATATCATTATACCAGAATATTGGGTAGAATTTTTCTTGTAAAATTCTTATCTTTTCATGTCGGGGTTACTATTCACGAGTTACTATTCATGAGTTACTATTTACGAGTTATTATTCATGAGTTAGTATTCACGAGTTACTATTCATGAGTTACTATTCATGAGTTACTATTCATGAGTTACTATTCACGAGTTACTACTCATGGGTTACTATTCACGAGTTACTATTTATGACAAAATTGGTTTCTTTTTATAACCAAATTATAGTTGATTTATTAATATTTCTCTTGAGATTAAATTATATGTTGATTATATTGATTTTTATTATCATATATAACATTTTTATAACCCTAATGATGATATTTCTCTTTGACTTGAGTGTAAAGATGGGTAGATTTTTGGTATGATCATGACTATGAGTTCCCTTTGGCCAGTAGTGCAAAGTTAAATTGTTGACTGGTATGATCATGACCATTGAATTTATAATTGAATATCTTTAGCTTAAGTGTAAAGGTGAATTGATCAACATGGTTTATAATTATTGTTTATATAAATTCTGAAATGATTATATATTTCTTTGAGATAATAATATATTTTGCCTGTAGTGCAAAGATGAACTGTTGTTGAATATCTTTGGCCTGTAGTGCAAAGATGGTCTGTTGATGAATATCTTTGGCCTGTAGTGCAAAGATGAACTGTTGTTGAATATCTTTGGCCGTAGTGCAAAGATGGATTTATTAGTATGATTATGAACAGGAATTGTGATTTGGTATAACCATGATCTTTGATGTTTCAGGCAAAGACAGGTGATGAAAATATTCTTCGTCCTTGGTGCGAAGAAAAATTTAGAATCACAATTATGATTATGAGTTATTCATATGATTGTGGAAAGGAACTGTTGAGTGATGTTACAGGGATAAAATATTATTGGTGGACTTTTAATGTGGAGAAGATAATAGACTTTATGGTCTATTTGACTCTTCTAATGGATTGCTCGTTCCGCTGCAACTATGGTTGAAAATTTTTATCATCTACCATATGTTCTAAATCTCTGATTTATTATTGATGAAGGCTATTGATAATTTAATTATCTTTAGTCATGATATTCTTTACTGAGCTAGTTGTGGTCACCCTTTTGCTTCACAATTCCTTTCAGGTAATATAGTGTAGCTGGGTCGAGCGGGGGCAACAGGGGAATAGAACGGTGGTCATCATTTAGTAGTTATATTTGGTGAATCATCTAGGGTGAAGTGAACCTAACGTTGGAAGGGTGTTTTACCACTATCATACAAGATGTCTAACGACATACAACCTCGTGTCATCATAAGACATGGTTGTGCACATCCACTTGCCGAGTATAGCTACGAACACTACCTATATATTCTTGGTGTTTGTTTGAAGTATAATTCTCAATTAGAGACAGTTGAGATAATGATAAGTCGAGAGAAGACTCACCATTAGGAAGAATATGATAGTAATTGTAAGACCTCAACTTTTATAAATAAAGATGAATTTTCTATAAATATCATTTTTGAATATTATGGAGTTAATTTGATATAATGTTATAGTTGTGGGTAATATTTATAAATTTTGCAAAGTACGCAAGTTGTTATATAATATTCGAATGGTCGGGGAATATTCGTT
Source organism: Panax notoginseng (assembly GCA_016801055.1). NCBI lineage: Eukaryota > Viridiplantae > Streptophyta > Magnoliopsida > Apiales > Araliaceae > Panax > Panax notoginseng. Next base: position 201,822,150 of record CM029018.1, read on the forward strand.
TTAACAGGAAATATTCGTACAACGGCACAATCATTGGTGGACCCTACAACGGAATTATTGTCGGATTGAGAAAAACGACAAAAATATTTTATTAAAAATAACGGCGAAAGTTTTACCATTGATACTGTTGAACTACTCGGTAGTAAAAGTACAGTAATACGTGTGGTTGCATAGTAGCACACGGTATTGATTATTAATGCTTATATGAGAAGTCACTCAGTTCGATTCCAATATTGTCAGTTAATAATATGAATTATTTAGCGATAATGACGTTTTGTTTTATTTGTATTATTAACGTAATAAAACAGAAATATCTTTTTATATAAAACAGAATACTTTATTAAAGTTATTCTATAAATAGAATATATTATATTTTATTTAAAAGATTTTTCTTTAAATATGGACGTCAGATTAAAGTAACCAATCTGGACCGTTCATGGATTAGTTACTATGCATTCTATTTTTCTATAAATAGCAGCTCATTCTTTCATTATTTCTTACGAATTCACTGAACTCTAGAGAGAGAAACTATAGAGAAAGAGAAGAAGAGTATTCTGCTACTTAACTACTTCCTTACTTCAGCTCTTCTTTAAAACGGTAAGGGGTGTTATTCTTTCTTATTCATGAAGAGAACTGTTGTTATTCCATTTCTTATTATTCTGTTGGAATAACCTGTATACGCGGGTCTACCCTATACTTGGTGACATTCTTCTATTATTCTGTTGGAACATCCTGTCTGTGTGTTTTACACCGGACCTGGTTCCATTTTTATTATTATTCTGATGGGAACATCCTGTCTGTGTGTTTTACACCGGACCTGGTTCCGTTTTTATTATTATTCTGTTGGAACATCCTGTCTGTGTGTTTTACACCGGACCTGATTCCGTCTTTGTTATTATTCTGTTGGAATATCCTGTCTGTGTGTTTTACACCGGACCTGGTTCCATTATTTATTATTCTGTCAGAATATCCTGTCTGTGCGTTTACGCCGGACCTGGTTCCACTATTTATTATTCTGTTGGAATAACCTGTCTGTTCGGTCTATCGCATGCATGGTGATTTCTTTTGTTATTCCATTCTTTATTATACTCAGTTGGTTAAGTTTTGACTTCTATACTCCATGAAATTTGTGGAATATCCTTGATAATTGCGTTTCATCAGTATCTTTTCATAAAATATTCTTCTAAGCGTTCTTGAATTTTACTTCACAAAGCAGTATCATGTTGACAATTTGGACGTTGTTAATTCTTGGATAAATTAATTTTTGAACTTGTTTTATTGAATTCTTATATCATTGTCATCATCCTCATGTTTATAAAATATTGAAAGTCATCTGTGGCCTGTAGTGCATAGATGGACTTGGTATGATTATGATCAGGGATTATTCGGTATAATCATGACCGTAATGTTACGAATAATGTGGTAAATGTCCTCATTGGCCCGTAGTGTATTGATGGACAGTTGTTGGCATGATCATGACCATTAATGAATACACGAATATCCTTGGCCGTAGTGCAGGGGTGATTCGATGATGTGAATTATTTTATTAAGCTGAGTCCCAGCGAACACAGTGTTGAAAAACCTTTTAAATCATAAAAGATAGTAGAGTTTATTTTATACTTGACTCTTTTAATGGATTGCTTGTTCCGCTACAGTTAAACTTGATGTCTATTATATTTTATCAGTTTAACATTGTTGAAGGCTAATGATAATTTATTCTGCATTATCTTAGTTATAATATTTCTTACTGGGCTAGTTGAGCTCACCCTTTCTTTCACTGTTCTCTTCAGAAAATGAGAACGTAGCTGGGGCAAGTCGGGGAACGGAGTGATGGTTCGAATGATAGTTTTAGTTAGTAGTCCTCACTATTCTATGTAATAGTGTGTTAATAAATGTAATGAAGACTCCTTTTGAGTATGAATACTCTCTAGAAGATAATATTTGTATTCAAACTCGCAGTTTATGTTTTGTCGTATTGTACACGACAGTTGTATTAATAAGTTGTATTAGTAAGTTATTTTGTATTCTGTACTTTGTATCTGACGACCCAAGATGGGTGATGTATACCTAATTTTGGGGGCGTCACAGTTGGTATCAGAGCTTAGGGATATGATCCCTGGCTAAGATGTGAGAATAGAACTAGGAGGGGAGAGACGGGGAATTCCTTCGCTAGTATGACCTACCTAAGTTTATTTGCATGGTATTTAATTGGTCGGTCATAATATAAGGATAATATATGACATATCAATTAACTTTTATTTTGTGGCAGTATCTGAAAATGGCATCTGAGAATGTTGAGAATAGCAATGGAGCACATGCGACTGTTGATTCACCACATATCAATAATCAGGATAATGTGCATCAGGAAGGTGACAATCCTCATGCAAACAACAACACTGACCAAATGATGAATGATGGAATGTTTTAGAAACTTTATGCAGTTCATGCAACAGCAGGCGAGAGCGGCTCTGTCCAAAATATAGGTGGGAAACACTGAAAACTCTCGGACGGTCACCGCTAAACAGTTCAAGGAGCTGGGACCACCAGAGTTTAAGGGAGAGCCAAAACCGCTTATAGCGGAAACATGGATAAAGCAGATTACCAAGATATTTGATGTCTTGGGATGCTCCGAGGAGCAAAAGGTTCCCTTTGCCGCGTTTATGTTGCGAGGAGAGGCAGATTACTGGTGGGAATCGATTAAGCGTACTCAACCTGCCGCACTGAAGATGTCTTGGGAGAAGTTTCAAGAGCTGTTCAATGACAAATACTTTCCCGAAAGTGTTCGTCACATGAAGGAGGTGGAGTTCATTAAATTGGAGCAGAATAATATGACTGTGTCGCAGTATGAGGCTAAATTTGTTGAGTTGTCCCGGTTTGCGCCCCACTTAGTGGATAATAAAGAGCGAATGACGCGAATGTTTTTGCGAGGTTTGAAACCTGAGATACGTCAACATCTTATTTCTCATAAACTGTGTTTGTATTCAGATGTTGTGAATAGGGCTCAGTTAGTGGAGCGCGATAACGAGTCAACGCAACCAAAAGTGAGCAGTCGACAAAATGATAATACCAGTGAGAGCGGTCATTGAAGCGGTGACAACAAGCATGGAGGGAATCAACAGGCCAGAAATGGTAACTACTTCGGTGGTAATCAGGGCCAAAACAATAAGAATGGTCATTTCAAGAAGAGGAGATTCAACAATGATGGAAAGACGTCAGCACCAGCACCCGTTGTTAAGGAAGGAGAACGACCACCTATCATATGTTTCAAATGCGGAGGGGAGGGGCACATCAGTCCAAACTGCGCGATGCCGTCTAAAGCATGTTATAATTGTGGAAGAGAAGGTCATTTAGCTCGATTTTGTCGTTTACCAAAAATAAGTTCAGCCAAGATGGAGACACCAAAGGCCGTCCCAGAAAAGCCAAAACCAGTAGTGCAAGGGAGAGCGTTTGTTGTGACCTCCTAGAACGCAAGGAACCCGAATGAGGTCATCACGGGTATGCTTATCATAAACTCTAACGAAGTCTATACTTTATTTGATACCGGTTCTATCCATTCTTTTATTTCTCCTACTTGCGCTCATCGATTAAATTTGATTCCGGAGAAATTAGACTTTGACTTATCTGTTGAAACTCCATTGGGAGAAACCTTCATTACATCTACGGTTTATAAGTCTTGTTTGGTTCAAGTTGGTACCTACACATTACCTGTCGATCTGATTTCATTAAAAATACTTGCATTTGACGTGACTCTAGGGATTGATTGGTTAACTACTCATCATGCAAAAATTGATTGTTTTCGTAAGGTTGTTAGCTTTCATATTCCTAATCGACCTATTATGCGAATTCAAGCAACCAAACCATTAAAATCAATCGATGTCATCTCAAGCCATAAAGCTATTCGTTTATTGAAAAACGGATGTCAAGCTTTCTTAGCTCATGTCACGGATCTAAACAAAAATACGTCAGTTTTGAATGATATTTCTATTGTTAATATAAATTCCTGACGTATTCCCGAAGAACTTCCTGGCCTACCCCCAGAGCGTGAAATTGAATTTTGTATCGACTTGAACCCGGTACAAAACCATTTCCAAAGCCCCATATCGAATGGCTCCTATTGAACTTCAGGAGTTAAAGATCCAACTGCAGGAATTGTTAGACATTGGCTTTATTCGTCCTAGTACTTCTCCTTGGGGTGCTCCTGTGCTATTTGTGAAGAAAAAAGATGGAAGTATGCGACTTTGTATTGATTATCAGGAGTTGAATCATGTCACCATCAAAAACAGGTACCCATTGCCACGTATTGATGACCTGTTTGACTAGTTGCAAGGAGCACAATTCTTTTCAAAGATCGATCTTCGTTCTAGATATCATCAGCTGAAGGTTAGAACTGAGGATATTCCAAAGACGGCTTTCAGAACTCGGTACGGGCATTATGAATTCCTAGTCATGTCCTTTGGATTGACTAATGCTCCTGCTGCCTTCATAGATATGATGAACCGGGTATTCAAAGAATATTTGGATCACTTTGTGGTCGTCTTTATTGATGACATCCTTATTTATTCCAAAAGCCGTGAAGATCATGAGCAACACTTGAGGCTGGTACTCCAAAAGCTTCGTAAATACAAGCATTATGCAAGTTGAAGAAATACGAGTTCTGGTTAGAGGATGTAGCATTCTTGGGCACGTAGTATCAAGTCGTGGAATATCGGTTGATCCGGCAAAGATTGAAGCTATTCAAAACTGGGAGCAACTTAATCAGTGACGAAGTACGTAGCTTTCTTGGTTTAGTG
>CM029018.1:201827039-201936141 GCA_016801055.1 Panax notoginseng
TTTCATAAAATTCGGGGTCTTACATAAACTACTAAGCGTACCCCTCTATAATAAACATTACAGTCTTAGCCGGTCACTTTGACCGATTAACTTACGAAAATATACTTTTTGATACGTTTAATTAAGTTTGGGAGTGTACTTAAATACTTTTTTCAGTTTGGGGGTGCAAAAGTCAACATAGGTGTAAAGTTTATAGTGCAAATTGTCTTTTAGTCTGATATTTTTAATTTGACAAACACATCATCTATTGCTACCCTTAGGGGAGTTCAACCAGTAAAAACTGGGCCGAACCGGACCGGTACCGAAATCGGTCAAATCTTAATACCGATATCGGTACCGGTTGGACCGATATACCAAACCGGCGGTACCGGTTCGGTACCGATTTTTACCGAAAATTAATATAATTATTATTTATTATTTTTCTTATTATATTATTTTTATTTTTATTTTATTAATATTATTATTATTTTTATTTATTATTTTATTAATATTATTATTATTTTTATTATTATAATCATTATTTTTATAATTATTATAATTATTATTATTAATAAAAATAAAAATTAAAAAATCGGTATATACCGGCCCGGTTCGGTAAAATCGAACTGTAAAATCGCCGGACCAAAAACGGTATATACCAATTTTTTTGTACCGAACCGGACCGATTATTTTTTTACCTAGCCGACCGTTCGGACCGATCCGAAAAATTGAAAAATCAAAAAATCGATTCATTTGAACCACCCCTGGCCACCCTCACACACATCTTATATTTTAGGAAATTGATATTTTCATATTATTTTATGTTATTTTTACACGTAAGGTCCACATATTAGTTGATGTGTTAATTTTTTATTCGCTAATATATGGACTATACATATTAAAATATCAAAAAGTGATGCGAAAATATCAATTTCCATATTTTATCCAATTCAAAATGAGTAGTACTTTTATTTTTTGGAAAAGTCAAAGTCTTAAAAAGTTGACCAATGGTATTCGGGTAATTTCAAGGAGGCCGACGCATATTCGTCTTTTTCTTTCCAGTCCTTTCTCCGAACTCTTTCCGGTTTATTCAAATAAAAAAAACAAAAAAAAAAACTCTTTCCGGTCTGGTAGGCGACCAATATATACGTATATAGAAACATATTCAATTCCAAAGAAGGACAAGCAAACTCCTTTGTGATTCTGCAATTTATCGTTACTCCTTTGAATTCGTCGAAATTGAAGATCAAAAATTCTTATATCGATTGCTTCTGCTTTGATTTGATTTCAGTTTTTGTGCAAAGGATTTGAAAAATGTTTCCTGGTATGATGGATCCTGAGTTGATGAGACTTGCTCAAGAGCAATGAGTCGTATGTCCCGCCGAATTCGCCAAGATTCAGCAACAGGTTCACATAACTATTGTGGTTTTTTTTGTTGTTGGAAACTTATGCGTGAAAATGAAGATAGACAAAACTAGTGTGAAATTTGTGTGTAATTGTTCTTAGGTTTATGGCTATTTGTTGATCTGATTATTTTGTTTATAATTTGGTGTGAATTAGTTAAATTTTTGTTTTTATTATATCTCAATTAGTAATTTATCATGAATGTTGGATTTAGAAGTGCTTCAAATTGAATCCAGATATTCATATACTATTAAGAGTCTTGACATATCTTAAATTTTGTATTTGCTTTTGGTTTGGGTTAGTTCATGTGTGAAATTGAAAAAGTTTAAATTTTGGACTCAATGGGTTGACCGACTACACTTTTTATTTATCAAAAGTTCATGAGGTTTGGATTGGGCTATTTGATATCGAATACTCTATCAGAGTTTGGGAATTTGGTATTACTAGATTTTGCACAATTTCTGTTCATTCAGATTGGATTAGGCTCAATAGTAATAGTATTTTACGAAATTTGTTTTATACTTGTAGTATTTGAGCTATCATTTATAAGTGGGGCATTTTTTTTGCAAGTTTTCATCATGTACTGTTGGAAGAAATTAATAGCATGCAATGATTTTGGTAAACGTTGCACATCTATTGATTCTGCCTCTTCCAGTTGAATGAAATGATCGTTTACATAGAGATTGTATTCTACAATTGACATTGCAGATGATGTCTAATCCTGAATTGGTAAGAATGGCTACGGAAAGCATGAAAAATATGAGGCCTGAAGATTTCAAGCATGCGGCAGAACAGCTGAAGCATACCCGTCCAGATGACATGGCTGAGATAGGTGAAAAGATGGCTAATGCAACACCTGACGAACTAGCCGCTATGCGAGTTCGGGTAGATGCACAGGTCACTTATGAATTAAATGCAGCTCAGATGCTGAAGAAACAGGTACTGGCTAGCTAGTGATGCATTGAACACTAGACATTTTTATGCTTTTACTAGAAAATTATGCTCACAAATTGTTCTCATATTAGAAAATTGTGTTGTCTGATGATTTGGGGTCGAATCAACTCATTTGTATGCACGTGCTATTACCCATTATTTTTATTTGGTTGTTCTTTTTTGTATATACTTTATTTTTTCATTGACTATCCTAAAGTGATACCATTTGAATTTGATGGGAACTCCAAGTCAAGAACAAAAAAAAAGTGATTTTTTAATATTTATTATTTGGAGTTTTTATTATGTTTAATATAAAAGTAATTGATGTGATTTATGTATTTTATTTATTTGTGGGGATTTAGGACATTAATTAGTGATTAAAAATTATTAATAAGAGTGTTGTAGTCGTTTAGTACTTTTATTATTCTTCAAGTATTATGAGGGTTTCGTCTCTTTAAATAGTGATGTAATCCCGACAAGTCATGGAGACTATATACTATTGATATTGAAGTTGATTATTTTATTCATACCGTAAAGGTATTTTATTCATATTGGCGTTGATACACTTGAGAGATCTAGTAGTTTAAATGTGGAGTTTAAATCCTAATTTATTTTTCGTTAATTATTCATCCTAAATTTGTCCTGCATCAGAATTCCAACATCTTAACTAAAATATGGAGGTTCTATACCCTTCTTTTGATCTATTTTGTTTGGTTGGTTTAGGGGGTAGGAAAGAGGAGGTGGTTTAGGATTAGATTTAGATATTAAGTTTTAAAATTTGCAATGCGAATTGTTTTTGAAGCATAAGATGAAAATCTTTGCTTGTGTAGGAGGATGACCTTTAGGTGAAGTGAAACTAAGATTTCTGTTGCGGTAAAGCTTCTACTTTTCATGTTTCGTTTTTTTAAAAAGATTAAGTTTCTAAAATTACAAATGATAACAATTTGTTACGGATGGTATTTCAGTTGACATGATCATGAACATATATATATATGTTAAACACCAAAATTCAATCAGTGTTAGTCATGAGTCTATAAATTGGTGCCCTATTCTAGATGATAGAGAATGCCGACTGAATGACACTGATGCAAGACAAATTTAAGATGAAGAATTAACAAAAAATAAACTAGGATTTAAACTATATATTTAAACCACTAAGATTCTCAAGTGTGTATCAACACCAAGATGGATAAAATACCTCTACGGTATGAATAAAATAATCAACTTCAATATCAATAGCATGTAGTCTCCATGACTTGTGGGGATTACATCACTATTTAAAGATACAAAACCCTAATATTACTTGGAGAATAATAAAAGTACTAAACGACTAAATACCCTTATTAATAATTCTTAATCACTAATTAATGTCCTAAATCCTTACTAATAAATAAAATACATAAATCACATCAATTACTTTTATATTAAACATAATAAAAACTCCAATATAATAAATATAAAAAATCTCTTCTTTGTTCTTGACTCGGAGTCCCCATCATTCTCCTCTTGTTGGAGATAACTCGACATCGAGTTTTATAACATGATATGATAGAATAAGCCATGAACACCTCTGTAATGGAAGAACATTTGGGAACACCTTTGACGACATCATCACGCGGTAAAGCTAAAAATTTTTTGGAAAGAGAATTGATAAGAGCATCACTTTTGTATTCAAAGGTGCTGAGAAAAAGCTTCCTGGAACAACAAAATCAACAATGTCAACTTGGATTGGATCAACTTCTCGAACTTTCTTTGGTAACAAACAACTCAAAAGCAACTTTAAAGTTTTTCTCAATTTGTTGCTCATACGTAATCTCTAGTTTAAGTTTTAGAACTTCAATAATTTCTATGGACACGTCACAACTGTTTGTAGCCCCAAAATTTGGAACATCCTCTTTTTCTTTCTCTTGCTTTTCTTGAAGATGTGCCCGCAAGTCAATAAGGTTTTCTTTTATAGAAGATATGTCATCATTTAATAAAGAGATGTTATCTTTTATGGAAGAACATATAAAAACCATATCATGTGTAGCTTTCGAAGTTCTTTTACTTTCTTGATATCGACGTTGCAATTTTCGAAAGTAATCTTGTGCATCAACCATATTCCAGCTAAGCTCTTCCTGTGTTTCAAATATCGGTCACTTTCATCGTCAAGAAATCAAATATACTCTTTTGTTTTGGTAATCAATTCTTTAGTGGCTTGAGACATTGGGTGTTTGGGACTATGAGTTATAAAATAAAAAAAAACTTTTTTTTTTGGACAACTTAAGGGCCTAACTGAAAAGGAAATAGAAAACAAGGGCTAAAGTATGAATGTAGAAAGTATAGGGGTTGATTTAAAATGATAAAAATGATATAAGTGAAAAGTATATAAATTATGGGCTAAAACTGAAATATTAGATGAAACTATGGGGAAGCAAATTGTAATTTTGGTAATATATTTATAAGTTAGATATTAGGTTACCACTCATATCATATTAGAGTACGACAATAATTTTTCTCTCATCTACCTTTCTTCCTTTTTATTTTTTTTGAACAGTGAATCGCGATGAACATTAACTCTGACGATAAACAGTAACTTCGACACTTTTTTTTTTAAAACCGAAGGTCTCCCAAAAATTGAAAAATTAATGGAGAAATCTTATCTGATACCAAAAATGATGTAGGATAATTTGTAAAATGAATTTTATTATTGATTGATAAAGGGCTAGAATTAGGATTTAAGCTTTGTGCTTAAATTTTAGGGTTTAGAGTTTCAACTCGGCGTTTATTAACTCTAGATAAATATCTCCACGATATAAGAAAAGCCAATAATAATCTCAATATTCAGAATGTACTCTGTGTGAAAATTACATCAATATTTAAACAAAATCCCCCCTAAATTGGACTTGAAGACCAATAAAATAACAAAAGACAAAAATACCCTAACTAATTAAAACAAGTCCATAATAATAAAATAAACAAAATAAATAAATAAGGAAACTAAATCATCGATTCCCATCACACTCGAAGCATCCAATTTCCTTGGGATGGCCAAGCATGCATGCTCTAATTTTATGTCTTTGTAAAAGCATGCCCTTAAGTGAAGAAAATTGTTTAGTTTTCTTTTTAATCAGATCTGAGTCTCTGACTCTTTAATTAATAAATTCATGAAGCAAACTTATTTTTAATATTAGTTATTTGAATTTTTTTTATGAAGATTTAACGATTCTATAATGATTTATCACATGCAACTCTGTATATATGGATTTTAAATAAAAAGTGATACTGTTGAATCAATTGCAAATGTGGCAAATACACATATTCTGCAGTACTTTTGGTTAATCTAATTTAGTTTATTTTTTATTCCCTTTTCCCTGAAAGTCTCTGATCAGTTGCAAATTGCAATGATGCATCTTACTCACATATAATATAGTATTTAAGCTGTAAAGGAAATACCTGTATGAAGGTATTTACTGAATTTCTAGTTATTAGCATCTAGCATGTATTTATGGATCCATTTACATTGTGGCAGGGTAATGACCTTCACAGCCAGGGAAAGTTTAATGATTCCTTGCAAAAGTATTTGCTTGTAAGTGTAGCTTTTCTGTTTGGTTCTACTTTTATGTTGAAAGTGTTTCTTCCTTGATAAGAGTAGTATTTTCTACATTGGCGAAACTCTAATTTTAATTTATTTTCATTTTTTCTCCATTTTCTTAAATAAGGCCAAGAAAAACCTGAGAGGCATTCCAACGTTCAAAGGCAGAAGTCTCCAGTTGGCCTGCTCTCTTAATTTGATGTCATGCTATTTAAAAACCAGGCAGTATAATGAGTGCATAGAAGAAGGTACTGAGGTATGACAACTTAGTTTCTTTTTTTTTTTATTTTATTTTTCATGTATATGTCAGAGATGTGATACTGCCTTATGCGAGTGAAGTGACAACAGGGAACTTTTTCTTTAATAAAATGTAAATGCTTCTCTTGCCTCTCACTGTTTAAAAGAAAATAAATTATATATCTGAATTGCTATAGGTCTTGGCATATGATGCGAAGAATGTCAAAGCTCTATACCGAAGGGGTCAAGCCTACAAAGAACTAGGACAAGTAGAGGTGAGTGTTCATATGCATTTTACTTGTTACCGTCTCTGAGGATTATATTATTATTAACATTGTTAATTATAGTCGTCTATCCTGAAACTAATTTGTGTTATCTGATACCCTTTCTGAAATATCTAGCAAGCAGTGTCCGACTTGAGTCTAGCACATGAAGTTTCCCCAGATGATGAAACTATCGCAGATGTCTTAAGGTATTGAATGTTTTCTGAATTTAGTCTAGTAGTCTTTACCATGCTATGCACCCAGTACAAGTATCCTAAAGTTGGATTGATTTAAGGCATTATATTTTAAACAATTGTCCACAGTTTTCTTTGCATAGCAACTCAAGCTTTTCCTTCAAAGGTTATGGATTAATTAGCATATTCTGTATGAAGCCGTAACATTTACTCCTTATAAAAAATCTAGCCTTTGTTTTTTTTTCCTGTTTTGGATTTTTCCCCAAATGTCGAAGCTAAGCATTTGCTATTCTTTATATTGGCCAAGATTATTAGTTCACTAACCTGTAAGTATCGCAGCTTGATGTATATTTCATAGTTAAATGTTGAATAATGTCGTCCCTAATTTATACTCGATGTATTAATCTCCAGCCATGATATCTAGGGGGAAAGAAAGAAAGATAGAATTTTCATTTTCACAATGTGATATAAGTGTTTTGTTGACACAGGGATGCCAAGGAGATATTAACTAAAGAAGGTGGTATGCATGTGCGGAAAGGTAGTTGCTTTTCCAAAAATTTGACTTGTAAAACTTGTGCTTGTTGCGTTTTTTTATATATTTTTACAAGTCACGTTGCGTTTCTTTATTAATTATTTTAGATCTTATAATTTTCTCTTTTCTTTTTTTTAATGGGAAAAAAACAATAGGAGTGATTATTGAAGAAATTACTGAAGAAGTACAGGCTTCATCATCTAGAGATTTTCAAGGTTCACCTTCAGAATATTCTGCATCGCGACCACAACAAACCAACAGTGGGGTTCCATCAACCAACTTAGAGAGTTTGCAAGCACTAAAAGATGACCCAGAATCGATCAGGTTTATTTACATTCATCAATGAACTGTTCAGTCCTTGTTGTTTTGAGTTGTAAATATTCTCAATTTCTCACCACATTACTAAAAGTATGATATTATGGAAGTGAGTGTGTGTGTGTGTGTGTGTGTATATATATATATAGACAGACTTCATCCTCTTATAATTAAAATTGTGGGAAATTTTGACGTCATAACTATAGAAACAATATATTATCAATAATTAATAAAATTTCAAAATATCCCCTGTTTGATAAATAAAAATATAATGAGGTTGTAGTACAATATTACTAAAAGTGGTTCATTCTAATATTAAAAAATTTTGGTAGCAAAAAAATATTAAAAAATAATTAAAAACCGGTTCATTAGTTCAACTTAACCAGATTTACCCATTGAACCATCCATTTGACGGTGGTCAACCAATTCAATTGGGTTTTGACCAAACTAGTTCAACTGGGGCAAATCGAACCGGACATAGGACCAATTCCCGAATCAACTGGTTGAACCAGTTGGTCCGGTCTGATTTTCAAAACATTGGCTAAAGTTATATTATATATATATATATATATATATATATATATATATGTATATACATATTTCTGATAAGAAAAATATATTTCATATATTTTTATTTCTAGAAAATAAATAGTGTCCATACTTCTACAATATATTGTAGATTCTGTGCATAATTAGATTATAAATTTAGTGTAAAACTTGATTTTTTTTTTGGGGAATAGTGTAATTTGTCCTCATTTTCAAGATTAATATTTTAATACTCAATACATAATCAAGTCTATATTAGGAATGTACTTGTTGTACAATTTTGTGTAGCCAATTTTTTGATTAAATTTGTGAATCATCAAGTAGGAGTACAAAATCTAGAAATAAAAAGCTATTCTATACATAATATATGTATATTTTATTCGTATGAGAAATAAATATAAGAGGATGTTTCAAAAATAAAAATAAATTAACTATGAATATTATAATATATTAATTATAACACGTGGAACATAGTTGGTTTCTTGAAAAATTGTCAAGTAGTCAAGATTATTAAATATAAGAATATCTTGGCGGCATATTTAAGTTAAAAATATGTACATATGTTAAAAAATTTAAATTGCACATAATTCCCCATGGATTTGTATCAGCTTCACATGACCCAATTAAGAACAGAATTCCCTCTGGGCTTATTTATGGTCCATAGAATGTCATGTGCAATCATAGCAAACTACAAGGGGAGTTATTACCATTTATCCTAGACTATTATTTTAATTTTTTTTACTAGTAGGCAGTAGCTGTAAGTTACTAGTACATACTTCTATATATATAACTGTGTGCATACGTCTATTCTTTGCTATTTACATAACATGGTGATACTATTATTTTATTTATTTGTAAACATGAATTATTCAAGGGACATCTTGTCCTGTTCTCTTGTGCTTTCCTTTCTTCTTTAGTCAAGATCATTCTTCTACCATAATAAAAACATGACTACTATTGATTATTTTGGTTCATATATTTATAATTTAAAATTATTGCCATATGAAGTTAGGTTCATAATTCTTTTTCCAATATATATAATGGAACATGCTTGGAGGAAATATATTTCATATTTGAAGACAGGGTCTTGAGCTCTTGATAACAGCAGTTCAGGCCTTATGTTACTGCAATTTGTTGCATTGTTGCTCCTCCTTTTCTTCGTTTTTTCCGTTTTTGTTTAGTTGCCTTTGTATTCTCTGCAATTGAAGCCATTAGGTAGTTTTACTTAATCCTAATTTTTTTCTTTTTCTTGGCATATTGGATAGATCCTTCCAAAACTTTATTTCTCATGCTGATCCAGAAACACTGAAAATTCCTGAAGGGATATCTCCTGATATGGTTAAGACTGCCTCAAATATGATTAGTAAGATGTCTCCTGAAGAGCTTAAAAAAATGCTCCAGTTGGCTTCCTCATTTCAGGGGAAAATCCACTCTTAAATAGAGGCTCCACAGATTCTAGTTTTAACAGTTTTAATCCTGGACAAGTTCCTGCGAATGTGACACCTGACATGCTTAAAACGGCATCTGATATGATGAGTAAAATGCCAGCAGAAGAACTACAGAAAATGTTTGAAATGACGTCATCTTTGAGAGGGCAAGATTCAGCATCAGCTTTACATTCCAACGGAGAGCAATCAGATGGATCAAACACTCGAAAACCTCGTGAAACATCCACACTCAATGGAGTCCATTTAAGTGAAAGTAGTTCTTCTCGTGGGTTTTTGGATTCAAGAAGTGTTCCTCAAGGTAGCTTTCCAAGCTCCAGTTCTCCTCAAGGTAGCTTTCCAAGCTCAAGTTCTGATCTGCAAGAACAAATGAGAAACCAAATGAAAGATCCAGCACTGCGGCAGGTATTTTGTTCGGACCCTGTTTGGTTATAATTTTGGTTTGAGGGAGGATGGGTCGAGAGGTGGGGTGTGTTTGTGTCCTTGAATGTTCGTTTTCATTTCCCTTTTCTTTTTGTTCTTTGCATTCAAGGCTTATCCACTAATACTATTTAATCGTGTTTACCTATCAAGAGTTTTCTCAAATTTCAGAGTGGCAATATTTGAATATAAAATATGTGTCTCTGTGTGTGTATTTTTTGTATGCCTGAAAATAAAACAAGAAAATGATACTGTGTGTTTTCAGACAGAGGGAGTACTGTATAAATGAGCTTCCTTTTTATGATGGTAAAGTGGCAATGGGACTTGTGTAAACTGGATATCCTCCCCCACCAGCCCTTTTGGGATGGATGTGTGTGGGCCTGTAATGGAGTCAATTATGGGCTGCAAACTCGACTCAAGTAATTTTTAATCAAGTCTGAGTAGTTATCGAGTTTGAGTTAAGCATGAAACATCGTGTTCAAACTTGACTTGTTTAAATACATGAGTCGCACGAGCTACTAAATTAAGTCTTGGAAGTTGGATCGTGATCAACTCAGCTCAAAATATTTTGCTTATTCTTTTCATTTGTTCTTAATAAAAACACTCATGGAAAGGGGACACCCTGAGAATTGACAATTATTTCAGTTAAAAATATTATAATTTATACTTATATATTGTATAAAAATATGTTGTATATAACTATATTATAAAGTAATACATATATAAACTCACATATATTATTCGAGCTTAGTCATGAGTACCTAAGCTAGTCGAGTTTGAGCCAATCAAGCAATGCTTGTGAATCGAATTAACAGAACTTGTCTCAATAAATAAGCAAGCTTCAAAATTTAGTCAGTCTTGACTCATATCTTAAGCTAGTCAAATCGAGCTGTTGTTGAGTTGGGTAGTTGGGTAGTGTCGACTCGTTCACAGCCCTAGATGGGGGAAATTTAACTTGGCATCACATGGGCTGTCTACTGCACTACCATGGATTTGTTCAAAAGGGATTTCAGTATTGCATGCTTACAATGAATGTCTGTGAAGGAAACAAGAAACCATGTGGAAATTTTAACAGCTGTAGTTACTATCCTTGGAGATCATTGGGTCATTTTGGCCCTCCACAAGCCCACATTGGTACTCTTGGTAGTAACCTTAAGTTTTATATACCTACATTACATCTCACATGTTTCATGTGGGACTGAGGTATCACACCTATTGTGCATCCAAAATATCCTTTTGGCATATAGAATTTCCTGCCTTTCTCTTAGTCACCTATTTTAATCTATAATTTTTATTTCCAATTGCAGATGTTCTCGTCGATGATTAAAAATATGAACCCCGAAATGATGGCAAGTATGAGTGAGCAATTCGGGATTAAGCTTTCTCGAGAGGATGCAGAAAAAGCACAACAAGTCATGTCATCTTTGTCGCCAGATGCTTTGGATAAAATGGTACCTTCTTCCGTACATTAAACTTTATAACTCAATGCTTGTTCTGTTAGTAATTGCTTTGCTATTTTCATGATAGTTGAAGTTACTTTTGCAGTTCTGTTATTGTTCATTGATTTTTACTTTTAAATTACTTTATGATCTGTAAAAGTTAACTGATAGTCCCAATTACCATTTTAAGTGTGAAGTTGTAAAGAAAAATTTCTATAGAGTCTCCACTTAGCGATATGCATGTAATTAATGTAATGGGGTTTCAGTAGTCTGAGTAAGTCAAAGCAAGAAATAGCGACCGAGGGAACTTTAGAAATTAAATAAATATAAGATGTGAAAAGGAAAAGATACATATATATGTGTGTGTGTGTGTGTTTGGCAAGTAATAGAACCATTATAATTATAGTTGTACAAAGATGTTCAGTAGATATACATATATACATACATATATAAATATATTTGTGTGTGTGTATGTTTGGCAAGTAATAGAAGCATTATAATTATTGCTGTACAAAGATGTTCAGTAGATATCTTCTCCAAGTTTTGGGCCTTTGATGGCAACTCGATCACTGGGAATAAGAGGATCATAGGTTCAGTAAATACTCACTACCCAAGTAGGCTTGCAAACTCACTCACACTCGCACATAAATTGTGTTGGGCATGCATTTTTTACCTTGTGCATACTCAACTCTTACCAAATCTTCCTAGAAAGAAGACTTCTCTTCATCAAACACTTTATTTTTTGAATACTAGTAACACAGATCCATAACATTTCTCTATGAATGTGGGCCTATTATATTTTTCAGTCATGCAGCTGATGTTTGGTTGTACCGATTGCACTTATTTTGATTGGTTTTGACTTGATCTCATGTGTGCTTTATCTTCATAACCTCTGAACATAGCTCTGACTATTAGTCTCTTATAAAAATATCTCAAATGATGTCGCAGATGAGATGGGCAGATAGGATTCAACGAGGAGTGGAAGGTGCAAAGAAGACAAAAAATTGGCTTCTGGGAAGGCGTGGAATGGTGTTGGCAGTATGTATGCTCATTTTCGCAGTCATTCTTCACTGGCTGGGCTACATCGGCAGTTAGCTGGACTTGTATCGGTTATTGAAGAACCTCAGATCATTCAGATTCTCTCTCTTGAAAGGAGTCGAACCTAATTATGCGAGGAACACATTTGGCCAAGGACCGGAATTCTCTTCGTGGGTACTTGGAATTGTATGCGGCGGGGTTGCCTGCCGTCTCTTGGTGGAAGTTCACAACTACAGATTTTTCCTTCTTCGTTTTTTAACAATTTTCCTTTAATTTTAATGTTAGTTTGATTCAGTAAGAATTGCTGGATTGTTTGGACTTTTATGTTGGACCTTATGCACTTCTAATACCTATGCCAGGATAGAAGTCAAAATCAAGCTTCATAAGGTAGACCCAACCTTTTAATCTGGACAGAATGTATGTATTCTCTAACAATGTACCTTGAGATGCGGAAATTTACTCTTGATTAGAAAACTTTTCACCTGGTTATTGAATTTACTGTTTCTACCTCCCACGTTATTAATTCAATGAATGAAATTATTGATTAAAGGGATATAAGATGCCTATATGAAGTACTACTATGTGATTGTTGTGAATTTTGCTTACCAGACTTTGTTATGAAAATATTGAATTAGGGTAAATAACCATTATTTGAGGTTTAAGACAAGTTATGGCCTATAAAAGGAGAATCTTTGAGCAATTAATATATATACTTTTTTAAAATAAGAGTAGCTTTTAAATACTTGAAAACTAAGGATAAATTACTATAACTCAATATTTATAGATTATCTACATGATTTTTATTTTTAGACATCTAGAAACAACACTTGGATGATTATCTTTTTAAAAATTTCTAAAATTACTTGTTTTTATTTTTATTTTATAAAAGTAACATTTATATGGTAAATTAGTTTACAAAAATTGTGTTTCTTATCTTAAACCAATTGATTTTCTTAATAATCAAAGATTTGCTCTTTTTCTAAAATTTATTTGCTCATTTTCTTCGTAATAAACTAAAACTCATTCACATTCCGTCATAATATTTTAGAACAAAGAAAATATCACCCATTAAATTGAGACCATAACATGACCTTTTCAAGTTAGACAACAAATTAAAAAAATTCCTTATAATGGTAAATAAATAAATAAATAGAAATAGTTATGAAAGATTATATTTTAGTTAAAAGAAAATAATGTTGTAAGACCCCAATTTTTATAAATAAAGATAAATTTTTTATAAATATCATTTTTGAATATTATGGAGTAAATTTGATATAATGTTATAGTTGAGGGTAATATTTATAAATTTTGCAAAGTACGCAAGTTGTTATATAATATTCGATTGGTCGGGGAATATACGTTTTAGCAGGGAATATTCGTACAACGGCACAATCATTGGTGGACCCCACAACGAAATTATTGTCGGATTGAGAAAACGACAAAAATATTTTATTAAAAATAACGGCGGAAGTTTTACCATTGATACTGTTGAACTACTCGGTAGTAAAAGTACAGTAATACGTGTGGTTACATAGTAACACACGGTATTGATTATTAATACTTATGTGAGAAGTCACTCAGTTTGATTCAATTATTGTCAGTTAATAATATGAATTATTTAGCGATAATGAAGTTTTGTTTTATTCGTATTATTAACGTAATAAAACAGAAACATCTTTTTATATAAAACAGAATATTTTATTAAAATTATTCTATAAATAGAATATATTATATTTTATTTAAAAGATTTTTCTTTAAATATGGACCGTCAGATTAAAGTAATCAATCTGGACCGTTCATGGATTAGTTACTATGCATTCCATTTTTCTATAAATAGCAGCTCATTCCTCCATTATTTCTTACGAATTCACTAAACTCTAGAGAGAGAAACTATAGAGAGAAACTATAGAGAGAGAGAAGAAAAGTATTCTGTTACTTAACTACTTCCTTATTTCAGTTTTTCTTTAAAACGGTAAGGGGTGTTATTCTTTCTTATTAATGAAGAGAACTGTTGTTATTCCATTTCTTATTATTCTGTTGGAATAACCTGTATACGCGGTCTACCCTATACTTGGTAACATTCTTCTGTTATTCTGTTGGAACATCCTGTCTGTGTGTTTTACACCGGACCTGGTTCTGTTTTTATTATTACTCTGTTGGAACATCTTGTCTGTGTGTTTTACACCGGACCTGGTTCCGTCTTGTTATTATTCTGTTGGAACATCATGTCTGTGCGTTTACGCCGGACCTGGTTCCATTATTTATTATTCTGTCGGAATATCCTGTATGTGCGTTTACGCCGGACCTGATTCCATTATTTATTATTCTGTCGGAATATCTTGTCTGTGCTTTTACGCCGGACCTGGTTCCATTATTTATTATTCTGTTGGAATAACCTGTCTGTGCGGTCTATCGCATGCCGGGTGATTTCTTTTGTTATTCTATTCTTTATTATACTCAGTTGGTTAAGTTTTAACTTATATACTCCATGAAATTAGTGGAATATCCTTGATAATTGCGGTTCATCAAGTATCTTTTCATGAAAATATTCTTCTAAGTATTCTTGAATTTTACTCCACAAAGCAGTATCATGTTGACAATTTGGACATTGTTAATTCTTGGATAAATTAATTCTTGAACTTATTTTATTGAATTCTTATATCATTGTCATCATCCTTATGTTTATAAAATGTTGAAAGTCATCTATGGTATGTAATGCATAAATGGACTTGGTATAATTATAACCAAGAATTATTTGGTGTAATCATGACCGTAATGTTACAAATGATGTGGTAAAAGTCCTCATTGGCCCGTAGTGCATTGATGGACAGTTGTTGGCATGATCATGACCATTAATGAATACACGAATATCCTTGGCCGTAGTGCAGGGGTGATTCGATGACGTGGATTATTTTATTAAGCTGAGTCACAGCGATAACAGTGTTGAAAAACCTTTTAAATCATAGAAGATATTAGATTTTATTCTCTACTTGACTCTTTTAATGGATTGTTTGTTCCGCTGCAGTTAAACTTGATGTTCGTTATATTTTATCAGTTTAACACTGTTGAAGGCTAATGATAATTTATTCTGCATTATCTTAGTCATAATATTTCTTACTGGGCTAGTTGAGCTCACCCTTTCTTTCACTGTTCTCTTCAGAATATAGCTGGGACGAGTCGGGAAACGGAGTGATGGACCAGATGATAGTATTAGTAGTCCTCACTATTCTATTAAATAGTGTGACAATAATTGTAATGAGGACTCTTTTTGAATTTGTATAGTCTCTAGTAGGCAATAATTGTATTCAAACTTACAGTTATGTTGTGTCGTATTGTACATACACCTGGCAAACGGGCGGGCGGGCCAAAAACGGGCCGGGGCTAAAAACGGCCCGAGTTTTGGCGGGCTGAAAAAGTGAGGCCCGTGGCCCGGGTTAGGCGAACCGGCCCGCGGGCTTTTTCCTACTTTTTTTTTTTGCAAAATCTTGATAGACCAAAAATAGTAATAATAATAATTTTAATTACTTAAATTAACTACATATATCAATCAATTAAAATTTTAATAGTATTATAATTTTAGATATTATTCTAAAGGCATGATTTAGGATAATGATTGATTTACTTTTCAAATAAGTAGGGGAATGCATAATTAAGGGATAATGATTGATTTACTTTCTAAATGTACTACAATAAGTAAGGGGATTGCATAATTAAGGGATAAAATTATCTATATTATTGTGTATAGATTTTGGACTTGCAAAGTTGTAATCTAAAAAATTAGTGGTTGATTCGGATTATATATTGCTAGTAATTCAAAGTATATAATCAAATTTGATTCTTTAAAATTAATATAATTTATTTGACTTTTAAAAATAATAAATATTGTAATTAATACTAATATATAGATAATTTTAAATTTTTATAATTATATTATCTAACTTAAACTAATAATTGTTAGTTTAATAACTTTATACTTTGAAATTATTAACTACATATCTCAATCAATTAAAATTTTAATAGTATTATAAATTAGTATTATTAATTAATTACCTACATTAACTACATATCTTAATTATAATTTTCAAATAAAGTTAAAATTTATTGAAGATTGCATTAAAAATAAATAGTTGTTGTAGCTTAGTTGGTTTGAACTTTTATTTATTTACTTACAAGTCTTGTGTTCAAGCCCTACAAGTAGCAAAATTTTATTTAAAAAAAAAAAACTCACGGGCCACGGGCCGGGCCAAAAACGCCCAAGTTTCCATGGGCTAAAAAAGTTAAGCCCAAAGCCTAGTTTTTACGGGACAGCCCAGCCTGGCCCGTGGGCCTGGGTTAATTTTGTCAGGTACACGACAGTTGTATTAGTAAGTTGTATTTGTATTCTGTACCATGTATCTTACGACCCAAGATGGGTGATGTATACCTAATTTTGGAGGCGTCACAGTTGGTATCAGAGCTTAGGGATATGATCCTTGGCTAAGATGTGAGAATAGAACTAGGAGGGGAGAGACGGAAAATTCCTTCGCTAGTATGACCTACCTAAGTTTATTTGCATGGTATTTAATTGGTCGGTCATAATGTAAGGATAATATGTGACATATCAATTAACTTTTATTTTGTGACAGTATCTGAAAATGGCATCTGAGAATGTTGAGAATAGCAATAAAACACAGGCGACTGTTGATTCACCACATATCAATAATCAGGATTATGTGCATCAGGAAGGTGACAATCCTCATGCAAACAACAACACTGACCAGATGATGAATGATGGAATGTTCAGAAGCTTTATGCAGTTCATGCAACAGCAGGCGAGAGCGGCTCCTGTCCAAAATATAGGTGGAAACACTGAAAACTCTCGGACGGTCACAGCTAAACAGTTCAAGGAGCTGGGACCACCGGAGTTTAAGGGAGAGCCAAAACCACTTATAGCGAAAATATAGATAAAGCAGATCACCAAGATATTTGATGTCTTGGGATGCTCCGAGGAGCAAAAGGTTCCCTTTGCCGCCTTTATATTGCGAGGAGAGGCATATTACTGGTGGAAATCGATTAAGCATACTCAACCTGCCGCACTGAAGATATCTTGGGAGAAGTTTCAAGAGCTGTTCAATGACAAATACTTTTTCGAAAGTGCTCGTCACATGAAGAAGGTGGAGTTCATCAAATTGGAGCAGAATAATATGACCGTGTCGCAGCATGAGGCTAAATTTGCTGAGTTGTCCCGGTTTGCATCCCACTTGGTGGATAATGAAGAGCGAATGACGCGAATATTTTTGCGAGGTTTGAAACCTGAGATACGTCAATATCTTATTTCTCATAAACTGTGTTTGTATTCAGATGTTGTGAATAGGGCTCAGTTAGTGGAGCGCGATAACGAGTTAACGCAACCAAAAGAGAGCAGTCGGCAAAATGATAATACTAGTGAGAGCAGTCATCGAAGCGGTGACAACAAGCGTGGAGGGAATCAACAGGCTAGAAATGGTAACCACTTCAGTGGTAATCAGGGCCAAAACAATAAGAATGGTCATTTCAAGAAGAGGAGATTCAACAATGATGGAAAGACGTCAGCACCAGCACCCGTTGTTAAGGAAGGAGAACGACCACCTATAATATGTTTCAAATGCGGAGGGGAGGGGCACATCAGTCCAAACTGCGCGATGCCGTCTAAAGCATGTTATAATTGTGGAAGAGTAGGTCATTTAGCTCGATTTTGTCGTTTACCAAAAACAAGTTCAGCCAAGATAGAGACATCAAAGGCCGTCCCAAAAAAGTCAAAACCGGTAGTGCAAGGGAGAGAGTTTGTTGTGACCTCCCAGAAAGCAAGGAACCCGAATGAGGTCATCACGGGTAAGCTTATCATAAACTCTAACGAAGTCTATACTTTATTTGATATCGGTTCTACCCATTCTTTTATTTCTCCTACTTGCACTCATCGATTAAATTTGACTCCGGAGAAATTAGACTTTGACTTATTTGTTGAAACTCCATTGGGAGAAACCTTCATTACATCCACGGTTTATAAGTCTTATTTGGTTCAAGTTGGTACCCACACATTACCTGTCGATCTTATTTCATTAAAAATACTTGCATTTGACGTGATTCTAGGGATTGATTGGTTAACTACTCATCATGCAAAAATTGATTGTTTTCATAAGGTTGTTAGCTTTCATATTCCTAATCGACCTATTATGCGAATTCAAGCAACCAAACCATTAAAATCAATCACTGTCATCTCAAGCCTTATAACTATTCGTTTATTGAAAAATGGATGTCAAGCTTTCTTAGCTCATGCCACGGATCTAAACAAAAATACGTCAGTTTTGAATAATATTTCTATTGTTAATAAATTCCCTGACGTATTCCCTGAAGAACTTCCTGGTCTACCCCCAGAGCGTGAAATTGAATTTTGTATCGACCTTGTGTGACGCCCCCAAAATAGGTATACAACACCCATTCTGAGTCGCCAAAATACATGGTACAGAAACAACTACATCTTTATTATTACAACACAAGAACTGTGAGTTTAAATACAAATATTGTCATTTAGACAATATCCACACTCAAATAAGCCCTCATTACAATTATTGATACATTATTTCACAAAAATAGTGAGGACTACTAAAGTAACTTCTAGAACCATCATTCCATACCCCGACTAGTACTCGCTACATTCTCGCCTCCTGAGAAAAATGGAACAAAAAGGAAAAGGGTGAGCTCAACTAGCCCAGTAAAGAACATTATGACTAAGATAATACAGAACAAATTATCGTTAGTCTTCAACAGGGAAAAATCTAATAGAATACAATAGACAACAAGTTTTAAATCAATAACTGCAGCGGAAACAGCAAACCATTAGAAGAGTCAAGTAGAGAATGAGTTCTACTATCTTCTAAGATTTAAAAGTCCATCATCAATATTTTATCCCTGTAACAACAATCAATAACCATCTTTAATCAAATATTCATCTTTGCACTACAGGCCAAAGATATTCATTTGTATCACCAGTCGGTCATGTTCATCTCAACACCTGTTCATCTTTGCACTACGGGCCAAAGATATTCATCAGTTAATCATTCATCTTTGCACTACGGCCAAAGATATTCAGTAATATCATCATTTAGGACTGAGGATGATGAAAAATATATTAAAGAAAACGAATCCAGTGAAACAAAATAACAAATATTAAGGATTCGTATTTCGATTTATTCATGTCCAAAAATACCTTATAATTATTCATAGTGAAGTAGAATTCAAGAATGATCAAAACATGGATACAATCAAAGCTAGTACCCAGAATAGATATTTTGGACGAAAAGAAGAAAATTTTATTTTTCGGTGAATAGTAACTCGTGAATAGTAACTCATGAATAGTAACCCCGACGTGAAAAGTTCCAAATTTGATAAAAATTTCCAACCAATATTTCGGCATAATGATATTGAAGAAATAATATCATTTTTGAATAAAATAACATCCCTTACCTCGTACAGACAGTACTTCTGATCGGAATACCGGTATAAGGCTGAAAGACACTTGCTCTGATGAATAGAAACTCTCAAAGTATCTAAATACTCACAAAATACACTCAATAATCTAGAGAGAGAAAGAGAGAAAACTTGTTTCTGGTGTGATTTTCAATTCTAACTTAGCCCTCTATTTATAGGAAAATGTTAGCACGCCGAAGCAGACTTAACCTGCAACCTGATGGCTTTACCTGCTACTATTCCCACCCACCACATTTGAATAAAAATCTCAGCACATTTCTTCACCAACCAAGAGTGGGGCCCACCAATTCTAGAATTTTCTACCAAAATGATTAACTCCGAAAATTCAACAATTTCTGAACCAGTCATCTCGTAAAATTCATAATAAATCATACGTTCATTTTTAACGGTTCAAAATTTGTGGACATATACTCAACTTATAGATGTATAACATATCCAAAAATTACCACGATCCAACGGTCGGATTAAAAATTATAACTCCCGCAAAATATCTCAAAAACCCTGATTTTTAATACCTCCATTCCGACAAAAATACTGATAAAAACCTCAACATTAACTCCTTCATTTTTAACCACAAAAATATATCCCTCATTTATATCCACAAAAATAAATATTTCCTTATCATATGAATCAATAATTAATTATTTACAAATAATATTACAGAATCACATTTATGACAACCAGGCCGTTCCCAGGAAAGAGGGGGCTTTTCAATAAGGATTTCTCCTTACTGGCGCGCAATTAGATGACCAAACCTCTCCTTAGACAGAACTTTCTAGACATTGCCAATAATGTTATCTAATAATATTATTCAAATAATATGAATTATTGATCTGATAATGGGAAATACTGTGTAGTGACAATTATTGAAACAACAGTAATATAAAATATCAACGCAGCAATTACTGAATCAATAAAATAAAATACTGAACAGTAATTACTGTAACCATTATTGAGTAGTGCCTTCTTACGTAAGAATCAATAATTGGTGCAATACAGTGTGCTACTGTGTAACAACGCGTATTACTGTGTTTTAACCACCGGGTATTCCAACAGTATTAACGGTAACAACTACGCCGGTATTAATAAAAAACATATACTTATCGTTTTCTTCATCCAATCGCTTTCCGTTATGGGGCCCACAAAAGACTGCGCCGTCGTACGAATATTCCCCGACAGGAAGAATATTCCACGACCAAACGAATATTCCCCGACAACAATGAATATTTTATAACCACTTGCTTATATAAAATATTTACGCATTTTACCCATAACTAACCTCATTAATCAATTTAACACTTACTATTTCAAAATAATAAATAGAGAGAATTTAAATTTCATTTATTAATAATTTGGGGTCTTACAACCTCCCCTCCTTATGAAATTTCGTCCTCGAAATTGACGTACGTACCTGGTGTTTCGAAAAGATGAGGATACCTCGCTTTCATTTCCGTTTCCAACTCCCAGGTCATTTCCTCAATAGCATGGTTTCTCCACAAAACTTTAACTTGTGGTATGACCTTCGTGCGTAGGACATGCTCCTTTCTATCCAAGATCTTGACAGGTACCTCTTCGTACGTTAAGTCTTCAGCTATCTCGTCCGGTTCTAACTCAATAACGTGGTCTGGGTCTTTCACATATTTACGTAACACAGATATATGAAAAACATTATGAACACGAGACATACTTGGAGGTAACGCAAGTCTATAGGCCACATTTCCTACTCGGTCAAGAATCTGAAATGGACCAATAAATCGTGGATTGAGCTTTCCTCTCTTCCCAAATCTTGTAACTCCTTTCCATGGAGCCACACGCAACAATACATGATCCCCAATGTCAAATTCCACGTCCTTCCGATGAAGATCCGCATAACTCTTTTGTCGATCCTGTGCCGTTTGTATACGTTGTCGAATCGTTTGGATCTTCTCTGTAGTCATGCGTACCAACTCTGGTCCCAACAATGTTGCTTCACCCACCTCGTCCCAGCATACTGGAGAGCGACACTTTCGTCCATATAATGCTTCAAATGGGGCCACACCTATACTTGCCTGATAACTGTTATTGTAAGAGAATTCCACCAATGGTAGGTACTTATCCCAACTCCCTTTGAAATCTAGGACACAAAGTCTTAATAGATCTTCAAGAGTTTGAATAGTCCTCTCTGATTGTCCGTCCGTTTGAGGATGGTATGCCGAACTAAATCGTAAATCTGTGCCCATAGCTTTTTGCAAGCTAACCCAAAATCTTGAAGTGAATCTTGGGTCACGATCCGAAACTATGGATACCGGCATGCCATGCAGTCTCACAATCTCATCTACGTATATACGAGCAAGACGTTCAAGGGAATAAGTCTCCCGTATCGGCAAGAAATGAGCAGACTTGGTTAATCTATCAACAATAACCCAAATAGCATTTATGCCTTGAGAAACCGTGGGAAGACCCGTAACGAAATCCATGGTAATGTGTTCCCACTTCCATTTCGGAATCTCAAGTGGTTGCAATGGACCCTTTGGTACTTGATGTTCCGCCTTTACACGTTGACAAGTTAAACACCTCGAGATAAACTTTGCAATCTCTCTCTTCATATTATTCCACCAAAATGTATGTCGTAGATCACGATACATTTTGGTACTTCCAGGATGGATTGCAAATGGTGTATTGTGTGCTTCCATCATGATCTTGTACTTCAAATCAGAATTGTTAGGAACACAGAGTCTAGAGTGAACTCGAAGTATTCCTTCTTCATCGATTCTTGCTTCTGGAATAGAACCTTCTTGCACTTTCTTCTTCATACGCATCAGCTCTATGTCCGTAGCTTGAGCAGCTTTAACTTTATCGATTAAAGTCGGTTCTACTCGTATATTTGATATCATCATGTGGGTACTTGGAGCCTTCATCTCTATCTCCATCCTTTGCAAGTCATACAAAATGGGCCTTTGTGTTAACAACATTGCACTCGTACCCGCATATGATCTTCTACTCAATGCGTCAGCTACTACGTTTGCTTTTCCAGGATGATATTGGATGGTATGATCGTAATCTTTCAACAGCTCGAGCCAACGTCGCTGCCGCATGTTGAGTTCCTTTTGGGTGAAGAAATATTTAAGGCTTTTATGATCTGTATAGATCTCCACTTTCTCCCCATACAGGTAGTGTCTCCAGATCTTCAACGCGAAAACTACTGCTGCCAACTCCAAATCATGAGTAGGATAATTCCTCTCATATTCTTTGAGTTGTCGCGAGGCATAGGCTATGACTTTCCCATGTTGCATGAGAACACATCCTAACCCTTTGCCTGAAGCATCACTGTAGATAACAAATCCATCCGAACCAGATGGTATTGTCAGAACAGGTGCCGAAATGAGTCTCCTCTTAAGCTCTTGAAAACTCTTCTCGCATTCCTCGCTCCATACGAATTTGATATCTTTCCGAGTCAGCTGAGTTAACGGGGTAGCGATTCGAGAAAACCCTTCCACGAATCTTCGATAATAACCAGCTAAGCCTAGAAAGCTACGTACTTCGGTCACCGTCTTTGGTTGCTCCCAACTTTGTATTGCTTCAATCTTCGCCGGGTCAACAGATACTCCATGTTTTGACACCACGTGCCCTAGGAAAGCTACTTCCTCAAGCCAGAACTCGCATTTCTTCAACTTGGCATATAACTTATTTTCACGCAGCCTTTGGAGTACCAGCTTCAAATGATGCTCATGATCTTCACGGCTTTTGGAATATATGAGGATGTCATCAATAAAGACAACAACGAACTGATCCAAATAATCCTTAAATACTCGGTTCATCATATCCATGAAAGCCGCAGGAGCATTAGTCAACCCAAAAGACATAACTAGGAACTCATAATGCCCGTACCGAGTTCTGAAGGCAGTCTTTGGAATATCCTCAGTTTTAACCTTCAGCTGATGATATCCAGAACGAAGATCGATCTTTGAAAAGAACTGTGCTCCTTGTAACTGGTCAAACAGGTCATCAATACGAGGTAGCGGATACCTATTCTTAATAGTGACATGGTTTAATTCCCGGTAATCAATACAAAGTCGCATACTCCCGTCTTTTTTCTTTACAAATAAAACAGGAGCACCCCAAGGAGATGTACTAGGACGAATGAAACCGATGTCCAACAACTCTTGTAGTTGGACCTTTAACTCCTGAAGTTCAATAGGAGCCATTCGATATGGGGTTTTAGAAATGGGCTTTGTACCAGGTTCAAGATCAATAAAGAATTCAATTTCTCGTTCCGGGGGTAGACCGGAAAGTTCTTCAGGAAATACGTCAGGAAAGTCAATAACAACAGGAATATTATTCAAATTTGACGTGTCTTTATTCAAATCCATAACATGGGCTAAGAAAGCTTGACATCCGTTTTTTAATAAACGAATGGCTTTATGGCTTGATATAACGGTGATTGATTTTAATGGCTTAGTTGTTTGAATTCGTACAACAGGTTGGTTAGGAATATGAAAACTAACAACCTTACGAAAACAATCAATTTTGGCATGATGAGTAGTTAGCCAATCAATCCCTAAAATCACATCAAAAGCAAGTATCTTTAAAGAGATAAGGTCAACAGGTAAGGTGATGGTACCAACTTGGATCACACAAGATTTATAAACAGTGGATGTGATGAAAGTTTCTCCTAACGGAGTCTCCACAGATAAATCAAAGTCTAACTTCTCCGGAGTCAAGTTTAAACGTTGAGCACAAGCAGGAGAGATAAAAGAATGGGTAGAACCGGTATCTAATAAGGTATAAACTTCGCATGAATTTATGATTAGCTTACCCGTGATCACCTCGTTTGGGTTCCTCGCATGTTGACCAGTCACGACAAACGCTCTTCCAGGAACCGTTGACTTTATCTTTTCTGGGACAGCTTTTTGAGTCACCATCCCCGCTGGACTTGGTTTTGCCACAGTGCAATCTCGAGCGATATGTCCTTCCTTTCCACAATTATAACATACCTTAAACTGTTGTGGGCAGTTTGGGCTGATATGTCCTTCTTTTCCGCACTTATAGCATATAACCGGTGGTCGTTCTCCTCCCTTGGAACCAATTGCTGTTGGTGCTGACGTCTTCGTATTGTCATTGTTGAATCTCCTCTTTTTAAAATCTCCTCCCGACTCGCTTCTTCTATTTTCATAGCCACGATTACCACCAGAGTGGTTGCCGTTCTTGTCTGTATTTTTCTTTCTCCGCTGGTTATCATTGTTCTGATGACTGCTGTCACCGATATGATCCTGGTTGTGATCCCTCAGTTGACCGTACTCGTTATCTCGCTCTAATAATTGAGCCCTGTTGACAACATCTGAATAGAGAGAAAATTTATGAGAAATGAGATATTGACGTATGCCGGGTTTCAAACCTCTCAGAAACATCCTCGTCATACGTTCCTCATTCTCCACCAAATGAGGTGCAAACCTGGACAACTCTGCAAACTTTGCCTCGTACTGAGATACCGTCATATTATTCTGCTCTAGTCTAATAAACTCTACCTCCTTCATATGACGAATACTTTCAGGAAAGTACTTGTCATTGAACAGTTTTTGAAATGTCTCCCAAGACATGCTGAGTGCGGTTGGATGGGTACGCTTCACAGACTCCCACCAGTAATCTGCCTCGCCACGGAACATAAAGGTGGCGAATGGAACCTTCTGTTCCTCCGTGCATCCCAAGACATCGAATATCTTGGTAATTTGCTTGACCCACGTTTCCGCCATGATCGGATCCGGCTTTCCCTTAAATTCTGGTGGTCCCAATTCTTTGAACTGTTTGGCTGTGACAAACCGTGAATTGCTATCATTTCCTCCTGTATTTTGAACACGAGTCTCCCTTGTCTGGTTTTGCATGAATTGCAAAAAACTTCTAAACATTCCATCGTTCATCATCTGCTCATTGGTGTTGTTCACAGGAGGAACATTGCCAGCCTGTTGCACGTTCTCCTCGTTGGTAAGCACCGGTGTCTCCACGGTCTCATTTACTCCATTATTAACATTCTCAGTCGACATTCTCAAATACTGCCATAAAACAAGGGTTAATTAAATAAATTAACAAATCACATAATACCCCTATATTATGACTGACCAATAAATAAGCTTAGGTAGGACACACTAGCGAAGGATTCGTCTCTCCCCTCCTAGTTCTATTCCCCGATCTCCGCCAGAGATCATATCCCTAAGCTCTGATACCAACTGTGACGCCCCCAAAATAGGTATACAACACCCATTCTGAGTCGCCAAAATACATGGTACAGAAACAACTACATCTTTATTATTACAACACAAGAACTGTGAGTTTAAATACAAATATTGTCATTTAGACAATATCCACACTCAAATAAGCCCTCATTACAATTATTGATACATTATTTCACAAAAATAGTGAGGACTACTAAAGTAACTTCTAGAACCATCATTCCATACCCCGACTAGTACTCGCTACATTCTCGCCTCCTGAGAAAAATGGAACAAAAAGGAAAATGGTGAGCTCAACTAGCCCAGTAAAGAACATTATGACTAAGATAATACAGAACAAATTATCGTTAGTCTTCAACAGGGAAAAATCTAATAGAATACAATAGACAACAAGTTTTAAATCAATAACTGCAGCGGAAACAACAAACCATTAGAAGAGTCAAGTAGAGAATGAGTTCTACTATCTTCTAAGATTTAAAAGTCCATCATCAATATTTTATCCCTGTAACAACAATCAATAACCATCTTTAATCAAATATTCATCTTTGCACTACAGGCCAAAGATATTCATTTGTATCACCAGTCGGTCATGTTCATCTCAACACCTGTTCATCTTTGCACTACGGGCCAAAGATATTCATCAGTTAATCATTCATCTTTGCACTACGGCCAAAGATATTCAGTAATATCATCATTTAGGACTGAGGATGATGAAAAATATATTAAAGAAAACGAATCCAGTGAAACAAAATAACAAATATTAAGGATTCGTATTTCGATTTATTCATGTCCAAAAATACCTTATAATTATTCATAGTGAAGTAGAATTCAAGAATGATCAAAACATGGATACAATCAAAGCTAGTACCCAGAATAGATATTTTGGACGAAAAGAAGAAAATTTTATTTTTCGGTGAATAGTAACTCGTGAATAGTAACTCGTGAATAGTAACTCATGAATAGTAACCCCGACGTGAAAAGTTCCAAATTTGATAAAAATTTCCAACCAATATTTCGGCATAATGATATTGAAGAAATAATATCATTTTTGAATAAAATAACATCCCTTACCTCGTACAGACAGTACTTCTGATCGGAATACCGGTATAAGGCTGAAAGACACTTGCTCTGATGAATAGAAACTCTCAAAGTATCTAAATACTCACAAAATACACTCAATAATCTAGAGAGAGAAAGAGAGAAAAATTGTTTCTGGTGTGATTTTCAATTCTAACTTAGCCCTCTATTTATAGGAAAATGTTAGCACGCCGAAGCAGACTTAACCTGCAACCTGATGGCTTTACCTGCTACTATTCCCACCCACCACATTTGAATAAAAATCTCAGCACATTTCTTCACCAACCAAGAGTGGGGCCCACCAATTCTAGAATTTTCTACCAAAATGATTAACTCCGAAAATTCAACAATTTCTGAACCAGTCATCTCGTAAAATTCATAATAAATCATACGTTCATTTTTAACGGTTCAAAATTTGTGGACATATACTCAACTTATAGATGTATAACATATCCAAAAATTACCACGATCCAACGGTCGGATTAAAAATTATAACTCCCGCAAAATATCTCAAAAACCCTGATTTTTAATACCTCCATTCCGACAAAAATACTGATAAAAACCTCAACATTAACTCCTTCATTTTTAACCACAAAAATATATCCCTCATTTATATCCACAAAAATAAATATTTCCTTATCATATGAATCAATAATTAATTATTTACAAATAATATTACAGAATCACATTTATGACAACCAGGCCGTTCCCAGGAAAGAGGGGGCTTTCCAATAAGGATTTCTCCTTACTGGCGCGCAATTAGATGACCAAACCTCTCCTTAGACAGAACTTTCTAGACATTGCCAATAATGTTATCTAATAATATTATTCAAATAATATGAATTATTGATC
The DNA here is from genome assembly GCA_016801055.1 of Panax notoginseng. NCBI lineage: Eukaryota > Viridiplantae > Streptophyta > Magnoliopsida > Apiales > Araliaceae > Panax > Panax notoginseng. The sequence goes on from CM029018.1 coordinate 201,854,997, forward strand.
TGATAATGGGAAATACTGTGTAGTGACAATTATTGAAACAACAGTAATATAAAATATCAACGCAGCAATTACTGAATCAATAAAATAAAATACTGAACAGTAATTACTGTAACCATTATTGAGTAGTGCCTTCTTACGTAAGAATCAATAATTGGTGCAATACAGTGTGCTACTGTGTAACAACGCGTATTACTGTGTTTTAACCACCGGGTATTCCAACAGTATTAACGGTAACAACTACGCCGGTATTAATAAAAAACATATACTTATCGTTTTCTTCATCCAATCGCTTTCCGTTATGGGGCCCACAAAAGACTGCGCCGTCGTACGAATATTTCCCGACAGGAAGAATATTCCACGACCAAACGAATATTCCCCGACAACAATGAATATTTTATAACCACTTGCTTATATAAAATATTTACGCATTTTACCCATAACTAACCTCATTAATCAATTTAACACTTACTATTTCAAAATAATAAATAGAGAGAATTTAAATTTCATTTATTAATAATTTGGGGTCTTACACCTTGAACCCAGTACAAAACCCATTTCCAAAGCCTCATATCGAATGGCTCCTATTGAACTTCAGGAATTAAAGATTCAACTACTGGAATTGTTAGACATTGGCTTTATTCGTCCTAGTATTTCTCCTTGGGGTGCTCCTGTGCTATTTGTGAAGAAAAAAGATGGAAGTATGCGACTTTGTATTGATTATCAGGAGTTGAATCATGTCACCATCAAAAACAGGTACCCATTGCCACGTATTGATGACCTGTTTGACTAGTTGCAAGGAGCACAATTCTTTTCAAAGATCGATCTTCGTTCTAGATATCATCAGCTGAAGGTTAGAACTAAGGATATTCCAAAGACGGCTTTCAGAACTCGGTACGGGCATTATGAATTCCTAGTCATGTCCTTTGGATTGACTAATGCTCCTGCTGCCTTCATGGATATGATGAACCGGGTATTCAAAGAATATTTGGATCACTTTGTGGTCGTCTTTATTGATGACATCCTTATTTATTCCAAAAGCCGTGAAGATCATGAGCAACACTTGAGGCTGGTAGTCCAAAAGCTTTGTGAATACAAGCTTTATGTCAAGTTGAAGAAATGCGAGTTCTGGCTGGAGGAGGTAGCATTCCTTGGGCACGTAGTATCAAGTCGTGGAATATCGGTTGACCCGACAAAGATTGAAGCTATTTAAAGTTGGGAGCAACCTAGATCAGTGACCGAAGTACGTAGCTTTCTTGGTTTATTTGGTTATTATTGGAGATTCGTGGAAGGATTTTCTCGAATCGCTACTCCATTAACTCAGCTGACTCGGAAAGATACAAAGTTCGGTTGGAGCGAAGAATGTGAGAAGAGTTTTTAAGAACTTAAGAGAAGACTCATTTCAGCACCTGTTCTAACAATACCATCTGGCTCGGAGGGATTTGTCATCTACAGTGATGCTTCGAGCAAAGGGTTGGGATGCGTTCTCATGCAACATAGAAAAGTCATAGCCTATGCATCAAGACAACTCAAGGAATATGAGAGGAATTATCCTACTCATGATCTAGAGTTGGCAGTTGTTGTCTTTGCACTTAAAATTTGGAGGCATTACTTGTATTGGGAGAAGGTGGAGATCTTTACGGATCATAAAAGCCTCAAATATTTCTTCACTCAAAAGGAACTCAACATGCGACAACGACGTTGGCTTGAACTGTTGAAAGATCATGATCATACCATTCAATACCATCTTGGAAAAGCGAACGTGGTAGCTGACGCATTGAGTAGAAAATCATATGCAAGTACGAGTGCGATATTGTCAACACAAAGGCCCATTTTGTGTGACTTGCAAAGGATGGAGATAGAGTTAAAAACTTCAGGGACCTATGTGATGATGGCGAATATACGAGTAGAACCAATTTTAATCGATAAAGTTAAAGCTGCTCAAGCTACAGACCTGGAGCTGATGCGTATGAGGAAGAAAATGCAAGAAGGTGCTATGCCAGAAGCAAGAATCGATGAAGAAGGAATACTTCGAGTCAACTCCAGACTTTGTGTTCCTAACAACCTTGATTTAAAGTATGAAATCATGATGGAGGCGCATAACACACCGTTTGCAATCCATTTTGGAAGTACCAAAATGTATCATGATCTTCGTCATACATTTTGGTGGAGCAATATGAAGAGAGAGATAACGCTGTTTATCTCAAGGTGTCTAACTTGTCAATGAGTCAAAGCGGAGCATCAAGTACCAAAAGGTCCATTGCAACCACTTGAAATTCCAGAATAGAAGTGGGAGCACATTACCATGAATTTCGTTACCGGTCTTCCTACGGTTTCTTAAGGTATAGATGCGATTTGGGTCATTGTTGATAGATTGACCAGGTCTGCTCATTTCTTACCGATACGAGAAACTTATACACTTGAACGTCTTGCTCGTATGTACATAAACGAGATTGTAAGACTGCATGGTATGCCAGTATCCATAGTTTCTGATCGAGACCCAAGATTCACTTCACGATTTTGGGTTAGTTTACAAAAAGCTATGGGCACGGATTTACGATATAGTTCGGCATATCATCCTCAGACGGACGGACAATCAGAGAGGGCTATTCAAACTCTAGAAGATTTATTAAGACTCTGTGTCCTTGACTTCAAGGAAAGTTGGGACAAGTTCTTACCATTGGTGGAGTTTTCCTATAACAACAGTTATCAAGCAAGTATTGGCATGGCTCCATTCGAAGCATTGTATGGAAGAAAATGTCGTTCTCCAGTATGCTGGGATGAGGTGGGTGAAGCAACGTTGTTGGGACCGGAGTTGGTACGTATGACTACAAAAAAGATTCAAACGATCCGACAACGTATAAAAATCTCACAAGATCGACAAAAGAGTTATGCTGATCTTCATCGAAAGGACGTGAAATTTGATATAGGAGATCATGTGTTCTTACGTGTTGCTCCATGGAAGGGAGTTACGAGATTTGGAAAGAGAGAAAAGCTCAATTCTCGATTCATCGGTCCATTTTTAATCCTCGATCGAGTAGGAACTGTGGCTTATAGACTCGCTTTACCATCAAGTATGTCTCGTGTTCATAACGTTTTTCACATATCCATGTTACGTAAATATGTGGAAGACCCGAACCACATTATTGAGTTAGAACCGGACGAAATAGTAGAAGATTTGACTTATGAAGAAGTTCCTGTTCAAATCTTGGATAAGAAGGAACATATTCTACGCTCCAAGGTTATACCTCAAGTCAAAGTTTTGTGGAGAAACCACGATGTTGAGGAAATGACTTGGGAGTTAGAATCTGAAATGAAATCAAGGTATCCTTACCTCTTCGACATACCAGGTACGTACCCTAATTTCGAGGGCGAAATTTCATAAGAAGGGGAGGTTGTAAGACCCCAATTTTTATAAATAAAAATGAATTTTCTATAAATATCATTTTTGAATATTATGGAGTTAATTTGATATAATGTTATAGTTGTGGGTAATATTTATAAATTTTACAAAGTACGCAAGTTGTTATATAATATTCGATTGGTCGGGAAATATTCGTTTTAGCAGGGAATATTCGTACAACTGCACAATTATTGGTGGACCCCACAACGGAATTATTGTCGGATTGAGAAAACGACAAAAATATTTTATTAAAAATAACGGCGAAAGTTTTACCATTGATAATGTTGAACTACTCGGTAGTAAAAGTATAGTAATACGTGTGGTTGCATAGTAGCACACGGTATTGATTATTAATGCTTATGTGAGAAGTCACTTAGTTTGATTTAATTATTGTCAGTTAATAATATGAATTATTTAGCGATAATGAAGTTTGTTTTATTCGTATTATTAACGTAATAAAATAGAAATATCTTTTTATACAAAACATAATACTTTATTAAAGTTATTCTATAAATAGAATATATTATATTTTATTTAAAAGATTTTTCTTTAAATATGGACCGTCAGATTAAAGTAATCAATCTGGACCGTTCATAGATTAGTTACTATGCATTCTATTTTTCTATAAATAGCAGCTCATTTCTTCATTATTTCTTACGAATTCACTGAACTCTAGAGAGAGAAGAAAAGTATTTTGCTACTTAACTACTTCCTTATTTCAATTATTCTTTAAAACGGTAAAAGGTGTTATTCTTTCTTATTCATGAAGAGAGCTGTTGTTATTCCATTTCTTATAATTTTGTTGGAATAACCTGTATACGCGGTCTACCCTATACTTGGTGACATTCTTCTGTTATTCTGTTGGAACATCCTGTCTGTGTGTTTTACACCGGACCTGGTTCCGTTTTTATTATTACTCTGTTGGAACATCCTGTCAATGTGTTTTACACCGGACCTAGTTCCGTCTTGTTATTATTCTGTTGGAACATCCTGTCTGTGCGTTTACGCCGGACCTGGTTCCATTATTTATTATTCTGTCGGAATATTCTGTCTGTGCGTTTACGCCGGACCTGGTTCCATTATTTATTATTCTGTTGGAATAACCTGTCTGTGCGGTCTATCGCATGCCGGGTGATTTCTTTTCTTATTCCATTCTTTATTATACTCCGTTGGTTAAGTTTTAACTTCTATACTCCATGAAATTAGTGGAATATCCTTGATAATTGCGGTTCATCCATTATCTTTTCATGAAAATATTTTTCTAAGCATTCTTGAATTTTACTCCACAAAGCAGTATCATGTTTACAATTTAGACGTTGTTAATTCTTGGATAAATTAATTCTTGAACTTGTTTTATTGAATTCTTATATCATTGTCATCATCCTCATGTTTATAAAATGTTGAAAGTCATCTATGGCATGTAATGCATAGATGAACTTGGTATGATTATAACTAGGGATTATTTGGTGTAATCATGACCGTAATGTTACAAATGATGTGGTAAAAGTCCCTATTGGCCCGTAGTGCATTGATGGACAGTTGTTGGCATGATCATGACCATTAATGAATACACGAATATCCTTGGCCGTAGTGCAGGGGTGATTCGATGACGTGGATTATTTTATTAAGCTGAGTCTCAGCGATAACAGTGTTGAAAAACTTTTTAAATCATAGAAGATAGTAGATTTTATTCTCTACTTGACTCTTTTAATGGATTGTTTGTTCCGCTACAGTTAAACTTGATGTTCGTTATATTTTATCAGTTTAACACTGTTGAAGGTTAATGATAATTTATTCTGCATTATCTTAGTCATAATATTTCTTACTGGGCTAGTTGAGCTCATCCATTCTTTCACTGTTCTCTTCAGGAAATGAGAATATAGCTGGGACGAGTCGGGAAACGGAGTGATGGACCAGATGATAGTATTAGTAGTCCTCACTATTCTATTAAATAGTGTGACAATAATTGTAATGAGGACTCCTTTTGAGTTTGTATAGTCTCTAGTAGACAATAATTGTATTCAAACTCACAGTTATGTTTTGTCGTATTGTACACGACAGTTGTATTAGTGAGTTGTATTTGTATTCTGTACCATGTATCTGACGACCCAAGATGGGTGATGTATACCTAATTTTGGGGGCGTCACAAATGTAAATCAAGAGTCAAATTAAATAAAATATAGAAGAAATCTACATTTACTTTTAATGAAGTCTTTTGATTTTTCAAAATGTCCCTCACTTTTTGTCTAATTTTTTATTTTATTATTATTGTTTTTGTATTTTATTTAGTCATCTTAAGTTTTTTATTTTATTTCATATAAATTAATACACAATGACCGAATACTCAGCAAGGGTTTAATGTGTATATAGTTATCATCAAATTTTAGTGTATTGCCACGTGTGATGACTATGGGCGGGTGGAAGACCCGGCGCAACAGCTTCCTCTCCTGCCAAAAAAGTAGTGAAAGGAAAGAACAATACAAAATACTAGTAGACAGTAGTACATTTATGTTCACATAACATAACCAAAGTCGACTTAGTCTTCTCTCTCTTGATTCATCACTCCATATATACCGTCCCAATCGTTTCCGCCTAGGGTTTACGACCGATCAATTCTCTTCACTTTCATCTTCAGATTCTACTACAGGTGATTTTTAGTTTCTCCCCCAATTAGTACTAAACGTTAACTATACGTTTTGTATGCATATGTTCCTGAATCTGTCCATCAATTCTGAATTTGTTGTTTTCGATCACTTTTGGGCACTGGGTAATTCTCCATTTATTGTTTTTGTATGATTGGATTGTGTGGGTTTTGGATTTTCTCTTGTTACTTGATTTGGCTTATTAAGTAGAATTTTTCAGCGCTATTACTTGGTTATGATTTGATTTTGAGTTGTATGGTTTCCTGTCGGTCTAGTTGTGCTAAAGGTGGATTCTTTTGATTTGTTAAAGAGTGTGCCTTTTGCATTTGAACCTAGTTTAATTCTTCCTTGTTTTCCCTTGTGTATAAAAGAATACTGAATTTGTGGATCTCGATCAATTTAGGTTGCTGGGTAATTCTCAATGTAGTGATTCTATAATTCCTGGTGTTGTTCCTTGTTAATTGAATTTGGCTTAATTTGTGGCTTGATTTTCAGTTTTATGGTTTTCTTGGTCTGTTGTGGAAAGCCGGAATTTTTAATTATGGGCCTAAAAGATAAATTATCTTCATATTACATCTGTTTAGTTTTAAATTTTTCCATGCCTGCATAGAAATTACTGATTTAATGGATTTTGAACAGTTTTGGAACTTTATATGATTTGCAGTTTTGCAGTGTATGTTTTCTTCCTTCTTGTGGGTGGTCTAATGGGTTTCACTTATTATTACGTTAAACTGGGCTTATTGGTAGAATTATTCAAGTTCTATTATGCGGTTAGAACTAATTTTTTCGGTTGTTGGTTTCATTTGTTCTATGTGTGAGAATTTATCTCTTTAATTATGCTTTTGAATTCTAATTAATTTTATATTCTAACTTTTTTGGTTGTTACATATATGCGAAGTCCCAACTTTTTCAAATTTAAGGTTAGGCAATGTATTATAGTATGTTTTTATTTTTATCTTTAATCAACATAAATGGTGTTTTATCTAAAAAAATTCGGTATAGTTGGGCTATATAATTAACTATACCATTATCCAGAAAGATTCAAATACATCATGTGACATCTTTTAAATTTTTTAATGTCTTGTACTTTGGGTGGCTGACATATAGGACTATAGGAGTTCAGGGAGTGGATAGTTTTTTGGGGGATTTTGATAGATGAACTGCAGTGTATAGATTGTTGCCTGACAATCCCACCCACCTTCTCCTCTCTCTTTTAACAGACAAAATGTCATTCCGATGTATATATGGCTCATGTACATAGGTTTCACCCGTTTTACGGTGCACTTTCTAATCTTCTCCCTCAGTTATGTTTCATGTGGCCACTTCAAATTGGTACATAGTTTAAAGGAAAGAAAGTTTGATCATTTGATTCAACTTGGCCCCTCCCTTTATTTAATGGTCGATTCTTTATGACTAGCACTAGAACAACTTAAAGTTGAATTTTAATTTTTTCTTTTCATTTTTTTTGATTGTGGTTTGATTAGAATGTGTTGACTGCTGACTGTCACTTTCTTGGTAGGAGTTGATGCACTCAATACTATGATTCGGTCTTGATGTGTTTTTATTTATTTCCTGGTCTTGTTATCCTTCAAATCTCATTTTGGCTGCTTTCAACTTATTTATTAACCGTTTGATCACTGAAGTCTGATAGATGCTTGAGATTTATATGAATTGAAGGTATCCGCTCGAAGAATGGATGAGGGCAAGAAGTCTGAGAACCATTTGACATCCGCTGCAGCTTTCGTGGAAGGCGGAGTTCAAGAAGCTTGCGATGATGCATGCAGCATATGCCTTGAAGCATTTTGTGAAAGTGAACCGTCGACGGTATATAACAGATATTATGATGTATTATCATCACTCTTATTTGTTTTTTTCTTTAGTTCATTACATCTTCTCTCATGCAGGTTACTGGCTGTAAGCATGAGTTTCATCTTCAGTGCATTCTTGAATGGTAATTTTATGAAGTCCTATCTAGAAGAAAATTTGTTTTTGAAGCTAGTAGTTTTCCTTGCCGATTTATGGGATTCTAAATTGTAGAAGTAAACATCTTGAGGTGACATGTGATGTATGAAATGTTAATGATTTTACTTAAAAAGGAAAGAATTAAATGGTTTGTGTCATCTGTAGCAAACTATAGATGAGTAGTAGATGAAGTTGGAACAAAGGTAGGCCAATGAATTCATATCATTCTCTGATACATGACCAATTAATGTTTGGATAAAAATCCTTGCTGGCATCATCCCATATGATGAAGTTGTGATATTTTAGTCTCTAATGTGACACTGACTCCTTACTAATTGATTTTTCTGAATCAAATGGTACATGTGCTTTTAGGAAATCATTTGCCATTGATCTTTAAGGGCTTGCACTTATTTTTTCCTGCTTGTGTATATGTTGACCGATGGAACTTTTTAAAGGTGTGAAATGGATCAATTCTTTGTATCAGAAGAACTTTCTTGCAATCTGTCTCTTTTATAGGTAATTCTTGGTCCTTGATAGTTCTTTCATAGAATCAGAGTGGGTTTCAAATTTGATTATCTGTCCACACTTCACTATGAAACCCATTGGTGTTCGTTCTTGCACTGTCTGATTTCTGTCTGTTAGAAATTATTGGTGATCCTTGGGTAAAAGTACGCCAATCAACACAACAAGAAGCTGGCACAGGCTTGGAAATTTAAGTACACTTTTGCATCGTGTTAGACATAGATGATGATTGCCATGAAGGGAATGAGTAGAAAATTGGAAGTGGAAGAGGAAGAGAGGGGATGATGAAGAAGATACAATTATAAGTACTACAATGCTTGTCAAGTTGTCACCTAGTCGATGCTTAAGCGTCGAAGTGGCTCGGAAGTTGCAAGGTGTCTCCACGACTTGGAGAATTATGCAAAGTTGAGCGTCTAGGGTATGTAATCCTCGTCTTGGGTCGCCTAGGCGATGCCTTGGACTCTTACTAGGGAAAATATACGCCTTAGGTTTAGTACTAGGTTTGAACTTCAAGAGAGAGGCAACGAGCTTTAAAGAGAACCAAGAGAAAGATACTTTGCTGCTCTTTTGAAAAACCTTAGGAGAGAGGGGAAGAGAGAGAACTGCGACTTCCTTCTCTTCTAAGGTTCGCTTCGACTGCTTTAGGAGAGGGGAAGAGAGAGAGGAGCTGCTCACTACTAATGTACTAAGTATTATATATTTTATATATACAATAGATTACAACACAGTTTATATTAATATTAAATGTATCTGGTGGTTTCGGTGGTTTCGTACGTAGGGAAAGGCTGCTTTTAGGCTCTTTTCATGACTCTGTTGCAATTGACCCATCCATTATGATTGGAATTGTTGCAATTGACGCATCCATTAGGATTGGAATGTTTGAGTCGCTTTCAAAAGTGTGACATTCAATGAAGCTGGAGAATGTTCGCTTTTTGATCGACTTTTCGAACGAAGTGGTTGGCCGACGAATTGTGGAGCCTGATAGCTCACTCGAGTGTGGGTGGAGCAGATGGTCATTGAATAAGTGTGTGTGTAAAGATTGCGGTCAATCTTGGGAAGTAGGTGGATCGGCCAAGGCATAGTGTGGTGACTGAGCTTGAGAAGGAGAATCAAGCGATTCAGTTGTGGTTAAGAGTTGTGATTGAGCGTGGAAACCCTTCAACTAAAGAAAACACCGACAAATGAAAGTGATTCTATAAGTCGGCCTCACCTCATGATATTCCAATCAAAAGGAAGCTATTCTGCCTAAGATGAAAAGTGTTGTCCAAAATAACCAAAATAAAAAAGGATGTATCACATCGAGATGTCGATTCATTTTCCTCCCCCATTGAGATGGGAAATTTGTAACCCCCTATTTAGACTTTTGGGCCTTTTATCTTTCTGAATTGAGACTCCGTACGGCTCGCGTCGTTCCAACAATCGAGCACATGTTACTTTTTTTTGAAATCGCGAACACCTTACTTTTCTTCTTAGTCCGATCCGGACACTCCAGACCTTGGTTCTTGACTTTGATCCGATTCTGATGCGTGTTTATTCACTAGCCGATGTCATACTCCTGAGAACAAAAGGCAGAAAAAAAGGCTTACAGAGGATTTTCGATAATAAAAGAAAGAAGACCCCATATCACTCAAAGTAGAGGGGTTCTTCTTAAGAATGAGGATGTGTGAGTTGCTTTTATGAGGAGGGCCCTGACATAGAGAAAAGCTACGAGCGCTCTGCCAGCTTGGAGGGCGACAAGAGCAACATACAAATGCTTGGTAGGCCAACAACCTAGTGGCAGGGCACTCGATTAAAGGGGGTTCATTGAGCAAGTACGAGAAATATGCATGATAAATAAATATTAATATTATATAAACAACACAATAAATTAGTATTATATTTTTTTGTTATTATACTTTATTATTTTAGTATAATATTATATTTATTTTTTACTTATATAATATTCCTTCCGTCCCAGGATAAAAGTCTTTATTACTATTTCAAGTAGTTCCAAGTTAAATGTCTGTTTACCTTAAATGATCTATTTTTTACAATAATTTGTCTATAATACCCTTATTATTAATTGTTATATTTCTATTCTTTATGCATATTTATGGAGCATCACTAGGAATGTGCAGAAAACTATGCAATTAAATGAGAATTTAAATATGAACAATTTTGTCATTTTATCTTCTTTCTTAATATGCGCAAAAAGTCAACCATAACTTTTATCCTGGGACGGAAGTAGTATTATATTTATTTATTATTCATGAAAAATAAATTTTATATAATCAATAAATATTTCAGCTTTTAATTTTAAATTTTTTTAAGGAATTAAATTTTTCATTTTTTTATTTTACTATTGATGTTAAATTTGCCTATCTGTTTATTTGGTATTTTTGTTTTAGTATATGTTTTGAGCATATGAATTGTAATGTAGTGTTAATTATATATAATATAATTGTGAGTATTTTACTATTTTTTATATTTTGTGTACACGTGAATTGAACTACATATATATATATATTAGAATATATTATTATTATTAGAGTATACTATTATATTTTAAGGGGGAGTAGTGAATTCATTTTCTCATACATCTTTTTGAAAACAACAAAGAACTTTGTGAGTGGCCGCCCATCGTGAAGAATTCTGTAAAACTTTTGAGACACTTCATATATATGGGCAAGATTATTCTAAACGAAATACAAAACCTCCAAGTAGTTCCATAATTCTTTCACAGTCTCAATATGAGTAACCATATCCACAACACGACTCTACATAGAATTAAGCATCTGATAAAAAATACGAGCATCGACCGTTTGCCAAGCGGCATTGGAGAGTTCTGTTTTGGTTAAATATATTTATATTAGAATATATTATTATTATTAGAGTATACTATTATATTATAAGGGGGAGTAGTGAATTCATTTCCTCATACATCTTTTTGAAAGCAACAAAGAACTTTGTGAGTGGTCTCCCATCATGAAGAATTCTGTAGAACTCTTGAGACACGTCATATATATGGGCGAGATTATTCTGAATAGAATACAAAGCCTCCAAGTAGTTTCATAATTCTTGATTTCTTTCACAGTCTCAATATGAGTAACCATATCCACAACATGACTCTCCAAAGAATGCATCTGATAGAAAATACGAGCATTGACTGTTTGCCAAGAGGGATCGATGATCTCATTGGTCGCGGCTAAGTAGAGCCAATTGCACAATTTTGCGCCACTGTGGATAATTTTGAACCCCTTCTAATATTACAGACTAGAAGACGACAAGACCTCAGTAACATTAGTTGAAGTCCTAGGATCAGTTGCACCAAACATTGCACTCTCAACAGTCCTTGACATAGGTTAAAGGAAAACCTTCACATAATACACAAAAATAAATGGCGCAAAACAACCTTCTTATAATGCAAAATATCACAACAATACCCAAAAGAATCTCCAACAACAACTAACATCAACAAAACATGCTTTAAGTCCAACCAAAACAAGTGGATCAACCCATAAACTCTTATCTAGAAGAAACGAGTGACCAAACAATTATATAAAAAATATAATCATGATGAGCAGTGAACCAGACTCTAATATTTATTTATTTTATTTATTTATTTATTCGAAGAGAAGAAAGGAAAAAGAAACTCAGAGATTCATAGCTCTGATACCACGTTAGAGATAAAATAGATATAGTAATTAGTTGTTCTTAGAAAGAGTACTAAAGCCTTATATATAGGCTACAAGTTGAGTAGTGGCTAAATATGTGTGGACACTAAGAATCTTAGTGACCAAGTTCCAATAATAGTATACTTTAATAATAATATATTCTAATAGTATATATATATATATATATATATATATATATATATATATAATGGGCATTGTAAATAGTCTATTGCTTTATGGATGACTAGTTGGACGCCTAGTCGACTAATGGCTTAAGTGGTCGACACCGACTCTCCTCGACTTGGCGCTTTAACAACTATGAGTACTACTGTAAGTGCTACCACCACTGTTGCAATAACAACTACTAGGACAACTCAAGATTGTCTCGACTCGTAAGCTCTATCATTGTTTTGACTTACGGATTTATAATTTAGATGGCTTCGTAATGTTTCATAATCCTTTTTCGTGTTCCTCGTTTTTTCTTGTATTTCACATCCCTCTTTAGCCAGCTTTATTTGGAAAGCTTTGGTTCCTTCTAAGATGGTTACAGACACATTCACAAAAAATTTAGAAGCTTATGAATCTCATTTGGATTTATTATGTAATTAAAAATAGAGCTAGTTGAGCTTCTTTGATTTAATTTTAGGATCAGTAAAAATTATAGAAGTCTAGGTTATTTGGATATTAAGGTTTTTAATTCTAGTATATGCTGGTTGGTTTAGGTCAGTATAGTAATTTCCTTGATTAGATTTTTCGTCCTAGAAGAATTAGGGTCTATTATTTCCTTGCTAGTATCGTTATCCCATTAATGAAATTGAAAACTGCTCGGGTAAGATTTGTGCTTTTAACTTGAGGGCACGACCTATCTCTAAGGAAAGTCCAGCAATTTTCGGCATGCGGGTGGTGGATCCTTGGAAGGTTGACAAAAACCGCCCTTGCTCTTTTTTGCCTTTTTTTTCTTACACGTGCTCCAATTCTTACATGCCCTTTAACAATATAAGATCAAGCCTTCTGCTTTGTCTGTGATTCTTAGTATGCTTACACCAACGACCTTCTACAGATGATGTTTTTAAACAAAGAATTCTCAAATTGGTGTGTTCTGTCCAAACATCATAAAGAAACCCATTGCCATTGTTCTTACACTGTCCGATAGGAAGCTGGCTGCTTGAGTTATTGGTGATCGTTGGGAATTCCTCCTCCAATTGAGAGGTTGTCCAACAGAAGTTTTTTGCACTTTGGCAAACAGAAAAGAATAAGCTGTTTTGGCATTGTGAGGCTCACAGCTATTTGGGGTGTTTGGCTTGTGTCTTGAGCAAGGATATTGGAGGATCAGTGCATAACCCTAAACTGTTATAAGATAGAGTCCATAAAACATATATATTCGCTCAACACTCATAAAATAAATGTACTCGCTCAACACTCATAAAATAAATGTACTCGCTCAACACTCGTAAAATAAATGTCATCTTTTATGTTCTGTTTAGATGATTAATCCCGGGAAAAAGTTATTTTATTTATTTTTATTTTTTTTACATTTTTGGACTTGTGAGCTGACGGTTCTACTTCTCTCTTAACAGCTATCTGTTGCAAACACAAATAGTATCATATTAGTTTCTTTATCTGATTGTCAATGTCAAGTACTTACGTAGTTTCTTAGTATGCTCACACCAACGACCTTCTACAGATGGTGTTTTTAAACAAAGACAATTCTCAAATTGGTGTGTTCTGTCCAAACATCATAAAGAAACCCATTGCCATTGTTCTTACACCGTCCGATAGGAAGCGGGCTGCTTGAATTATTGGTGATCATTGGGTATGCCTCCTCCAATTGAGAGGTTGTCCAACAGAAGTTTTTTGCACTTTGGCAAACAGAAGAATAAGCTGTTTTGGCATTGTGCGGCTCACAGCTATTTGGGGTGTTTGGCTTGTGTCTTGAGCAAGGATATTGGAGGACAAGTGCATAACCCTAAGCTGTTATAAGATAGAGTCCATAAAATAAATGTCATCTTTTATGTTCTGTTTGGATGATTAATCCCGGGAAAATATATATATATATATATATATATATATATATATTTTTTTTGCATTTTTGGACTTGTGATCTGACGGTTTTACTTCTCTCTAACAGCTATCTGTTACATATCCATGTTTTGTTTTCACTGATAATTACGTTGTATTCTTATTCATTTTCTTTATTGCACTTTTAGACCTTGTGACTAGTCTGAAGCTTCTCTTTACCAACCATCTGTTAAACCAAACAGTAGTATATTTGTTTATCTGATACTTAATACTTCCTCATTCCAAAATATAGGATTAATTTTTGACTCTTGGAAGTCAATTTGAGATATTTTCAGAATAGATGGAGTATTTAATATCTTTATTTCTTATTTCTTAATTTTCTCTTTCCCTTACTTGTCTTTGAACAAAATATAAGCCATGATAAGGTCTTGTGGATATTTTTCCCCCAATATTTGCATTTCTACCTAACTACAATAAGATTGCTTTCCAACTGTGCTATGTAGCATCTATCAATATGTATTTCTTCTAGTTCTAATTGTTTAATTGCTCTTTAAATGTCTAGAACTTTGTGGATCTCTAACTAGTACGAATCTAAGGTATATGTGCTTGTGCTATATTTGGGATTTGTTATATGCATGCACTAGTAATCATTTCACTTAACCTTGAGAAGATTTGCTTTTAGGACAAAAGTAAAAAAGTAATTACTACGGGCATCTAATATTTCTTTTTCCTTGAAAGAAAATTTACTTAAAACTTTTGTGGTGGTTTAATTGTTTTGTGGATCTCTAACTAGTACGAGTCTAAGGTATACATGTTTGTGCTATATTTGGGATTTGTTATATGCATGCACTAGCAATCATTCCACTTAACCTTGAGAAGCTTTGCTTTTAGCACAAAAGTACAAACGTAATTGATAGGGCATCTAATATTTCTTTTTCCGTACAAGAAAATTTACTTAAAACTTTTGTGGCTGGACAAGATATCTGTTGATGAATAGTGAAATAGATTTAAATGTGAAAAGATATTTAGTTTCAGCTTTGAATTTAAATTTTGTAGGTGTCAGAGAAGTTCCCAATGCCCAATGTGTTGGCAACCCATCTCTCTGAAGGATCCCAACAGGTTATGTTGCATTATCCTATCACTTTGTTATTTTTGTTGCTAATAAGCCGGCTTTTTAATACTCGGATTTGACAAGAGATTTTTATTGTCTGTGCACTGGCAGCCAGGAATTGCTTGATGCGATAGAGAGGGAGAAAAGTATTAGGACTAATCCTTCTAGGAATACCGCAATATTTCATCATCCTACTTTGGGGGATTTTGAATTGCAGCATGTTTGTAGTCTGTTTATATGCAATTTGAAAATTTTCCATCATTTTCTCATTATTTAATGATTTTTTGTTACATGCATTAGAACTCAGTCATCTTATGTACTTCTTGTCTAATGCAGTTACCAATTAGTGCAACTGATACTGAACTTGAAGAGCGTATAATTCAGCACTTAGCCGCTGCAGCTGCCATGGGTAGGGCACGCCATATTGCTAGGAGGGAAGGTCATAGGAATAGGTCATCAGGCCAAGGTCGTCCTCATTATTTGGTGTTCTCAACAAATTCTAATGAACCTTCTGCTCCTGCTTCGTCTTCTCCAAGTCTGAGAGGGGAAGGTGAAACTCCTGCCATTGCGGTAGGTGGCCCAACTTCTCCTTTAACTATGGGAGAAGAATCTGGGCACCCAAATACTCCACCACCTTCTGTCCAATCTGTTCAGGCATCTGGATCAAGAGTTCTTGCTGCAAATCAGCGTGGTGCTTCCTCAACCTATAGGTATTTACAATTCTTCAACCTGATTTTATTTCTTCTCAGTAGATTAGTTTCACAAATGATTTATCAAAAAAGTAAAAATAATAAAAGCTTCACCAATGCTCTTTTTGTTGAAAGTATGGGTTCTTTTGTTCTCCAATTTTTCCTTTCTCTATATCTATAGCCATGGCTTTATTCATATCTTGTAGGTCTCCTATTCACTCTTCGCCAAATAGTCAGGATAGAGCAGGGCCGTCAGAATTTCAATCATTTTCAGAATCTTTTAAATCTCGGATTAATGCAATGTCAATGAGGTAAATGGAAATCATGCGGCCCGAGGTTGTTAAAGTAACAATTGTTTTGAGCTATATTTTGGTTCTTGCAAGTTGAATTAATTTTTTGTTTTGAACAAAAATCATCAAGATATAAAGAGACGATTACAAAGAGTACAAAAGGTTGGAAGGAGAAACTATTTTCCCGCAACGCTTCTGTGGCGGATACAGGTTCTGAAATTAGACGAGATGAAAATGTAGACATTGCTTCTGTATCACGAACCATGGATCATCTTCAAGCTACCGACAACAGACCGACTGCCAGTGTTTCTTTATCGAATACTTTGGAGGATAGGTCCCTTCCAGATCGTGGCAACCAGCACACTGCAGTGACTGATGGCAACAATTCTTTGAGTGAGAGCAATGTACAGGCTTCATGTGCTGCAAGTTCTGCTTCAAATTGAGCACCTAGCAACTTTATCAACTCAAAGCTTTTCATGTTCAAGGCAAGTCTGTTTGATTAACTGTCTCTTGAGTAATTCAAATGTCGATTAACGTCAGAGTTCTGTTTGCTGTCCCTTGTGTTGGTGCATCTCACATATTTCAATTCCCAGTTGTGTTATCATTTTGCATGACTTTATTTTTAAATGTAATGAACAGTATAATATCTATGTGAATTTTAAAATATTTGAGTAGTTCACTGGTGGTATATGCAGATTACATTTTTATGCTGTTTTTGCTGCTTTGGTATTACTCCTTGTCTGTCTTTTAGGTGCTTATAACTTTTGTGTGAAACTTGTATTTTGCAAATTCAACTGAATAGGAGCTGCAGGAAGTAGAGACTAGGAGTAAACTGAAAACAGTTGGTTTGGCATATAACAAATAACAATATAAACTAAACCAAAGTATCCAAAATACCTGTTTTCTATCAGGTTTTCCCCCTCATGACGGGAATCAGAAAGATAACCCCCCACCGCACATACAAAATGGAAGAATTGACAACAAAAAAGGGATGTTCTAGAATATAGAAAGTATGAAATATGATTTGAAGAGTTAATGCTTGTAGAGAAGTTGAAATACACTAGATAGATTAAAGATATCAGTACTGGTCTAGAATGGAGTAGGGTGGTTATATGGGGTCATTATAGTTTGTTTGGTAGTGTGTGATCAGAAGCCAAGACTTTGAACTCGAGTTATATCCTATGTAGTTAGTTAATTTTTCTGGTTACCCAAAAAAAAGGGTTTTCAGACCTCTAGCACTTGTAACTTTCCACACGAAGGGCTCCATAACATTTGAAGTAGACGGAGTGACAAGAGCATTGATCCTAACTATATCTTATTTAAGGAACCTTTTTAGTAGTTCTCTCAATTGTTATGGTTATGAATGCTGCAGTACTTGGAATTGTAATTATAACAACACACTATTATTGTCTATACAAAGGTAGTCTGATCTTTATTCTAATTTCAGGTAGACTCCATATTTCCTGATTTGTGTTGCGACCACAATGCCTTCTTGCCGGTAGTAAGACCAGACCAGACCAGTCGCGATCTGCATTTACATCGGAGAATGAATGAATGATTGTTGTCTTATACAATAAAGGAAATATGAGAGTCAGGGCTCTTCATCAAATTGGACCTTTAATTAAACTAGTGTACATTGTTCTGTGCCTAAAACTATATTCCACCAATATATTTATATTGATTTCTTGGTAACAGATTTGGAACTCTATAGAGTATATTCCACCAATACGTTTATTTATGATTTATCACAATATTCTGAGTCAAGTGCTGAGATATATTTTTATTGTCTTTATAGGTGTTGATAAGAATTATAAAGTAATTCATCATCCATCTCTGGTTTAGTAATAGTTACAACTAACCGCCTGTAGTTTAAAAATTACCAAATTACGACTTATACAAAGTTGCAAACTTTTTGCTAACTCCGTTAATAGCTGTAGTTAATAGTTGTAGTCTCCTTCAGTTGAGGGATTTTTTAAATAGTGTTATTATAGGACCGTTGAATCTGTTTTAATGACTTTATGCGGCTGAGATTATTTTACATCTTTTAACCCGTTTTCTTCAAATAACCTAACACATCTATTAGAACTTATATCATGAATTCATCATTATAACTCAAATCAAGAATAGAATTTAACACAAATCAAAAATAATCCGTTAGAACTTATATCAAGAATTTATCAATGGAATCCAAATTAAGAACTACCCATTAGAACCTATATCTAGAATTCATCATTATAACTGAAATAAAAAATTACTCATTAGATGTTTGATTCTCTTGCTTCGTGTCTCTTGACTTTTCTTTTTTTTCAACAATAATAAGTCACACGAATTTTTACAAATTCATATTAAATCTGGAGATGTAATCTCAACTCAGATTTAAAAAACCCAATTCAAAAAATCCTCGTACATCTCCAAATCAACGCCCACAATCTAGATTTTGTTAGGGAAAAAAACTACATGGATACCTTGTAGAAATAGAAATCTTGCAAGTTGAGTTGAAATTTGTGAAAATGGTGGGTCATCTCTTCATCTCGAAAGGGTTGGTCTTCTCTTAGGCTTGCACGAGACTCTTCCTCTTTTTCCTTTTGCGTGCCTTAGGTTTTCTCCAGCATTAGATGTGTTGGGTTATTTGGAGAAAACAGGTTAAAAAAGATATAAAATCTCAGTCACATAAAGTCATTAAAACAGATCCAACGGTTGAGCGCCCTATCTCTCAAATAACACTATTTGAGGGATTCCTCAACCGAAGGGGACTATATATATATATATATATATATATATATATATATATATATATATATATATATACACACACACACACACACACGCACACACACAACTGTGTATTACACAGTAGGAATATGACGACGGATTTTTTGGGCTATGATGACGGTAAACTGTTGCCATAGTCCAGAATAACTATGATGACGGGTGAAACCGTCGCTATAGCCCAAAAAACCATCGTCATAACCGACTGTGTAATACACAGTTGTGTACATACATTTTTTCCATATATATATATATATATATATAACTCTAATTGACTTTTAATATGTATTTAAATATTATTTTATCATTAAAAAAATACAAATATGTGTATTAAAAAAACACACTAATGTGTTGAGAAAGTAAAAGATTGTTATAAATTAAAAAATAAAAAATGTGTTGAGAAATTGAAATTGATTGTAATAAATTTAATGGCAAGGATTTTTTAATATTGATATTTGTAATAACTAAATAAAATAAAATTTATTTTTATGTGCGCTTGTATTAAGATTAAATTTAATAATAATAATAATAATAAAAATTATTTTTTGTACATAGTAATTGTCAATTAATTATAAAATAAGGTAAAAAAATTATTGTAAATTAAAGAGGACATTTAGGACAATTGTAGATGGAATATATTAATTTTATAATTAACCACTCTCATATTGGGTGAGTGTATTACACTTGCTGTTAACTTATTATATTAGCCATGCTATATCTTTGTAGTGTATTTTTTTTTCTTTCTTATGTATCTAAATTATTTTTACCTAATCTGTTTTTATTTTCTTTCACTTTGTGAGAATATTTTACTCAGCAACTGAATAATGATTTGTCCACTGAATTTATGCACTATGAAGACAAATTTTCACACTTGATGTAAATATTTTACTCAACTTGTTAAAACTTTTCCATGCAATTGAATTTATGTTAAAAATAAAGTACCAAATGAGAACACCAAACTTCGACTTTTCACTATGCAAAATCTTCTACTACTATTATACTCCCTCCGTTCCAAAAAAATTATCGTTTTAGAAGAAAAAATTTATTCCAAAATATTTGTCGTTTACAACTTTCGAATAGAATAAATTATTTACTTTCATATATTACCCCTACCTTCTCTTATTGTCCCAAGAAATTCTCTTTCTTGTATTAATAGTTTTCAACTTCCCATAAAGGGGTAGTGATGAAATTTCAAACAAATTTTACTTGGTAAATGATACTTTCTTAATCCATATGTCAAAACCTTAAACGACAATTTTTTAGGAACGAAGGTAGTATTTTTTTAGTAAAGGTTGTTACTAGTCATTTTATATATATAGGGAATATGATAATTTCACAAGTTTTTCGGTGCATGAATAGTAAATAGAGTCTACCATCGTTTGAAATGAGACTTGTGATATATCAATTCTCTATATATAGGAGGGTAAGAGTTGCAATTGTTTAAAAAAAAGTTGGGGTTAATTGATGTTTTGATCATATTGTACTAGGGGCCGATTTTTATTATGATCACCGAATCTATTTTTGTTACAAACACATTACTATACTCAAAAAACGTTACAAGTGTTAATTATGTAGCAGGTAACATGGATCAGGTTAATTAGTGTTTTAGTCATTGAACCAATGGTCGATTTTTATTTTGGTTATGAAACTTTTTTTGTTACATTCTCGTTATCGAAGTACCAAAAATATTACAAGCTAGTGATTTTATAAAAAAATATTACAACATGTATGAAGAGAAAGTACATCATAGCTAATTAAAATCTATAATTTTTTCAAAATCATATTTAATTTAGAACCTTCTAAACACCAAACTAAACTGCAAAACAAAAGAGAAAATTGGCTTAATAAACCCCCTCAAATATGTTGACTACTGCAAAAATCAATTTAATATAAACTATTTCACACTCATTTCGAAGTGAAACAAGTAACTTTGGACGCCATTACCGTCAATTTGCCGCTCTTTTTTCATTTTTTTTCTTTTTCGGCAAGTATACGCAAGTATAAGGGGGACTTGTTTCCTAAACTAGATTTTCGACGAGAGGTTGTATTTCCGACTTGGTTCACGTTGAGAGAAAGAGTTGATGTACATAAAGTATAGAACACTATTTTTTTCCGATATGTCCCACCGTTTGTGGTTAGAAGAGAACGATGAACTTTAATCTTTAATTACTTTTGTTACTTCAAATTATGTTCATTTTTTCTTAAAACTAATTATCTTCTTATAATATTATAGTATTAAAATAATTAGTCTAACTTTATCTTTTTACTTTTTTTCTAGGTATGCACTTTATTTTATTTTTATAAACTGACCCACACATGCTTCCTCATTAGAATATTCCACATTTATATGTCAATTATTTGCTAAATAAGCTTTTTCGTTAATATTTTGGATGGAAAATTATAAAATCATTAATTTATAATATTTTTGGTACTTAAATAACGAGAATGTAACAAAAAAAAAATTTCAACAACCAAAATGAAAATCGACCCCTGATACAATGACCAAAACATCAATTAACTTAATCCACGTCACATGCAATATAATTAAAATTTACTAACCTTTAACTAATCAACACTTCCGTTCACTTTTTTAGACGAAACGTTAAGCAATACCCATTTTATAACATTTTTTTGAGTATAATAGTGTGTTTGTAACAAAAAAAACACATTCGGTAATCACAATAAAAATTAATACAATAAACCAAACATCAATTAACCCAAAGAAGTTGCTTATGATCGAGGAAAATATGAAGCTAATATGAAGCAATGCTTTTTTTGGACAAAAGCACAAACTAACTTTATATGCCCGCGTGCGTGGAAAATAATACAAGTCTATGGACTACTATTTACAATGGCACAAAATTATGAATGGTTCCACTTACATTGATCACCTTCACCTTAGCAGCAGCTCCAGAACCCCGACCCCCTCCTTTCTTCTCTACTGCTTAAGAACCTCCTCCTCTTCCCCTGCCAGAAGCCGTCTTCTTTCCACTTGTTTTTCCCGCTCCCTTCAAGTCCATCTGTACTTGTATTCCTAAGCACGTAGACCAATAGGAAAGAAACAAAAGATAGTTGATTTTAGCACATGTATACTACACATCTGCCACCGCAACGTATCTGAAAGAGGTGAGCAAAACTAGAACTGGACATTTCAACAATTTTCAAAGATGAATATAACCAACCCTTTGAATTAAGACTTTGGAGATCCAACTGTGCCGTTTTATTGCCATCAGGTGAGTCTTCTGAAATAAGGCAAAAGCAATAATTAAAGGCAAAACTATGAATTTAGCCACTATAGTTGGCAAGTTTTACTTAAAGCACAACTGAACTTTTAATTTTTTGAATTACCCCATTAAACAAATTAAAATTTTACAATTGGATCATTCTGTTAACTGTAGCTCAGTTCTGTTAATATGAAAGTTAACTTTTTCCTACGTGGCTTTTTAAAAAAAAAAAGAAAAATGACTCAGATATAACAACTCAGCTTCTCTCATCCTCTCTTTCTTCTCTCTCCTAAAACCTCGTCAAAAACACCCCTCCTTCAAATCCCTCATTTCTATCCCACCCCCAAATTCAAGGTCGCCGACTACCCTCCTTCGCCCATGCGCCACCTCCAATTCCACCTCCCCATCCATTACATTCCACGGCGTCTGCTACGTCGTCCGTGACAACATCGACACTGACCAAATCATCCCCGCTGAATACCTAACCCTAGTCCTCTCCAACCCCGACGAATACAAAAAACTCAGGTCATATGCCATGGTCGGCCTTCCCTTCTCCTATCAGCCCCGCTTCGTCCACTCCAGCGAATTCAAGTCCAAGTATTCAATCCTCATTGCCGGAGACAACTTCGGCTGCGGTTCGTCCCGTGAACACGCTCCCGTGGCCCTCGGAGCCGTCGGGCTAGCGGCGGTGGTGGCAGAATCGTACGCGAGGATATTTTTCAAGAATTCGATAGCGACGGGAGAGGTTTATCCCATTGAATTGGAGGTGAGGATCTGTAAGGAGTGTAAGATTGGAGATGTGCTATCTGGAGTGTATTGAGGAGAGAGAAGAAAGAGAGGGTGAGTGGCGGTGGTTTGAGGATGAGAGAAGCTGAGTTGTTATATCTGAGTCATTTTTCTTTTCTTTTAAAAAGTCACGTAGGAAAAAGTTAACTTTCATATTAACAGAACTGAGCTACAGTTAACATAATGATCCAATTGTAAAATTTTAATTTGTTTAATAGGATAATTCAAAAAATTAAAAGTTCAGTTGTGCATTAAGTAAAACTTGTCAGCTATAGTTGCTAAATTCATAGTTTTGCCAATAATTAAATATAATCACAAAATACAACCAGTAGTCCAAAAGTATTGGTCTTAATACATGAAAAAGCTCCAACATCACACTAATCTGAAAATATACATCTCGGTTGATGAATGGAGAAATTCGTAGACCATGTACCATCCACATTTGAAATACTAGGTGAGCATATAGAAAAATAATTCTTAAAAGAGGGGTTGGAATAACAGAAAGGTGACAAATTGTGATGGTTATAAACCCAAATGAAACCCACATAGAAATCTTAGACATTTTCAGCTATAGAAAGGAGTTTCAACCCCCAACCCACTATAGTTTGACATGACTATTCTATATAGGATGTTTGTGGGTGCGTGTCTTGCGGGGGGGGGGGGGGACAAGAATCTACAAACACCCCGAGATGCTACAAATAGCTAAACCTGCTTCTACATAAACAAACAGGAAGAACCTCAATACCTCATCCTAAACAAATAGGTAGAACCTCATCCTATCCAGATCTAAAATATCTATGAAAATAGGCAAACAGCAATAGCGAAATTGTAACAAGAAGTGAGCCAAATACTAAAGTCACTAACACACATTCTTCTAGTGCAAATTAGTTTCAATGATGCAAGAGATAAAATGCAGCTTCCAGTAATACTTCCAAAAATTGAGATGTCTTTGCATTATCTAAGTTGTAATAACAAAATCATCATGTGTAGCAATGGTAGGAAAATTGTACCCAAGTCCTCATCTGAAGAATTCTCCTCTTCATTTTCTGCAACAGCATCAACTTTCTCCTTTGCTAGTCCATCGTCCACTGGTTCTAGCATTGCTGCAATACGTTTTTTTGGGGCCTTCTTTAATCCAGGAAATGTGATCAAATCTGCTGTACGAATTACACGTGACTTGCTTCCTTTGTTATATGCCTTGGTCAGAGCAGCTTTGACAGCTGGCTGTATGCCATCCAATGGATTTGGGTGTCCCTGATGCATAAAGTATTCATAGCATGAGTAGAGAGATTAAAATCTAGTGTGGGATAAATAGGATCAGCTAAATAAGGAAACCTGGAATTTTGATATCTCCACAATAGTATCAAAGTCTTCCTGACTAATAGAGTAAGCGTCCATAAACTCCACAACCTTCTCAACAGCTTCATCCTGGTTATTAGTTCCACATGTAACTCATGACAGTACAACATTATTCGAAATTATACTACTATTAACTTAAATGAATTCCGAACCTTGGGCAGTAACCGGAGTGGATCAGTCAAGTTCTTCAAAAGAAGAGTAAGATAATCAACTCGTAAGGAAGTCCTGCAATATTTGCAGCATTAAAAGGATTGCAGGACAGACAAAGTTAGCAATATATAAGCTCCAGAAAGTTAATTAAGATGTATCATGAATTCACAAAAAAGAGGATATACAACTGGAATCGTAACCAAAGTTACTTCACGAGAATAACTAATAATGTACAGTTTCTGCTTACCTTTCAACCACTCAGAACAACTGAGTACAATGAACTTCACGTTCACGGGAGCAAAAGTTTGTCTAACGTTCACTTCACAACCACCTACGGCCAGGGAGGGAGAAACCCTTTTTGTAGGATAGTCATACATAATTTCCAACACACTAAGGTTGTGTTTGATAAATCTAGGAATTAAAATTTGAATGATTATAATGTCTTAATAAATTAGATCATCTGAATGGTTATGAGGTCTGAATTTAAAAACTTGTTTGATAATTAAAAAGTAAGTTGTCTCTTAATGACACTATTTTACTATTTTAAAGGGTAAAATTTTATTTAATAATTTTAAATATTCAATTTAATAAAAATGAGTGCATAATATTGTTGAATATATTTATATAAAAAAAATTATCAAAAAAATTTCATTAAGAGGTATATCTTAATTATTAAGATTTCATTTTTTGTCTTACTGATTAAGAGGCATTCAGAGGTAACAAAAAAAAACAGCATCATGCCTCTTAGCAAATAAGAGACAGTCCATTAAGAGACAATCAGATGTAAACAAACAGCACAATCACCTAATATCAGAGTTTTGGAACAAAATATTAGCTTAGGACCCTAACAACCTAGTTCAAAAGACGACCAAACTGACCATAGAGAACCCTACTTATCTCTGTCCCTCTGTCCCATAAATGACAAAAAAAAGGTAAAATGAGATTCTTTACCTGTGCTTCTATTTTTTGGCTTAAAACTTTTTTCCCTTTATATTTTATCTTCTTTTCATAATGTGAAGATGCAATTAGACTTAACATTCAACAACTGCGTCCATTCATATCTATGATACCACAGGAAACCACACTCTATAACTGAGCAGTGTGATTCAAATCAATGAGAAATAAAATGTCATCATAATAATAATGAGTGCTTGACCATCAATGTTGCATATGACATTCCACAAAAAAATCATCAAGCCGAACTGGATCACATACCTCCCCAAATTAGATTCACGAGCGGCAAGTAGATGAACATGCAAATCCTCCAAAAGCCTGTAATTCTTACCCATTGTAGAATTCTTTCCCAGCCACCCGCCAAATCTATTAAAGTTACGTTCTCCCTGTGAAATTAATCAGCTTGTTACATTAAGTACAAAAAGAGAACGAAGTTTTTACTTTTGAAATACGATCAACAATTTTAGTTGTCTTAACTGAAATATAAGAACAAAAGGTGGAGCTATAAAATGTTGACAATATCTATCAACAGCTTTTCACCATAAAATTAGGCTTAAAAAATGTAGACAATAGGGAAAAGAGGAAGAGAAAAACAACAATTAATTTATACTTTCGATGAAAAGATGCAGTACATAAAGGTTAAGCAAAACACCTAATAAAAGAGATCATATCAGATATCTGTTAGCCATTATATTTTAATAAATAATTTGACTTATCAAACAACCAAAGATATCCCATGAAATGCGCACATTGCATAGGCCCACTAAGAAGCATAAAAGTAACTTTATCCCTTAGCATGTGGACAGGCACATTTGCTGGTGAAGATCCTAACATTTCAACAGACAACTTGGATAGTGAAGTTCCTAGCATTCCGCTAAATAAACACGCCATAAAATTGCAAAGCATGTGCAAAGTCAATCGTTGGAAGGGAGGGGGACACGGGAGCCTCATCTCCACAAAATCTTTCCATTGTTATTGCCACCAAAGCCCCAAAATCTGCATAGAAGGAGGCTCTTCACACTAGACGGATGAACCCAACACACCAAACAAATGACACCAAAGTAAGCGTTTAGGACAACGCAGAACTAGGTGAGCATGAGGATTATTATCCAACAAACAAATCATACAACTTTAGGTGATGAGCATTTGCATGGTTTTCACCTCTGCTGCATGTCATTCTTATATTCAACCTACCAATACCTGAAGTCCACACAGAAAGCCTTAATCTTCAATGGAGCCTTTGCCTTCTAAATGCTAGGAGCTAATGGAAAGTGAAAGTAAGGTGATTTCCAAGATGATTAGAAAAGGATGACTGACATGAACGAACCCCAGACACATGGAGACCAAGTGTACCTCTCCACAAAGAGTGAGACATAAAGGAAGAATCAAGAAACAAAAAAAAGTGTAATAGACTCCTCCCCGTCTGTCTATCAATTAAATTGCAAAGGAAATGAAACTTCCACGATATGGACTCGCCTCTCAGGTATAGGAACTAGAAATGTGTTGACTACACACATTCATTCTTAATAACGCCAGGAAATCCATTTGTTCTACTCTCGCACATAATTTACTATAGAGGCTTTCCATAAGTTCCATAGAGGCAGAGGCAGAGGCAAATACAATATTCATAAAATCAGAATTCCTTACATCTTCCTTACAAACCCCATAACAAACCCAGGCCAAAGAACTTTGGTCCACTACCTTAGTCAATTCATATTATCACAGGACCTACTTTCCTTGCAAAAGAATATACATATCGTTCGATCCACCTATGGGCAGGAGATCCTCCAATGCTATGCCGCCACATCTTCAATTATTGAAAAACTATTAAAAATAATTGTACTCTGCAGTTCTGATTTCAATTATGATGATGTGATAGAACCTCCTATATTAGACCTGATGATCTCCAGTTCCTATAAGGACTGGAGAAGATATCAATTCCCACATACATGTAAGTTACCGAGCATAGACAAGGGAAATTGAGAAATAAAAATGAGATCAGATAACAACACCAGAGGTCTTATTGCTTCTCATGCATAACATACAAATGTCATGCCTTCTATGATGCCTAACAATGTTTTTTTAATTTTTCATCCCATTTTGTTGTTTCAATTCCTACTAGCATAGATAATTTAATGAATGCTTGGTTAATCATTAGACAAGTGTCTCTAAACTGTCGTTTGATAATACCTATTTCAAACTCAGTCATTTGATTATCAGTAAAAGTTAGATTCTATAGCATGCACAAAGATACATATGTTCTATATGGAAAAAGGAAGGTATAAATCTAATCCAATTGTAATTCTACAACTCAGTATCATAGAATAAAACCATATAGATAATATTTTCCATTTGAAAATGGATCCTTACAGTACCCAATCTCAGTCAATTAATGAAGCAATAAACATTAATTAACTTAAGTATCCAACATCCCCATAAGTCATGATTATAGCTTGAAAAGTAAATGAATGCTGCCACCAAATGAACAATAAAGAGAATAACAAAGGAACCAACACTCACCTGTTCAAGTATTTCCCTTTGTCCATGTAAGAGAGCAGACCTGATTAAAAAGTATTTTCGCAATGTCAGACACATAAGAATTTCATCAATCGTCATAACTGAGTTAAAAAAACTTACGGTATAATGCAGGATGCCAGGGAGCCACTTTGAGAGAGCTGCCATTGTCGATATCTTCGTATCTGTACATTTATTATATCCCCATCCGCGATAGATTCAGCAGCACGGGCAATCAAGCTCATTCTTTTCATCCCGTTATCATCTCTGCCAGCTGAACTTGGTTTATAATTGATATAGTTCTCCTGTCATTTATTGGAAAACAAAACAAAATAAAATGTCAAAAGGCATACATATTTTGACTTGGCATTATCACAAGTATCAAACAAGAACACCTTATAACCTTTTGATGGTAAAAGCAGGGGTGAGGGACGAAAACCAAAGTTAATGCATAAAGCAGCATTGTTAGAAGTGACAACTCCCCATTTGGGAGCAAGCTGCTCTGTTTACATTAAATCCAGCATTATTTTCCAACTTCAAAAGTTTACCAGAGTTTGGATAGTAAAACATGAGAGGATAGGACCAGTCTAACTTTAACAACTGATACCTGAATAAGAAGAGGGACCAGATCAGGATCACTCATGCTTAGGTCAATTCGTTCATCCATTCTTAACTTTGCCGCATTAAACCCAAACAGTCTGCTTGAGCAAAAGGAGAATCTTAATCAATTAATATGAATGATCCACAATATAAGTAAAACAAAGATAAAAATATTATAGTTTTATGAAAATTCTACTTAATCTATCTTCAGAATCCAAATTGATTAGTAAATTCATACTTAGAGTAGGAACTTGCTCATTAGTGCCAGAGACATTGGGCACATGAAATTCGGCAGTGCTCAGATTAATAATCATGGCAATAATGTCAAGATTAAACAGAATACACATTTACAAATAAGCCCATATAAAAGCATACATAAACATCTAACAACCTCCAATTAAATTCAGTTTACTATAAATTACTACGGCCAAGTCAAAATTGGATTTTTTTTAAAAAAGATAAAAGAAGAAATATATATTCAGAAAGAGAGACTGGAACTACAATGCAAATGGAGGACAAGAAGTCCACCCAAAAGGCAATAGAAAAGAGAAAAGAAATAAATGAAAAATTCATCTTAGGCACATTGCTCTTCAGTTTCTTAACATTAACATAGGGAAAGGTCAGCATATTTCTTTTTGGCATGATCCCTGGTTCAATGGACTCCTCTTATTTCACAATTTTCTCATAGTATGACTCATACTCAGTTTGGTGACAAAGCTATTGTGGGATCTATTTTGCATAAAGGTGTCTTCTTGTTTCTAGACATCATGATATGATCAGGTTTCAGTTTCTAGACATCATGATATGATTAGGTTTCGAAATTCCTTTGATTTCTCCAGACATATTAATCCCATTCATGAGGATCAGTTTCTTTGAAATCAAGTGCTTCCATCTCAAATTAATGCTAGAGTCATTTGGGACTCTATACGACATAGAGTTCAACCTGTTAGATGGTACAATTTGGTTTGGCACAAGCACCATGTCCCAATATTCTCCTTTATACTTTGGTTGGCACTCCATGGTAAAGTGTATACTGCAGATGTCATTAGAAGATGTGGCAGACATATAGATCCTCTTGTAAGCTGTGTGAGAACTCCAATGAAGATTTTTACCACATCTTCTTCGATTGTCAGTACTCCTACTTCATTCTCATTGAGGTGTTTACAACTTGGAAATGGTACCACCCCGTTCCAACTCGGAAGATCTACAATTCTACTAGCACAGTTTCACAACTCTGTGGGTTGTAAGTTTAAAGTCCAGATTATTTCTCTTTCTCTCTACTACTGTGTACAAGGTCTGGAATGAGAGAAATACAAGGACTTTTGACAACACTAAGATGCCTTCCAGAATCCTAGCTAGAGAGATCATTGATCTAATCAAATGTTGATTATACTCGCACAAAACGTGTTTCCAGGATTCTGTTTTAGCCACTTGATTTACTTAGCACCTGTTAGGTTTACTAGTTTCTTTATCTTAATTGTAATATACTAATATAGCATGAACATCTTTCTGATGTTCAAAATGCAGTCCTGCCCTTAGCCACTGTAATATGTTCATTTCTTAATACCCTTTAAATTCAGCCAAAAAAAAATTAAAAAAATGAAAAGTCCATCCATTCCAGGCATCAATGGATCACAGTTTGCCAGTCTATGTATTTCTGACAAAGAAGTTCATCAGAAATCTTCATGGAAAATGCTCAAATAAATGCTCTAGTCCCAGTTTATTTTTGTCAACAATTTCTTTAATTGTATTTGGTAATTATTTTTTTAATAAGTGAGCACCAGAAAAGGAGCAATAATCCTAATCAAGTTTATTTAGGTATTTATTTATTTACTACAAAGTCCTAGTAGGGTCTCGTCTAATAGTCTTATATAGATTTGATATCATGTTCATTTTATTAAAAGACTTGAGTTATTTGGTTTATTGTGATTTACATGTGTATATCTACGAGTGACAATGGATCACAGTTTGCCAGTCTATGTATTTCTGACAAAGAAGTTCATCAGAAATCTTCATGGAAAATGCTCAAATAAATGCTCTAGTCCCAGTTTATTTTTGTCAACAATTTCTTTAATTGTATTTGGTAATTATTTTTTTAATAAGTGAGCACCAGAAAAGGAGCAATAATCCTAATCAAGTTTATTTAGGTATTTATTTATTTACTACAAAGTCCTAGTAGGGTCTCGTCTAATAGTCTTATATAGATTTGATATCATGTTCACTTTATTAAAAGACTTGAGTTATTTGGTTTATTGTGATTTACATGTGTATATCTACGAGTGACAACTAAGATATAATGTTGATCGGTCAATAATACATACGCCTACAAGAAAACCCAAAAAAAATCAAAGAAAATAAGAGGTAAAGACATCTGAGGCATTACTGAAGCAATGCCCTCCAATTTCTATGAAGATATGGCCAAGAATTTCTCAGAAAGCTCCCAATGAATGAGCCAAAGAGAAACAAAAGACACTATTCCCAAAATAATTCGATATTTGTTGCCCGACCAAAAGAAAATCATAGCATTCTCTTGTTCCAAATTCCTGACAAAATAGGGAATTAGCACATCTCCAAATAATCCCCCTATATGCTCAATACCTAAAACCCTGAATTTGTAAAAGAGAAGCTCTTCCACTGAAATGACAATAAAAAATTCACCCAACAAGCCAAACAAAACACAACAACTGCCAAGTCATCAGACAGTGAACACAGATGACAAGCAGCATGCTGCAGTCACCAATATAAAGAAAAATGCAGCATATGAAGACACAATACAACTAGTAAAGATAAAAAGGAAAAGGAAGAGAGCAGCCATGGGGAAATGAATGTGACTAAAGCCTCTTACAAAATGAAAAAGGAAAATGACGAGCATCTATGGGGATCTGAAACTGTGATTGAAGACGGCCATACTTATCAACTGCTGTAAAGGGTGAAATATCTTCATCCTTTGAACTGCTCAGGAGACGTTGTCTTATGTCATCATATTTAATGATCGACATGGAGAGGCTCATATACTGCAACTGGTTCAGAGCCATGCGCATATCTCCATTAACTCTTTCTGCCAGTTCTTCAAGGGCAATCTAAGAACAATAAATACTAACTCTCAGAGATTTACAAATAATAACAGATCATGCCTAAACCTAAAAAAGAAAAGGAGAAAGGACAAGGAAAAAGAGGACAATGTGCAAAATAAATTCCGAGTAATAGCAGAATGATAAAAACCGGTAGGGAGACTGAGGAACTTCTTTTCCTGATAAATTTCCTATATGCGACCAAGTTTTTTCTTCCTCATTTAGTAAGTTAGTTATTGTACTTTGTAGGATTACTGTCTCACAAATCCCTCTTTTCTTATTTGGTTCCCTCTCAAGTCTCAAGTTCCAACTGTTTTCCCTCTTTCATCTTTTGTTTAAAAAGATAATGCTCATTCTAAGGTCAATTTTAAGCGGTCAGCAATTCTTGACAGGTTAGTCACTAATGATCCATTGCAGATCCACAGGACATACAAATACTTATCCTCAGACATGTCTTGTGAGTCGTGAGTGAAAAAAGAACAGTGAACCCCGTTCCCACATATTCCTTTATAGCCCCTTTGCTTTAAGTATTTTTAGCATCTTGTTTGGTTTATTTGAAAAGATGTATGATGGGTTTAAGAATGGGCTTGACTTGCCACAGACGAAGATACATGTCTACAATACACGTACACTCGAGTCTAGGTCCAACTGATAGAAATTGTGGTTTTATTTTCATTTTAGTACTTGGTTTTAGTTTACTAATTTAGGAATAAAATATTCATAAAAATGGGAAAGCCATACAGTTTCTTAAGTTTTGTCTATTTCCTTGCATCTTCTTTCCACGTAGGAGAACTCCAAGTCCTACTTTTTCTGTATTCTTTGTTCTTCTATTGTACTCTTCCTCCTTTTATTGTACTAATAAATTTCGTCTTTTATTTAATTGAAAAACAACATTTGCGAAATTTAGGATGACCATCTCATCAATGAGATTTAGAATAAAGTAAAAAGGAAGAGAAATGTCAACTTGTTAATGATTATAAAACAATAGCATAGAGATGAGAGGAACCCTTTGAAAAATGTTTCCACAAGCAAATGTTAAATCTCATTTACTCTAATAATATTTATGTCTACTAGGAACCCCATCAGACATTATGTAACTTATGTTCAAGTGGCAAAACAACATTTGCGAAATTTCGGATGACCATCTCATCAATGAGATTTAGAAGAAAGTAAAAAGGAAAAGAAATATAAACTTGTTAAATATTATAAAACAATAGCATAGAGATGAGAGGAACACTTTGAAAAATGTTTCCACAAGCAAATGTTAAATCTCATGTACTCTAATAAAATTTATGTCTACTAGGAACCCCATCGGACATTATGTTCAAGTGGCACGGAGCCTATCGTATTAAATGACTTCCCCTTTACCGGATCTAGAAATCATATATCTATATATTATGTTATTCAAAATATAGCTTTTAAGAAAATATGTTATTCAGATTATACCTCGAATGAAAGGAATTTTCCATTTAAAAGAAAGGTTAATTGCAGAGCCCCATTTTTTACTTGATTCATTACTCCATCATTTTGTTGTATTATCTAATTTATCTCAAAGGAATCCTTATTAAGGCATTGCTAGATAAGAGCTCCACCTAAATTGATTTGAATCAAATGATGCTTCTTATCAGAACATTTACCTCATTAACTTCGAGACCTTCTGCATTTGCAATTTGCAACAGCCTCTTTGCCATCTGTCACAGAAACAAACTCATTCATTCTATTACTAAATCAAATACTATGCACTAAATGTCTCAAACATAAAGCACATATAGTAGTACCCTTTTGCAGAAATAGAGAGAGATTGAGAAAACATAAATTGTTTTACAGTAACTTCAATAGCCTTGTGTACAGGGAAACAAAAATGTGAGTCTCAAATATAGGTTTTAGCGTAGCTTAATCATGTAGAATTAGTTTTAAATTCAACATTGCCATCTAAACCAAAAGCCAGCTAATTTTAGCAAAGTTCCACCCTGAACCAATTTAATTTCAGCAAGTTAGGTGGCCCAAGCAATCAGAGCAACAAGTACTTTGTGCATAAATTCAGCATGCAGAAAACTTAGAGCCCGTTTGGCATAGCGGTGCAGTGGAGTAAAGCGCTTTTAAATATATATGGAAACATTTTAGTATTTGGTGAACCTTTAAAAGTGCTTTTAGTGAGTAGAGATTTTAGCTATAAAGCAATTTTGGAAGAAACAGAAAAATTAATTTTTGGCAGAAGCAGTTTTCGCTGAAACAAAATTTACAAATTTGTTCTTAAATTGTTAAAGAAATATTAAAAATTAATACAATACACTTTTGTATAATTTAGTATTTTATTTTCTTCAGAAGCACTTTTACATTGTGTAAACAAACACTATTTTAACTTTTAGCACTTCTGTCAAAGCTCAGCATTTAAAAGCGCTTCATCTCACCTCACCACAGAGCACCGCCAAACAGGATCTTAACATGAAAATTGAAACATGTAGCAAGCACAAACTTCACATCAAAATAAAGCAATTCAAAATATTTTCATAGCTTGGCAGAAGTGCAACTGCATCAAAAAGGATCAACCATTACAAAACAAGACAATGTTATAGTTCAAACAAAACCGTGCACACAGATACACTGTTGAGGTTTATGAGGGTTCTGAAACCGCAATTAAAAATAAATATTTGATTTCTATATCGGGAGAGTCAGAGAGGAAGAATATCCTACAAAAATTAAGAGCTGCTTGAGCTCCACTTTTGTCCAAGTGCATTAAGGTATTCAACATAACAGTTATCAGTCGGATATTGATGCAAAGAATGAGTCTTCTATCCAAATAGCAATCTCTTACTAAAGTTGACACTTTCTCGAAATTTGTTGATACAGGAGCCGGTCTAAAAGTTGCAATAAAAGAGAATAACGTATCTTCTTATAATTTATAATTTATACCATGGGCGCCATCCACTTGGTGCCCTTTGAATATATGTATCTCTTGACTAGTCAAACAAGAAGAAGAAGAGATTCACTTAATACATCTACTGCACTAAATAAAGGTAACTGTTCTGATCAAAATGCATATTATAGCATCTGTATATGCAGGAGTTCCTGATTCCCACAGACATAATATATTTAAGTGAGGGGGTAGGGGGGGGGCTTACAATATAAAGGCAGACTAACATATACAAATATGTAAGAAGCGGACCTGCTGCTTTGTAGGTTTGCGGAAGCTAAGAAGTAAGCAGTAGTTTACAAGACTCTTTAGCTTCTGACTGTATCGATCATTACAAATGCAGATTATTGGAATTTTTGAGCTCTTGATGCTAGCAATAAGATCAGCCACTCCACCTCTATCTCCAGCAGACATTCCATCGACCTCATCCATAATCAGCAGAGTCTTTTGATGCTTCGAGCTGTAATAAATTTGGCAACAATGAACTGGATTAGATATTATTCACAAGGTAATTCATAACATATGCAAGGAAGAAACTTAAGAAAAACTAACCGATCCAAATTAACACTGAGGGCTTCATTACTGACAAGTTCCTTGATAGAATTTGCAGTACTTCCACCAATTCCTTTCTCAATTTTTCCATCAGCCTTTCCACGACTGTCACTAGCATTTACCTAAAGAAGATTAATGGGACAGAGTTGGTAAATTTATTGGATACATAAAATAACTTGATTCAGCAATGACTCAACGATTTTAGCTAATAAAGTTAGTTTCAAGAATGTTCACCTCAATTGTTACAAAACTAAGCATCTGACTAACTAACTTTGCTGACGTAGTCTTCCCTATACCAGGTGTACCACTTAATAGTACAGCTTTTTTAGCACCAGAATTGATCTGGTTTTTGCCCCTTCCTTTATTTCCCGTATTCAAGAACTGCTCATTCCACCGCACAAGCCAATCATGAAGCTGCTTTACCTGCACATTATACCCACTACAATATTGTAATGACAATGTTTATATTGTTCAATACTCTCTCTATATATACAATATTTATGTTTGTATGTACGGCTAATCCTCCTGGTAATACAGTAGTAGATAATATACATATGCGAGTATATATACATTTATACATATCATAGACCTTTAAATTGAATATATCAGACAGAAACTTCATATACCAGTGACTGATTCCCTATGATGTCATTTGGAACCTTCGGCTTATATTTCTCCGTCCATGACAACGAATCATGCTCTGTCTTTTGATGTTTATGCTTGGCTGGAGAGGAACCTTGGCCCCTAACTTTGGTAGCTGAACTCTTTGCTGAAGAATTGCCAACTTGATCTTCTAGAAAACCCAAAATTTATATTATTTAATAGATTCCTAAACACCAAATGTGACTAGGTAAATTCCTAAATTTTGTTAGACTTCCAAAAGCGAAATGAAAATAGGTAAGGGTATCAATAATAGTAAGGTTGCTATCAGAGGAATCTAAGAAATTAGAAGAAAAAAACAGGTAAAGGCCTTGGTATCTTCCGCAAAAATGCAGAACGAGAAGGTTACATCTCAAGTATTAACAGACCTCATTCAGCATCTACTAGCATACTTCAGCTTAGATGGTTGCTACCGAGCAAAAATAAAACCGATATTTAAACACAAAATTAAAAAGACAATAAAAAACAAGGAGAGGAGGGGAGGGGAGAGACTGTGAACTGAAATGGAGAAAAATAACAACTTAAGAGCAATTATAAACGCATTAAATCAAGGAAAAGGATAATTGTGAACTGAAAGAAAAGCATGTCGAGCTCTTGGATATGTGACCCAGAAAATAAATATAGGTTCTTCGGTAATAATAAAGTATATACCATCTTTAGCATAAAAAGGAAAGTTTGAAAGTTCAGCAGACTTTTTATTTTAAGCTTTACACCTTACAAGTGATTATCAGTCATGAAGACAGAACACAAAATTCACTTTCCATAAATGTCAGTTTTTTTTTTCTTCTTTGGAACCAATAATTTTGGCCCCAGCCCCCAGGTATGGGGATTGGAACCAGTGACCCTGACGTTATTCCTCAAGGC
Organism: Panax notoginseng; assembly: GCA_016801055.1. Classification (NCBI taxonomy): domain Eukaryota; kingdom Viridiplantae; phylum Streptophyta; class Magnoliopsida; order Apiales; family Araliaceae; genus Panax; species Panax notoginseng. Next base: position 201,891,702 of record CM029018.1, read on the forward strand.
TTCTACCATTTCTCCCACCTCTTGGGGTTAAAAATGAAACCAAGGAAATTCCACAGAGAAGATTTCTTCACAGATAATAATATATTGCACTCCTAAGTTACCAAATACACTGTCGTACTCAGGAAAGAGAGGCAAGCCGGCATTCAAGGGGGTAGGCTCAGCAATGGGAGACGGCATAAATTTTATTTTGATAAGTGAGAGGGAATTATAGAGAATAGAAATCACAAACAATTACACGCTAATGAAATAATAAAACAATAAAAAAATCACAAAAAATCCTGTAAGATTTTGTTAGTAAAAGTTTGTACATCAATCAATTAAAACATAGAGTTATGCTGCCTACTCTTGATTTCTAATTTATGATGACTCTTTGGCATGGATGGAACAATCTTGTCCCCAGGTTTTTTTGATTCATTTTGGGTGGTGGCTTTAGAATGATTTGATGCACGAATCATATCAAATAACCCATCCTCAGTAAGAAATCCAGTACTGTACAAATATATAAAAGGCAGAATCAGTACTAAAGAATAACAAATTGGAATAATGAAAAGAAAATAGATTTAAATGAAATAACAAACCCGAGCTCTTTTGCTTTAGAGGATTTCCTTCCCCCAATATCTTCATCACACAAGAGATAATTCTGCATATTAACTATGTTAATCACATACTACTAGTATTTTCTCAATCCTAAGAAAGGAATAAGAGTATCGTGAAATGACCGTTTTTTTGCTGACAGATCCAGTAATACGACCACCATATCGCTTGATTAAATCTTCAGCCTCTTCTCTTTCCAAACTAAAAGCACAAACATACTCAAGTTAAAACAAAAAAATGTATATCATAAATCGACAATAGATTAGGTTTTAGGTTAATTGGGCATCAGACTATCAGAGTTTGTTGCAAGATCCGCATCTAAGTATATTTAACAGCTACTGAATATGATGCCATCGACATCACCAAGAAGAAACTTAAATCTCAAGAGTTGAAGATTTAATACATATAGGATCTAAGAAAATAGTGAACAGTGTCACTGAAATTTAAGAAAAATAGAAAAGTACCTGTCAAGTGTTCCGCTAATTACAAAAGTCAAACCAGCTAAACAATTTGGAGCACCTTCAGGGATTTCCTGAAAACAAAAGAAATATCAACAGTATTGATCCAATAATCAATCTGTTTAATGTAAACTAAATAAGAACAAGTAATAGTACAACACCTTCTCTCCTTTGTGTGGAGGATCTTTTCTTTCACCAAAATTCATAAATCCACCTCGTCCACCACCACCACCTCTACCTCTTCCACCAGCTGGTGCTGCTGATGCACCCCTTCCACCGCGACCCCGCCCACTCAATTGAAGAGACTTAGTATCTTTATCATCAGTAATATCTTCATAATTTTCATCAATATCGATGTTTTTTGTACTAGCCTGAGCTGGTGTTGAAGTTCTTTCACCACAGCCCCTCCCAGCAGATTTTGGATGAGACTTGGTATCTGTATTATCCACATTATCTTCATCACTTTCATCAATATCTACGGACTTCTTGTTAACTCCTTTACTCAATCCACTCTTTAATTTTTTATTGGGAGTGACATCAACTGAGCCCTTCCTTTTTGAATTGGGCAAGACAAAGTCTTCATCATCATTTTCATCAACTTTGTGAATTTTCTTTCTAGCCGACATTTTCAGTTCACTGCTACTCTCATGGACCTTTCGTTTTGCCGAGAGTTCCTTGATTTCTTTTTCATCTTTTGGCTTTTTTTTATCACTTGCAAAGTATGGGCTAGATTTTTTTCTGCATGAACTTTCTTGGCCTCCACGCACCTAAGTTCCAAGAATGAACATAAGAATACTATTGCTTAGTTGATTTTATTTCTTTCTTTCTTTGCTTTCCCTAGAAATTCAAACCAAAAAGATAACATTGAGAAATCTCTACTACAAAAGATAATATCAGGCATCAAAGTCCACACATTTATCCAGTATTTCATATTAACCCCAAAAAAGATTTAAAAATTATACTGAAAACTGAGAATTAAGTTGCAAGAACACCAAGACCACAACTTCAATATACTTACAGATATCTCCAGTTTGGAGGTAGCTGAAGAAGGCTTCTCCAATGATGAGGGATTTGCAGATTTTGTTGCACTAGTGTTAGCATTACCCTTGTCATTATGTTTCATGAACCATTTCCTGATATCTGATGTCTGGTCCAAGCGAAGTCCAAAGATAACCCAAAATAAAAGCAGATTAAACCAACTGAACAATGGCAAAATGTGACAGAAAACATTCAAATTATTTATCCATACAGAATAACTTGTATACCACATAGTACAAACCCTAACTCACCATATTCGGATTTTTCTACTGATTTTGAGTACAATGCTGCTTCTCACTTTTGTTTAAATTTAGCCCTACACCATCTGAAAACAAACATAAATTAGTAAAATTAAATAAAATAAAAAAAAGTGGAAATTCCAATAAAAGTCCAAAGATGACCCAAATCAACATAATCCACCATTGTTCCACCAAGAAAAGAATAAAAAAAAATCCCAAATAAGAGATACAAAATTAACTCAGAAATTGCTAAACCAATGCGATAGAAGAAAACGATTTTTTTTTTTTGTATTACAAATGTTATAGTTCCCCAGGAGAAACCAATTTCAGTCAATTTCCACCACTATTTTCAAAACCCACAAAAATATTATACAAAAGAAATTAATAATGACAAATTCTTAATCTAAAATATTATACAAGCAATAGGGTAGAGAAACAGATGGATTACCAGTTGTCTTTGTGAATTCTCTGTTCGTCTCCCAACTTCCTCAAGAAGACTGAAAGAAAAAAAAATTACCACCCTACTAGTGATTAGTGAAAAACTGAATATTCATATATATATATATATATAACGGATCAAATGTATACGTTTTAAATAATATATTTTTATTAAAATTTAGTCGTTTTAAAATTATTTTAAAAAATAAATGGGGCCACGGGTGATAATTTTATATATAAAAAAACAAGTGGATTACTCTTTTTTATTATTATTTTGTTTTTAAAAGAATATTCAAAACAACGCAATTTTAATAAATATATATATATATATATATATTATATATATATATATATGGTAAAAATAAAGATACACAGCCGTATAACTTTTAAAATTACACGGTCTACGATCGTAGTAGAGTGATTTTACTCTACGATCGTAGAGTAACCACAAATCGTAGAGTGACTACTCTACAATCGTAGATTAAAATCACTAATCGTAGACTGTGTAACTTTAAAAGTTACACGACAGTGCACCCCTATATTCTCCTATATATATATATATATATATATATATATATAATTAAGAAAAAGATGTGATTTTATTTCTTTACAGGTGTTGTTACATTATAAATCAACTATCAACTATATAATTAAATTAGTTACACAAATAATAATTAAATACTAAAATTTTAAAGTATTTAAAAGGATAGCAAGGATCAAGAGCATACCCCTTATCTAACTCACCCGAGTTTACCCTTTTTAGCGACGGACCCGGCGACGGTTCGGCCATACAACTGTCGTCTATACTTTTAACGACTCTATATGTTGTCCGTCATTAAAAATATAGACGACGGTTGTATAACCGAACCGTCGTCGGGTCCATCGCTAAAGAGAATGAGCTCGGGTGAGCTGAATAAAGGGTATGCTCTTGATCTGGACTGTTTAAAAGGAACCTAATCTGTTAGTGTTAAGAAAAAGGGAGGTAAAGTGCTTTTATATCTCTAATATGAAAATGAACTTTTAAAAATAATTTTTATTTTTGGTTCATGTAAGATAATATGTTTTAAAAGACCAAAAATAATACTATATCCAAAAAACGTTACGATTAATAGGAACAGACACAGAACATATGAGCTAATGCAATAACAGAGTCAGGTAACATGAGCAACAACAAAGTAGGCCAAATCATGATTCTCAGGCAAATTGATTGATTAAGTTTGATGAAGAAAATAACAAAGTATTAATTATGTTTAACATAATTAACTAGAAAAAAAAGAGTTTGAGGGGGACTATATATATTATTATCTGTATAAAAAGAGTTTAAGGTCATTTTTATAGGAGATGATGTGGACTCATGGAGAGAGAGAGAGAGGAATGTGATATAGTTAGGGGTGATTAGCATGAAGTTAATTTTGGTAAATTGATGAATACAGTATCAACACGCAGGCGAGAGATAATTTCTCGCTCTGTGTGTCAACACTTTATTAGTCAATTGATCAACTTACCATTAACTTACCAACTTCATCGTAACCAAATCCGTATGCTTATGGTACTCATCATGAGGGTGGAAAAAGAAAGTTGATCAGTGTGCATTATATATGTGCTGGAAGTTACAAAATTTATTAATTAAGATAAATGGAATACATTCAGGAGGGTAATTTATGAAATTAATGATATGATATTAAAGTTTGGTAACGATTACAGAATTTAGAAGAAAATTTACGATGAATTAAGAATATTTGTTCTCTATCTCTCTCTATATGATAATGATTCATAATATGTAAATTGACAAATATTATATCTACCTTCTATTACAATTATCGAGGACTAAGATTTAAAATAGAAACTCCGCTAGAATAACTAGAAGACTGGTTATATAAATTTTATATGGCCTTAACGCATTAACAAGTCGGCGAAGGAAAGGAATGTTAGCTACGGAAATACTAGTTCGACGAATTCTACTCAACTTAACTTTTGATCGGCAACTTGGTGGACACAATTTCTGGCAGATGCATATTAACCAAAGGAAAATTGTGACCCCGCTGTGAAACTGTAAAAAAGAATTGGGGAAAAGAATTATTGGTGCTGCGATTTGGAATCCTAATTCGATGAATTAGGGCAACTTGTTATATTAAGCGTAGATAATTCGCCTTGTTCATGGTGTCTTGTTAGTTATGCAATCAAGGAACATACGATATTTTTAGTTTTTGGCCATTGATTTCCTAGGCAACTGTTTGAAATAAGAAAACTTGTAAGCTCTTTTGGTTGTGCGGCTGGGTCTATTTACATCTTGTTGTTGTGACTGTCTGTGGCATGTCTGTGTATGCCAGCCATGATTTGGGCTTGGTTTGATGTTGTGCCAGTCTTGTTTTAGCCTTTGAGTTGTATATATTTACATATGTACACTCGTTTGATGATATTGCTAACGGGAGTGTACTACATCTCACCTCTAATCCTTCTATGCCCCCACAAAAGGTTTTGGGAACCTGGAAAAAGGAAAAATTTCATGTGATATTCTTCAAGATAAGAATATGAACCATTTTAAGCTAAAAGCACTACAAATTTCGATCATAAACTTTCAACTGTTCGGTGAGGGCAGAGATGAATTACAGGGAAAATTTACCCAGTACAAAACTAATATGCTTATACAGTTGTACTAAAATGAACTGGTATAGTATTACCAATAATACTTGAACAAATTCTACATGTAAGGGTGTTTTCAAAGTTGAAGAACTTAAATACCAACAATGTAACAATTCTAGGAAACTTTCCTAAGTGATTATCAAACAACAAGGGGGTACTTAATATAAGGTTTACTTTCAAGGAAAGATTTATATCAGTTTCCTTTTTGATAGTTTGCTTAGAGTAAAAAGAAAATATATCCCGGAAAATATACGACGTTCTTCAAACGCAGAAAAGTATAAAACATACAGAAGATTTTCATCTCCTCCAGAACAAGAAATCTCTCACGAAAACTCAACGCCTTGTCCTTGATCTCCTTGGAAACGAGAATAGTACTTGAGAGAAACTCTTGCTGCCTCTATGTCAATATCTTGAGAATTAACAGTCATCCTATCCAACTAATTCTGATTTCCCTGAGGTGTGAAAAGAAGCTAGCTGGGGCCCCTTGTGTTCCAATAAACTCAAAGTTCTCAAAATATTCATCATCATCACCGTCGTCGTCGTCGTCGTCATCGTCATCATCACCACCACCACCACCACCACCGTCGTCCTCCTCTTCTTCTTCTTCCTCCTCCTCTTGAGAATCCTAAAATAGAAAATCAGATATTCAAAAGGGGAAGATAAAGAAACAGTTCTTCAATCTAGTTATTTGAAATCACCTTCGTCAACACTAGAGTTGCCAAATTAGGTACATTGTTTAACAAGACAAACAGTTGCTTCCGAACATAGCAATTGTGAACAACCAGCTCCAAATGGGTCAAATTTGGAAATAGTGGCCATTCAAAATCATCAGCATAATGCAGGGCCTTCATGCAAGAAAATAGAATAGTCAAACAAAACTTAAGACTATGCCAGACATCATATACTTATTGTGTGTTTGGCTGGTGGGAATGGAATGGAATGATCATTCCTTATGGAATGACTTAAAACATATTTGGTTAGTCAATTGGAATGATCATTCCATTCCTTTAGTCATTCCCTTTCAAATCTGAAAGTTATTTTTCATTCATTTCTAAAGGTGAGTTTATTTCATTCCTAGGTCAATCTCCTTCCCCTCTTTTCTTTTCTTTTATTACCTTTTTTTATGCTACTTCATTTTCCTTACAAAAATGTTATGTTTATGTTTATTTTGAACTACTTTTTTTGTATTGTTTTCAGACTAATATTTTTTTGACTAATATTAGAACCAAAAAAATATTTTTATAAAAATATTCATATTCTATTTTTATATAAAAAAATACATGTTAACAATTAAAAATTACAAAAATACATGAGTATGGCGGGCCGGCCGACGGATGTGAGTTATTTGAAAAGCCTCTAGACAAAACAAACCCAACCCAATAAAAGTGATGCAAAGTATTTACAAAAATTAAAAAAAAAACATGTTAACAGTATGTATTTTTTCTTATAAAAATACAATATGAATATTAGTATTCATATAATTAATTTTTACTAAAATACATACCGTAAATATTAACGTTTAGCAATATTTTTGTCAAAAATATTATATACAGTATTAACGTTTTTTGTAATTTTTGTGAATACTGTATTTAGTATTTAATTTTTACTAAATACATACTAAACAATTAACGTTTTTTACGTATTTACAAAAATATACATACTATTTTTAGCAAAATATAACATACTATTTTGTCTCAATTTTTAAGGTACTAAAAAAGTATAACATGCTAAATAAATATGCAATATTATTTATTATAAATAATAAATAATAAATAATATTATTATGTTATTTCAGTCTACGCAATATTATTATAAATAAATATGAGAAATAATATATGATTTAGTAAAAATGTTATGATTTATGTTTTCACTGATTGCTTATATATATTTATACTTATTTACATAATACACTCTTCGTTCTTAAAAAATTAAAAACAAAATGAATAAAGTATAATTTTCACACAAAATAAAAAAATAAAAGTAAAAAAAATAGAATAAGAGAATTTCAAATTTATACTTAATGACCTCACAAGATCATTTTTCATTCATTTTATAAGTTTGTAGTATATAAAAAACGAAGAAGATCATTTCACATTCCATTGATAATGTAATTCATCTAAAGTAGAATGGTGATTTTATTCCTGAAGGAATGAATGGACAAACCAAACATAAAAATGAGAATGACCATTCCATTTCCATTCTCATTCCATTCCTTGAGTCATTCCATTCTATACATACCAAGGAATGGGAACCAAACATAGTATTAATGTATTCATTTAAAGAAAAGAAAAGAAGCAATGTGTACCTTCATACTGCTAGCACCCAGAGAGAGAAACTTTACTTGAGAGAATTTTTCAACAGGCACACGTGCTCGATCAGCAAGTTCTTTGGTTCCTCCAACAGCTTCTATATAACAGTCTCCAACATTAAAGTCTGCTTTTATTAATAAGGGTAAAATACACAGATCATAATGCGCCAAGAAATTGTCTCGGATAGACAGGTGTTCAAGAATTGGTGTGTTGACCACGATATAGCAATCACGATATCGATACCAACAATACCATTCAATTACTAAAGTCTTCAGCACAGGTGCAGAGATGTTGACGTTCACTCTTTCAGAATCCAATACATATCCTTCTATGAATAAATCTTCGAGCTTAGGGCAGTTACAAAAGAGTGTCTGTGTTAAAGTATTGTTTGGTAAAGCAAGTGAAACATTGAGGGTCTTGAGTACAGGAAAGGAAATAGAGGAAGGAACACTGAGACGAAGCATAATTCCCAGTGTTAGCACTACCAGAGTTTTGCAAGTGAAGAGATCAAGAGGCAAGAAGAGAAACTTAGTTGTATAAATAATGACATTAAGCTCTTGGATGTGTCGCTTAATCAAAACTCTTATCCATAAATTCAACCGAGACATGTCAATTTCTCCACAAGTTTTCAGACTGAACCTTTGAATGCATGGTAAATCATGAAAGAAAAGTATTCAATCTACAAAATTCATAAAGCTTGTCACGTCAAATGTTTGACAATGACGTCCAGGGACGTTATCAAAATCCAGAATGGGGACCGAAGTCCAACGGTGCTTCCATCTTGATGATAGAACACTGGTTCTAACAGCGTATTTTGTTGGAAGAAAAGATAGGATGTGAACAAGAACTGAGACCGGTAAGCCACTGATCCAATCTTCTCCATTGTTTGTGATCAAATCCATGGTTATCTGATGCTTTCCCTATTACAATCAGATAATTGATATTTAATTGATGCATAAATGTATATATATATATATATATATATATATATATATATGTGTCTGTGTCTGCATGCATGTGTGTGTACGCGTGTGTGCGAGAGTGTGTAAGATAGCGATAGGAGAAGAAAGATTAAGTTGCAGTACTTCAATACAAGCAAGTATACATACAAAATGCAGCTCTGATGTTTGAGGATTGAGTTTTGGCAGGATCGGTAGTATGAATCTTATTGGAGAGCACTAGGGAGCCAAAGTTCCTTATTGTGCGAGGATGTGGAAGTCTATAGCTAATTTGGCGGGAAACTTTCAGGAATTTAACATGTTTGTAATGGGAGACAACTTGAGGATTGAGCTTTTCAGGATTGACGTGGAGAGTTCTCAGGGGATAAGTTTCTTGAACGAGTCCAGAGGAACGTTCAGCAGTAGCAGAGTTTTTGACAGTATGGGAAAGAGAGTAGTGTGGAATCCTAGTTCCCAGAACCATTTCCAAGACTGGGATATCAAAATGGTGGGGAGTTTTATGGATATGTCATCTGTTAGAGGAATCTGTCAGAGGAGGCACCTCTTCTGGGCGGCCAGGAGGATTCTGTGAGGTGAGTTCAAAGTAGGGATGAGTTATATTCAGTTAAATCTTATCATTAGTTACTTAAAGGGGGTAACGTAGGCGAGTTTGTTTGGAAAGCTTAACGAAAGGCAGTTGCACCTCTAACGGTTGTTGCTTCTTTTTTCTTTTTCTTTTTTGTACTGCATGGTTAGCTGCTTTAATTTTATTTCTTAATATTATCTCTGGAAAGTAAAAATTTAGGGTTTAAACTGCTATGGTGGCTAGGACCTTTGAAATACTCTGCTGATACTATTTGGGATTTCTTAGGTGATGCCGTTCTTGGGCTGTGCTAACTTGTGAAGGCCTGAGACTTAGTTATCAGGTGAAAAAAATATGGGTCGTGGCTCCCCTCTGTTTAATGTTGGACAATTTGGAGGGAACAGAACAGTCCCTTCTTTAAAAAAGTGGAATTACCTAATTGGAAAGTGATAGCCACAGTGCTGAATCTTCTATTTTTGGGTCAAGTAGGAGCTATCAAGGTCGCTGATGCTGTTTGCTAAGGTAGTTTTTGTTCACGACTGTCTGCAGTATACAGTTGATATGGTTAAAGGAGGTCTCTCTACTGGTATATAAGACGATATACATTGGGTATAGATGTTGTAAATTTTTGTTGGGTAATGGTTTTTGTGGGTTCAAGGAGATCTCTTTTCTAGTATATAAGATGATATACATTGGGTATAGATGTAATTTTTTTTTGGGTAATGGTTTTTGTTTTCTGCTCTAGCAGCTTATACGTAGGTTTTTGTATTTGGGTACCACCTCCATGGCAGATGTTGCTTTCAATAAATACCTTATAAAAAAATGTTTGAAGAATTAGATTAGAGGCCATAAAAGTACTACCTTCATCCTATAAAAGAATGCCAGAATTTGGTTTTTTACTTTTGCATTGTAAATAATTGCAAAAGTAACTCAAATTTGATTCTATTTTGCCCAAATACTTTGCTGAACAAAGTACAATCATTTTACGTAACTTTTATGATCATTTTCACTGTAAAAGTTAAACTTAGTTCTGAATCAGTGAAGGACGGAGAAAGTATTTCCTAAGACTTCATTTAGCTCTAGTTAGGAAAAAGTCTCAAAGGTAGGTAACACTAATTAATCTTCTGTTAGCCACTATGATGTCAACGTATAGTAGGGTAATATCACGTGATCTTATGGTTTGTTAGCTAGGATGGAAACAACGTTTTAGAAATCTGACCATTCATCAAAACACATGGTTATCCAATAGTTGGATCAAGCAGAACCAAAATACAATCAACAAATAACTAAAAGTTACTATTAGCAAATATCATAGCCATAAGAAAATTTACTAAAATTAGGAGGGAGGGGGGAATCTATAGTTCCCTATCACTTCATTCTGATATTAAAAATATATACACAAGTCTAATTTTAAATTCATTATTGAAACTAGATTAACTAAAGAAGATCTTAATTTAAAAAACTCATAAACAAGCTAATGACAAATAATAGACATTTATCAGGGATCTGCGTAAAAGGCACTAACATCTCATAAACAAACAAAATAAGGTATATATCAAGCTCTAAAACGAGCACACGAGTTGCAGAATTTCAATCACTTCATCACATCTAAATACTGTTGCTATAATTTGATTCATTCATCTAAGATCATAAACAATGCATAAATGATAATCATTTAAAACAACATAACAGATATATGTTAAAGAATTCTCTGTTGATCTAATTAAGAAAAAACAATTAATATTTATCCTATTTAGGAGAACCAGTTAAGGGTACAGAAGAAGAGCACAAGAGAGATCGGTGTTTGGATGCACCTGACCAACAGCAGAGAAGAAGACATGTCGAACCGACGAAAGGGAGGCAGAAAGAGTGAAGGGCCTCAATACATATGAGATTAGCCCTAAATTTCAGGCATCATTTATAACATAAGAACCAGACAGTTCTAAAGAACCAGGAATAAACCAAATGTGTGTGCGATTAAACCAGTGGTTCTGCCGGTTTCACTATCAAACCAAATTTTTGGCCAGCTACCGTTTAAACTTGTCGGTTCTTACTACATTAGATGGATTGAAATAGAATCAGACTATTATTTTCACAGTTTTTTCCTATTTAGTAATATAGATAGAATATTTGGAAAAATATTATTTAAACTAAATACTAGATGAGAATATTTTACTCCCTCTCATTATGAATATTAAGATTTGTCAAAGACAAACATGGGACATTAATTACAATATAACATTTTGTTAGTACTCAATAATGGTCACACTATGGAAGCCCCGGAGAATGTGGCCAACTAGGGAAGTTGAATATTTGACCAGTTAATTATGGGCCCACATGTACATGTGGAAAAGGGTTAGATAAATCAAATGGGCTACCCCTTGATGGGTGTGATAAACCTCTATGAAGAAAGGCTAAATAAGTGAGTTGGGCCTAAGGAATAATTGATGGATATCATCATGATAAAGTCCATGAAACCTGAGGCTGGGGCTCCATCCCCAAGACACGGCTCCATGGATGATGGAATGGTTGGGCGTGAACCCATGACTCAGATCCATGGGTTGAATATAGCCCTATGGGTGATTGAATCCAGGGCAAGAAGCTTGCCCTAGGGAAACGTTAAACCTTGGGAAATATTTCCTGACTAAGAATATATGGACCCATGAATGTAGCAAAGTCCATCCTAGGAAAAGGGACAAGGTCAAAGGACCTCGTGTCATCCCCATGGATCTGGTTAAAGGCCATTCATGAAGTAGTTATTGGTTCTAGAATGGTTCTTGAGGATGTAGGGGTATACCCTGGTTATATCCCAAATGGCAAGGCATTGGGCCAATTTGGGTCTAAGAGTGGATAGTAATGGGCTGGCTTGGTGACTAGGAAGGGAAGAGGTTGCTTTGGGCCTAGTTTTGGGATCTCTAGGGGCTTTCTATCTTCCCCAAGGCAGAGGATAGGAAGCTTTCCCAAGGAAACTTGCATGGCTCAATCTCATCCTCAAGGGGCATGAATGGATGGGCAGGATAGCAAAAGGCACACACCTAGAGAGCATCAAGAGAAGAAGGGCAGGGGATTGATGATTACGTATGGAATGATGGCATTGTCCTTGCCCCCAAACAATGTAGAGTATCCCCCAAGCTTGTCCCTCTAGTTCATATACCTGGGGCTGTTTGGGAAGGAAAGCAATTTGAGGGAGAAATATCTATATGAATAGTAATAGATTGTGTTGCCTATTTGGGGACAGATCCTGAGAGGGATCCACCTTATAGAAAGATGAGAGCCATTTGGGAAGGGATACATAATCTATTAAACATGTGGGAAATAGGGTTCGATGGCTAGCAAGAATATAACAAAGATAGAGGAAAGATATAACCAAAAAAAGTAAGAGAGAGAAAGGGAGATCAAATGCAACACACCACCATACACAACAAGTGACATTGGAGATCCATTCCAAGACCCACCCCTATTCTGCTCAGTCATCAACACTTTGACCCATGATTCATTCCAAGATCCACCCCTATCGTGTTCTGACATCAACACTTTGACCCATCTTGTAGACCCACAACCGATCCCACATCCTAGGTGGCACTTAGTATATACTAAGCCCTCAAAAATCACCCCAACACATTTTAAAACTTTAAGCCCTTTACTAGAAAAAAGTATCATACAAATTATGGCCATAGATAAGTCAAAAGTTACGCGGGACTTTTATTTTTAGAAGGAGGTAGCAGAGCATGAGATGAGAAAATATGTCAACCATTTGAAGCTCCTACGTTTTAAACTTATCTCTTTACTTTACTTTAATGCGAGAAGAAATACGAAGAATTGCAACCACTTAGAATTACTACTTCTATTTTTTCAGTGGAAGGTAAATTTAACATTCCGTATTGCTATTGATTTCAGGTTTTACGACTGTTTGGTTAACAGAAATGGCCTCTAGAAAACTTTTTGCAAAGAATAACTTATCGAGTTGAACGTGGTAAGTGCAGCAGCAAGGCCACATCTAGAGTTTAGACTTCAACCCTTTAAGTTAATACAGAATTTAACTTGTCCATATTATCTCAAAGGCTTTCAATACTTCTTGTGTGTCATTTTTTCTAACTAACAAATTGGAGTGTAGGTATTAATTATTATTACTCCCTCCGTCCCAAATTAACTGCTCAGTTTTGACTTTTTAAAGTCAAATTGACCATTTTTAAAACTAATATTTTTACTATTTTTGCTAAAATATAGGTGAAGTGATTATAACCAAAAGAAAGTATATACAATTTATTACTAATCCCAATTTTTATAATTTTAGAAATATATTTATATATGCTTAATTATTAATTCTAAAAATAGTCAATTTGACTTTAAAAAGTCAAAACTGAGCAATTAATTTGGGACGGAGGGAGTACTATATATGAATAAATAACCTTACTTGAAGAGTTTATTAATTAGAGTTGAAACTTCACAGTGATGTTAAAGACTAAAATTTCAAGATACTACACACACACACACACACACACACATATATACAAATTATGACAGATAGTTATTAATGATAATTATTGAATCGCTATTTCCTACCCACCCAAAAAAAAAATATAGCAATTGTATCATAGATCAAAAAAGGTGTGTTTAGAGTTCAAATTGACAAACTCTTGTGTGGATCCAAATATTCCCCATATAGCCAAATTATAAAAGTAATTGTGACCTGGAGCCTCCTGTATTTTTTCCATTGAGCCTTGGAAAAAAAACATTTCCCATTGACCCTCCTTCCCCTTTCCCTTTCCCTTCACCCTTCACTATCATACCAAACATTCAAATAGCAAAACTCATATAATTTCTTTGAAATTTAGAAAATGAAACAGTAACTCATAATTATCACGTTTCTCAAATTTTCTGTCTGGAAAAACGACGTACTCGGGGTACAATTTTATCAATTTCTCTCTGGAAGATTTTCAGGTTTTGATTATAGATGCATAAAAATTAGACAGACAAATTGAAACAGTTTAATAGAAGAGGAATTACCTGAATCCGACATGATAAGGTTTGAAATTGATTCACGCAGCGAATTAATTCCGGTTGCGAACCAAAGTGGAATCATGGCATACATCCACAGGAAGGAAGGAGTTTTCAAACTTGGTTCTGTTTTTGCGCTTTTATTTTATACTTTCACAGGCAACAAACATAATGCATCCGAATGGCCTGTTGTCTGAATAACTCAGTCATTCAGCGCGCGTTTGTTTTGAAAATATCTGATCCTAACTTGGAAGTCTAATTCTAATTTTTCTGGCTGAATCGGAAAGCCCAATTACTGAATACTCTATCCCTTACTATATTATATAGGTTATTTTAGAGTTGTGTATAAGTATTAAAAAAATAATTATAAAATATTAAATAAACTATCAATTGTCTATATTGCCCTTGTATTGAAAAAAGAGTGTTATTTATTGGGAATAAAATAATGAGGGAACCAAATTTATATTTATTACTTGGATTAATATTAGAAAATAAGCAATTAATACTTACTTGAAATTTTCAAACATTTATATTTAGGAATAAAAATATTTCTTTAAAATGACCTATATTAAAGAACGGAGGGAGTAATAACTAGCCTTCACAAGTAGTGGCTAAATCGATATATTTTTTTTTAAAAAAATCATGTAGAAAGACTATAAAATTATAAATTTCAAAAGTAGTGTGAATTTACAAAAAAAAAATCACAATATGTAGAAAGGCTATAAAATTGTAAATTTCAAAAGTAGTGTGAATTTACTTGATTAATGCTATAGCTAATACTGTAAATTACTTAATAGGATTACTAAATAAAAAATTATTATGTCAAAAATCAAATAAATGCACATGACAACATAAATTTTAAGATGTTACAAATTAAGTAGGATTAAAATTAGATAAGACTCTTTCTTATAATGAAAAGGAAATTAGTTTTAGGAATTAATATAACAAAAAAAGAAGAAGGCAACAGTTCTTTTCTTTTTGACAAAAGAAGCAAGATATACTTTCACAAGTTCTTCATTAGCATGGGATGAAAAGTTTGGTTTTGGCAGAATGAAAAGGTGAGTGGAAGGACCTTTTATGCTTAAATTTATCTAACTACTTAATCAAAAATTTAATAAATTTAAGAATAAACATGAAACAAAAATAACATTTATAAACTTTACGAATGAGATTCTTTTTATGAAACACACAAACCTAATTTTGAAGTTTGAACCAAAAGATAAGAATTTATTTACACAAAGATATGGCAACAAAAAAGGTACCAACTACAAACAAACAATACAATTACCCAATTCATAGATATTAGAGAAAACTAATCCATTTACACCCATTTGGCAAATATTTATTTTTATTGTTACTCTTTCCACATAAAAGTTTACATATAAATCGAGTGTTTTGATGTTAGAAATAGCTACTAACATTTTCTTCCATAGGTAAAACAAACGAACAACAAAGGGAATCAAAACAAAAGGGAAGAGTAAAACAAACGAGGTTTTATAATTGGTAAACTGCAACAAAGGGCATCAAGACACTCCCAATCCAAAGCTTTCCATCCTTTTCCTCAACCTCGCTTACTGCTTTAACAACTTTCCCCCGTCTGTCCTCCAATATTTGTAAGAGCTTACCTTCAGGGCTGTACTTAGCAACAACAGCATGTAGTCGGCCTCCGATGTGGAGCAGGTACTGAATCTTTGCTGGAACTGGAAGTTTCAGCAAGAACTTTCGAACTTTGGGGTATAAAGCACATAGGTAGGTGTAATATGTGCGGCGACAGTGGATTGCTACCCAAAATTCACCTTTTTCATTTGTTCTAACATTGTCAGGAAATCCGGGAAGGATTGCCATCACTTCAGAAGTTCCCGCTTTCTCACTTTTCAACCAGTACTTCTGTAATCTATATCATCAAGACGTTATAGCATGTTAAAAATGAAAAGTTGATTAACAAGTCATGACTCAAAGTTCTACATATTTTCTGGAACTGCAGTAGCTACAATTACCAATAACGGTTTTACCATATCATTATAAAAATAATGACCTGGTATGCAATTTGCAACAGAGTAGTTGATGATCATTCATAGCAACCTTATTGTGTTACATTCTTTTACCCAGCAAGCCGATGAGAAAAAGAGAAATTGATAATTTTTAACTGTCAAAGCAATGTTGGACTTGAATGGTAACTAAAAGGGCATACCTATCCTCCACGTCAGATGCCTGCATTTATTATGAATCAAACGAACATTGATCCCAAATGAATTTTCTAGGATTCATAAAACTTTTGCATTCAAACTACCTTAACATATAATCCCTCCATCTATGTTTCAGGTCCCCATTTGAAGTTGACTTCAAAATAATCAAATACAAAACATCAAAACTAAAAAGAATATTAGGGATCTTAAATTTCTCTGAGTAGCCTTAATTTTGGTCGTCCCAGAAAGAAAAGTGGGACTATTACCATGAGATGGAGGGGTTATACGTGGTAGTCTTTATGCCAGCATATGCATGCTCATTGCTCATTGATCAAAATGTGAGTAAAGTATCATATTTCAGGTCCAAAAGAGAAACAGTTAATTTGTTTATCTAGACTCTAGAGTGATTGAGAAACAGACTCACCTGCCAATGGACCCTTCACAGAGTACGAAGAATGAGCCATCTTTGCTTAGAGACAGTCCGTTTGGAAACTGAAGATTGTGAAGAAGAACCGTGGTTTCTTTTGTATTAGGATTGTATTTCAGGACCCTACCACTATCATCGGCAGAAAAAACTAGATGCATGAAGTTCCTGAAAACAAACAGTGTGTGAAACTAGAGCAGCTTTTAAAACAGTAGTAGTTCTCAAAAACTTGACAAGAACTGAGTTAAAAACTTATAAAGGACTCTCCAGTTCATTTATGTAATAAGTAAAAGTTCTTTCATGCAATATGGCTGATGATGGATATAGCACAGATTGACAGATTGTCTATAATACATCAGTGAGATCTAACATGTTACTAGAATGAGACTATACAAGGAGCCTGATAGAAGTTGCTACTAGGGATGCCAAGTTCAGAACATATGGCTTGTTACATCATAATTCATGCACTTCCTAAATTTTCTTTCTTATAAAATTTATAAGCACTTGCTTGGAGGCCTACATTTTATTTAGCTTTTGTTTGGTAGGAAAGTAAAGTGGAAGGGTCCAAAGGGTGGAAATAAAATGGTTATGGCCTTGTTTAGTAAACAGCTCAAGGTGAAAAGAAGTAAGAGTGGGGAGATGCCTTTCTTTTCCTGGCCCACAAAACTATTCCACCCAAAATGGGAGAAGAGACGCGGGGAAGGGGGGGGATTATAAAATAATGGTTTGTCTCCCTTGACCTTCCCTTCCCTTCATTATAATTTGACAAAACTGCATAAGACAAATAACTCTCCATTTTTAGGTTATGTTTTCCTATGTAAAGCCTCCCTTCCCTTTTTCCTTCCATTATCTGTACCAACTGGAGCACTAGGGAAATAACAGGACTGTCCTCATGTTCAATTGGCTAATCTAATATAGCTTTATGAAGAGCGACAATATAGGGCATTATCTTTCAATAATTGAGGGTTTTGCGAACCACATTTAGGTTTAAAGCTTTACTCAAACCCACAAACATGGCCAACATGGAATTTAAGACGATACACCACAAAAATCTACCTCCGTTGGTATTTGGTGCTGCTGTCTGTAAAATAAATGTTCCCTTCCCCATCAATGTCCAGGTCATTAGTGAACCTCAGAGGAACCCCTTCGGCCTCAGTTGTTAGAGACGTTGCCACTCCACCTTCAGGACCAACCTTCATCAATCCAAGATACGCATCTGCAATATACAAATCACCTGTTTGCTTGTCAAATCGTAGCCCCAAAGCTCTGCCACATATGTGCTCATTCTTTAAGTAGCTCAAAGGTGATGGTTTTGGGTCACACAGACCTGACCTGAAATCCAAATCATGATTAAGAAAGAGTAAGTATGTCAAAAGTAGCTGTCAACAAATTTAGCTGGAGAGAAGAAAATCAGCCAACTGAAGGCCTTTGGCCCTAGTGGTATGACCCAACCCATGTTAACCATGAGGTTGGAGGTTCAATCCTTGGCAGTGGCCAAGGAGGGTGTGTGTGGGGTGGTGTGTGTGTGTGTCAAATTAGCAAAAAAAAAAAATCAGTCAAAAGGCCCAAAACACAAGCATGATTCAGAACCTACTACTAAGGTTGTGTTTGTTTACATCTGAATAACTCTTAATGGACATGTCTCTTATTCGGTCAGAGGTAAAAGTAGTTTGATAAAAAAAAATTTGCCTCTTAATGCCTCTTAATCGGTTAGACACAATAATAATTCTAAACCACCCAGAGGCTGTCTGAGCGAGTTTATAATTTTTTTGGACAAAAATATCATTTTCAATATTACAAATTCTCTCTTTTATCCCCAATACCAAACTGATCTCTCGCATTGCTGCGTTCTTCTCCTTCGTTGTCCTTCGTTACTGCTCTTCTTCTTTTGCCTTTGTAGGTAAATCTCCTCTCCCTTCTTCATCTATTATTTGTTATTACTTGATTTGTTCTTATTAATCTTTATAAATCGACTATTCATTATTACTTTGTTGGTATTTCTTTTTCAAACCCCTTTTTTGTTTGATTAGTGTGAATTTTTGGTGATTTCGAAATATTAAACCCCTTTTGGTGGTTACTGTGAATTCTTGGTGATTTCATCTATTGGTGATTATTGTGAATTTTTGGTAATTTCAAATCCCCTTTTTCAAATTTCCTTCACTGTTTTTGGTGATTTTTTGTTGGCATCCCAAAATATGTTGTTATTAGACTTGGGGAAAATACAGTGATTATATTTTATATATAGGACATCTAAATGCTTGTCATGCCTTAACGTCTTGGCAAAGATTCCATTCTTTGGAAGTATACAAGCGTACAGTACTTGCAAGACATATTGTCTGAATAATGGTGTCTTCTACTGAATATAGTTGCATAAGTTATTTTGGAAAGTACTATCTTATTTTTGTGTTTTACTGCTCTTGTGTTTGCAATGTCTCGAGTTGCAACTTTTTTTAGTTATCATCTCCTCCCTTTATATATATGTATGCTAATTGTTGTAAATTTTTTTTGGGTCTCCCGTTTATATAATTGTTTTAAGTACTTTAGTTTACTTCAATTAAAGTTAAAAGTTCGATGAAATTTGAGTGTATTAGTTGGAAAATTAGGAATTTACTATAATCATGTCACTCATTCATTCAACTCTTTTTTTTAAAATTGTTTTGATTCATCTATTTCTTTTTTCTCATCTGAACTAATGTTCTAATACTTTAATCAAGGTTTATATACTCTGTCCATCATATTTTCTTTGTTTATATTCTTATTTAAATGATTATGGAGGGTTGTTTTGTGTATTTAATATTTTAATTTATTGTAGTTCTATATTATTTTGGAAAAAAATTGGTTTGAATTGATGTGTGTTTGCAGTTTTTGCTCAACACAAATTTTTATTACTGTAAGTAATTATTACCTTGGTTCACGCTGAAGAGAAATATGCTGCAAATTAGAATGTTTGATTGCTTTCTATTCTTATACGGGCTTGGCTTTCTGGTCAATATCAAAATAAAGAGGCTATCTGTCAATTAGTTATGGAATCTGATGAAGATTTCAGAAATTAAAGCTTGAGATGCACTAGCAAGAAGCATTTTATTATAAATCACACTTCAGGAATTTGTAAACAAGCAAAGCAGGTCAATGCCTGTCAATTGTAGTTTACTTGCAACATTATTTATGTTTGTAGTATTAACTATAGATGTACTGTGGTTGCTAAATTGTTTTTGCTTTTTGGTTAAATGACAAATTTCTTTTCTTATAGATGTGCTTATATGTTGACATGTTAATACTAGAGTTTCTCTTATAAGTGATCTTTAATTTTAGAATGAATGAACTATTTTTTTTTTCTTTTCTTGGGTTTATCTCACAAGGAAACTATAGTTCTATGTTAATGGTTTAACCTTTTCTGACCATTCCAATTAATTTTTTCTTTTATTAATTGTTATAGTATTTTAAAATTGTTATGTTTAATATAGGTAATATCAATATTGAGGATCAAATTTTATGTTTGAAGGAAACGAATAAAAGGGGCAAGAAGAACCGCAATGGGTGATCGACATATAATTTATGATGAATTTACGTAAACAAATTGTACTTCAACTCTTAACAACTGTTTGAAGTTAATTTAATTTGTATAGTTGAATTATTATGCTATGTTGATGTTTTCATTGGACTTGATACATTTTATTTCATCATATTGTGGTCAAAATATTATAAATATGTATTTAAAATACTATTCAGACCTTTATGATAATCAAACAGGCTTTACTTAAACTGTTTAGAGGGCTAAAATGGTAAAAATACTGTTATTCAGACATTTTAGAAAAATTAATTATCAAACAACATTTTTTCATTCAGACACAATTTTGGACAGATGCTCTATATTATTCAGATGTCTAAAGTGTTCAGATCTTAATACTCAGTTTTATCAAACACCACCTAAGAAGGATATGACTAAGCCAATGCATAGATTCATTTTAATTTTTTGAATAATGTTATAATGCATTGATAGAGTGTAAATTGTAAACCAATGAATAATTGCTATTGAAAAAATAAAATTAACCATGATATAGAAAAGCAGCCACAAACAAATACAGCAGATATAACAAATGTTCAAAGGAAAAAAAAGAGCAACAGACCAGACAACTTGTTAGTAGTACACTACAAAATAGTACTCCCTTCGTTCCAAATTATTTGATCATTATTGACTTTTGAAAGTCAATTTGAAACATTTTCAAACTCAAAATTAATATGACTCATTAAAATTATGAAACAATAAAACTTACAATAAATAATACTTTTTAGATAGTTTACAATATTCATCCTTGTATTGATTAAAATTAAAAGAATCTATGTCAATTTTGAGTTTAAAAATATCTTAAGTTGACTTTAAAAAGTCAATAATGATCAAATAATATGAAACGGAGGTAGTATTATTCAAAAACCTTTTGACATAAATGTCTACATCATTCCCCTAAACAAGATTTACTCAAATAGAATGTAGTTATAAAGGTTTCTCTGTCTCTATCATTAAACTGCTCATTCTTCCTTCAAAATAGAATCATGTGTGTTGGGATATAATTTGCCTAGCGTAAAAAATGTGCTAGTCCTTTGTTCCCGCTATGCTACGTAGCGTTACTAATGAGAAAAGAAGCAAAAAAGAAAAACAGATTTTATTTTGTCTTTCCGTGGGCACAATCTAAGGTAATTTGGAGAAGGAAAGTGTGTAAATCACTCTTAGAGACACTCTTTTATATTTCTTTGCTAACTTTATTCTTCTTATAATATCTAAGTTAGCAGAACATTAATTATTTTTTTCAATGTTTCTCCAATCGAACGCACACTTATGTTTAAATCTATATAAGTAATTATTAGTCACATCTTATGTAAAATTGTAACGCCTCTTTAGTAAATAATTTATATGGTACTGGATCCTCAGATGTTTTTGTACAAGTCTTAGAGAATCAGTTCTACATCCCTCTTAATTTTAATAAAATTTTAAAAAAATGTGTCAACTATTTGATCCCATTTTAAAGAAATATCCCAAGTTCCCAAACTCCACCTTTGAATATGACAGGCTATGAAGTTGCAGATGTGGCTAAACCAAGAAAATTCAGTAACTCATGTAGCATACAGAGAATTGAAGCCAAATTTTCTAAAACAACTATTTATATATTGTTCCTACATATCAATTACCCCTTCTCCCTTTGTTCCACTTTTTGTTCCACAAAAAAAGAGTTATCTCTCTTTTTACTAATAGTTGAATAAAATGACACATATCTTCAACTTTCTGTACACAATTTCATTACGAAAATGCTATGTCTACCAAAAATGTGGAATGTACCTTGAATTCAACCTTTTTTTTACATCAATGCAACTCTTTTCCATATAAAATGATAAATGCAACTATTTTCTATAGATAGAGTTGTGCTTCTATGCAACAAATTTTACTTTTTTGCATTCAGTGCTTATTCGATTCACATAACTGTGCTCACTTCATTATATCATGCCACTACTTTTAGTGGTAAAAGTAGAACAAAATACATATTTAATATTTGTAGTTTTGCAAATTTTGACAAATGGGACTGGAGAGGAAGTATATGCTTTTATCAAATTAAAACAAGTAGCATACAACAAACTGAAGCTAAATTCCCAAACCAACACAACAAGAAACAAAACCCATGACCCAAAACTCACCGATTGTTGGAGGTATAGGCAAAGTCAACCCATGATTCGCCGTTCCAGAACAAAATCCGGCCGTCAGCAACTCCGGTATAGGGCCCACGGCCCTGTGGATCAAATGCCATGCTTTCCGGGCCTTGAACCTGGTTCAGAAACTTAATTTCAGACTTCTGCAGCAAATCTTCCTCGTCTTTCTCCGCCGGAACTTGGGACCAATCCGGCATGTCTACCTTCAGAGCTTCAAAGTCCGGGAACTCATAAATTGCACTCTGCTTAAAAGGGTCAGTTCCACAGTAAATAGCCAGTATGAGAAAAAACCCCGCTATAATTCCGGCAGGCGTCATTCTTAAATTTCCGGCGAAGAGGGTTTTAGGTGAATGTCTGATCCAGAGTCCGGACTCTCTTTGTCTTGCTCCAAGTATATAGGATAATAGGACTGAATAGTAATGTGAGAATATGGGGAGTACAATGCGCATTACCTACCAATAACTTTTGTTCATTTCTTTCACATTGAAGTTGTAGATAAATATACAAAGATCCACACCTAGTTTGTACCTTCAAATTTGTCCATGTAATAAATTTAAACAAATTAACTCTTGGAATTGTTTTAAAAAATTGAAAAACATTTCCTTCTTTCCCCGATATAATAAAATTTGACTTTTTAAGATTAACATCAAATATTTTTAAACAAACTTTTGTTTATTATTACCTATAAGTAATTTTAAAAACGTAGTTTATATTTGCTAATGAATAAAAAATGCGCTTAAAATAATTAAATACGCTAGGTATTTGGTATACGAGTGATACTACAGACATAAACTATTTTATAAACATTTTATAAACTGCTGATGCGGCATACTCCACCTCAACATATTGATCAACAAATTACTTCAATATAGTTTTCAGTCCCACACAATATGCTGAGGTAGAATATGCCACATCAACAGTTTATAAAATATTTATAGAATAGTTTGTCTCTAGCATTATTCTTTGGTATACATATAACAAGTTTAAGAACTAAGAGTTTGTTAGACTATTAACATTTCGAGGTTTTCTGGGACGACAGGGAATTAGGGATTGGTCCAATTTATTTATTTTTCTTTTGACTTCCAAAAAATTTATAATATTTATTTTTAACTCAAATTTTTATAAATTTCAGTTATTTAGGTGTAATTTGAATACATAAACCCTAAACCCAATAAATTTATAATATTTTTTTAACTCAAAATTTATGAATAATTTGGATACATATAAAAAACAGGGTTATACGGTTTATGCAACCCTGTTTTTTACATGTATCCAAATTACACCTAAATCACGTGATTCTGTAAAAATTTGAGTTAAAAAAATATTATAAATTTGTTAGGAGTCAAAAGAAAAAAAATTGGGCCGATCGCTAGACCAGTCCCTAATTCCCGGTCCCATTGGAATTTTTGTAACATTTCAGCAGTAGTGCTTGAATTTTCAAAAGTATCGTTCCATTTTTATTACGTTGTATTTGAACATCAAATATTATATTTGTGAGTTAAATAAAATGTATTTAAAATACGTTGTTTTAAGCTATTCAAGTTACTCAAAGTATGTTTGAATCTTTAAGCGTTCCAAACGCACGAAATTCTGTGTAACCAAACACAATCTATCACTTTGATTATTCATAAATTTACATGTTAAAAATAAAAATAAAAATAAAAATAGAAGTCCTTCGGAGGTAGTTAGGGAGCACTATGTTTGGACTTTTGACATTAATAGCCTTGGGCCGTATGGGTAGCTTCTCCTTTTGGGTAGATACTACTCTGTTTTGAAATTAACATAACTATCAAGTGAGTTCAAGTTCTTATAATTTGGTCCATTTAAAAATTGTTTGATTTTAGTAGACACTGAGTTCGGCTTAGTTTGGACAATAATTGATGCTCGAAATAAAATTAAAGCCCATTCAACCCATTATAGGCCCAACAAAAAGTATACTACTAAATAAATTAAATTACACTTACATTCTAAAATTCTTTATTATGCTATTAACTAAATATAATAATATCTTCTTGATTAATGTAAAAATTAGTTTACCATGTTACATTAGACTAATCACATTTAACAATCCCATTACAAAATTCAAGGGTTACATGTAAGAATATTAAAATAAAACTTCAAAACAATAAATAGTGGAGTAATTATCAAATGGTTCATTATTGTTAATTTAAGTTAAAAATTATAGTTAGTAAGAAAAATGAAGTCTTGTTGAAAATTTAAATAAGTTGTTTTAAACTATATATATTACTCTATCAGTTCCGAATTATAATATTAATATTGATTTTCTAAAAATAATTTGAGACATTTTCAGATTTAAAATATTTAACTTGATTCATTTAAGTTTTTAAATTTTATAATTAGTAGTACATTTTAGGTAGTTTATCGTATTTATAATTGTATGATATAAAATAAATGAATTCATGTTAATTTTAAGTTTTAAAATATTTAAAATTTAGTTTTAAAAAGTCCATATTAATCTTATAATTTGAAATAGAGAGACTACTAATGAAAAATGATATACATGTCGATAAATATGTAACGAAGTTGGATTGAGACCGATATGGAATTTTATATTTTAAAATAAAATAAATTAAGGCGGGATTCAAACTTAATTTCTACTTATCTCATGTATAAACATACATCAAAATTATAAATCGATTGAAAACTCTCATAATACCTAGTAGGATTCGATATTTATTTTTTGGTTTAAGAGTAGTTTAAAACTTTGTTATTTAAAAAAAAAAAAAAAAGTTTGATTGAAGTAAGTACGATTCCCATGAGCTAATGTGAGCAAAAACTTTTATTTGGGCCTATATTTTATTAACTCGCACCAAACTTGGGCAATCTTAATAATACCAGCCCACATAAGGAGATGAACATAACAACAATATCCTTGATTGGATGGGAGAGAAGAATTGTACTTAACACTAAACTATACATATGTACTCATTTTTTAATTTTGTTTTTGATAAGTAACATTAGAGTTCTTCTATATTGTTAAAAAACATGCGGATTTATATTTATAGGCATAGGAAAATTCTATAACCAAATAGAATAAAAAATATTAAATTGAGTATAATTAGGAAATATAATTTTTTTAAATCAAAACGAATTTTAAGTAATACTTAAATCCAAATTCAATAAAAATTCATGTCATATCCAACAAATCTCTACCTTGACTTGAATCCTCCAAATATAGCACAAACAGTGAACTTTTTTCTCTTTTCAAATTCACAATTCAAGTGCATCGAACACTAACCAGGTCTAGGCTCCCAAGCTAGTTTGATTTTTCTGAAGAGATTGCATCTCCTCATTCATAGCAAACAACCATTTTTCTAAATCATTCGAGGAAAGAACATCTTTATAAAGTCACAGGATCATTACACCCAACTGTCTCGACAACTGACAAGGTATAAGCAATACAATCTGAATACACAACTCTGTGGTGGTCGCACTATCCTTTTTGCCCTGTCTCTTGTGAGACTATACTGATTGTCCACATGTTCGTCTGCTGGAACTATATTCTCATCTACAAGGTAGTAGTAGTAGTAGTAGTAGTAGTAGTAGTAGTAGTAGTAGTAGTAGTAGTAGTAGTAGTAGTAGTAGGCATATGATCTGAACTCTACTATGATTTCTGAACCTGAGTAGAAGTTACTTCAAGCTCCACCTTTTGACCAACACTATAAAAACTATCAATACAAGGAACAAATGATTTCTTATTCTTATGAATCATAGTGGACTTATCAAAAGTTACATCTCTGCTAATGATGAGATTTGTTGACTTTTGGTTAACACACCAAAGTCTATAACCCTTCACATCAAAACCATAACCAAGAAAGATGCCTTTATTGGCTCTAGGTTCGTGTTTTCCCTCATTCACATGTGCATATGCATGACAAACAAACACCCTAAGAAATGAATAATCTGCAGGATTAACAGACCAAAACTCTTTAGAGGCCTTACATTCTATAGTTGTGCAAGGAGAACGACGATTCACCAAAAAAGAAGTTGTGTTCACTGCTTTTGTCCAAAATTCCTTGCCTAAACTTGCATTTAACAACATGCATCTGGCTTTTTTTTATCAAAGTTTTGTTCATCCGTTCTGCAACTCCATTACGCAGCTCACAACTGTATGATGCCTAACAAGTCCTTCATTCTTGCATAACTTATTGAACTCAGTCTCATAAAAGTCAAGGCTATTATCTTATCTGAACCTTTTATTATTTTAATCTCCGTTATTGCCTGTTTCTCAACCAAAGTCTTCCACTGTTTGAAAGTCACAAAAACGATATTCTTATATTTCAAGAAGTTGACCTAATCTTCCTGGAATAATCATCAATGAAGGTTAACGGATAATATGCGCTGCTACCTTTGGAAGGAACCCGTGAAAGACCCCAAAGGTCTGAATGAATATAGTCCAAAGTCCCCTTTGTTCTATGAATTGCATTATTAAAACTAACTCATTTTTTCTTCCCCAAGACACAATACTCATAAAAGTCCAGCTTTCCTATTTTCTGTCCAGACAAGACTTTTCTTACTCAAAGCATCCAGTCCTTTTTCACTCATATGGCTTAACCTCATATGCCACAATCGGATGGTGTCATTTGCAGTAATTGAAGAACAAATTGCATCCGAATATGTAGTTGTAGAACTCTCCAACTTACATAAAGTACCGATTTGGATTCCTTTCATCAACATAAGAGAGCCTCTGCTAATCTTCATAACTCCACCTTCAACTGTGTATTTACACCCGTTTTCATCTAGTGTACCCAAAGATATGAGTTTCTTCTTCAAACTTGAAACATGTCTAACATCTGACAATGCCATAATTATGCCATCATTCATCTTAATTTTAATTATACAAATGCCAATTACTTTACATTTAGAATTATTTTCCATCAAAAGAATTTTAGTACCATCAAATAGTTCATATGTGGAGAACCAATCATGAGTAGGACACATATGATAAGAACACCCAGAATCCAAAATTCAGTCACTGCTAAGTTTTTCTTTATCATCGGCTACTAATAAAAGATCATCACTATCCTCAGGAACACTAGCTTTAGCAGACTTTCTTGTCCCCTTATTCCGCTAGTTTTGCACATTTTGTCCACTATTAATCTGACCATGATTGTCTCATCTTTGTTCTTTATTTTTCAACTTCGAACAATTACGCTTTATATATATGCCCCTTTGCATAACAATATTTACAGCTGAAATTCTTATTCTGAGATTTCGATATGTGTGTACTACCACTTTTTGAACTTCTCTCAACTGACCTCTCTCTGGCAAATAATCCAACACTTTGATTATCACTTTTTTCAAAAGTCATCTCATAATCTAATTTTTGTTTACTCATAAGATTCGTCTTAACATCCTCAATTGAGATAATGTCTCTACCATATATCATAGTGTCTCTAAAGTGTTTATATGAAGGAGGTAATGAGACTGGCAATAATAGGGCTTGATCTTCATCATTAATCTTAACATCAATATTCTGCAACTCAATTACAATTGAATTAAACTCAGTGATATAAGATTTAATTTGAGTACCTTTTGACATATGCAAGAGGTGTAAAGACGTTTAAGTATGAATCTACGGGTGAGGGATTTCATCAAATTGAGAGAATCTAATTTCTTCCAAAAATTAGTTACTGTAGTTTTCGTTAACACCTCTTGCAACACATCACTCGAAAGACACAACTGAATTTTCGAAAGTATTTTATCATCCTTAGTTTCCTATTCTGATTTAGACATCTCGCTAGCTAGCTTTCTTTATCTCCCAATCTGTATCAAACATATCTACAAGCTTCACTGACTTCCCTACAATTACTTTCTTTAAGCCTTGCTGAGTAAGAACAACCTTCATCTAAACATGTCAAAGACTGAAACTAATATTCCCATCGAATTTATTAATATTAAATTTCGTTGATGAAGTTGAACTCAATGCCATAATATGGATTGATAATAGCCAGACTCTTGATACCAATTTGTTATGACAAACTATTGTAAACACAATAAATCAACGCAGAAAGATAAAGACAATAACACACAATTTTATGTGAAAACCCAAATCGAGAAAATCATAGAGAAATGCACAAAAAATCCGCTAAATAAAATCTGAAGAATACAAGATAAAAAGAGAATTATAAGAATTATTAGAATACTTCTGAATGTCTCTTCTCCAAAAACCTAGCACCTATATTTATAGGCCATAGGAAAATTCCATAACCAAATAGGATAAGAAATACTAAATTTAGTATAACTAGGAAAGATAACTTTCCTAAACCAAAAAAGATTTTAAGTAATACTTAAATTCAAATCCAATAAGAATTCATGTCATACCCAACATGTATGATGTTGGTGTTGAGTCCGTGATTTGACTTCTTCTTTTTGTTGTTGTTGTTACTAAATATTGACAACGTCTTTTCTTTTCCAAAATGCATATCTATTTATTTACTTCTTTAACTACGTATATACCACTAAATTTGTTTTGTATTTTGTAAGAGAAAAACAAAGAACCTATATATTAGAATAAAGGGTACTATATTTTTGTAGTTTCTAAGTTGGATATGTGAAGTCGAAATATATATTTATGCCATTTTTTCACCTGGGTAGCTAATTTGTTTGATTGATTTTGGAATATTGCAATATATGTATATATATGTGTGTAGCGTATGTGTAATAATATATATAACTTTATGTGAATAATAAGGTTGATGTAGATGAAATACAAAGATGTATATATATGATATATCTGTGCAATAATGGTGGTAAGTAGCGTTAGGGGTGAGCATGGTGCGATTTGAAGTCCAAACTGCACCCAAAACCGCTTAGGTGCTATTTAACAAATCTAAAACCGCACACGAAATCGCTTGTGATTGGTGTGGTGCGATTTTAAACTGTGCGGTGCGGTTTCAATTGATATTGTTAGAGTTAATGCCCTAGAGGCCAATTATTTGATATAATTGCTTAACATTTCGATATTATATTTGATTGAATAAATGAATGATTTTATTATGGTTTTATTTACTGCGTTATATAAATGTTAACATAATAAAATTCCTTAGAATAGTGATACATGCAAATTATATAGTTTCAAGTATGTGACTTGAACATGAGATTATATAATTACAATTAGTATCATTGCTCTTAAATGTCCCTAGTCGAGTCTCATTGTTGATGGGATAACAATGATGCATTGAGACTAGTATGTGGATTGACTGATGACCAAATCTCATTGGTCATAAATATATGAGATATTAAGTCAATGCATAGGTACGTGTTAGAGAACAATGTACTAAATAGACCCACCATGCGAATTCTATGTGGAGCATTATGCGAAGTGCCATTAACGATTCTCATAGTGACAATGATGTAAAGATCATCCGACCTGAAATCACTATATTACTACACGGGAATTTATGTACTTTGATATCATCAAAAGTCACCTTTAATAGGGTGGACAATAAAGATGATTATTGGGTACATCATGAATCGTGCGAGTAATATGAGTGATCTAGATAGAATTTAACCCTCCTATATATTAGGGGTGATATCCATAGGCCTCTTGATTGAGTAGGACTATGAAATGCATGTCCATGCTTAAATAGTGATTTGTTACATTTAGTCTACTCATTGATCAAGAAAATTCAGATTAAATTATGAAGAGTATGACACATTCCATGACTCGAGTTTAATCTAGGATGTCAAGGTTAAAAGGATTAAATTACATTGAAACATTGGTCACGAAAAGGTTACATCGAATCATCGATCTTATTATTACTTGGGTAGCAGTGATGCATTACTAGATGCCGCTCACTGTTTATAATTTTATAATATGATTTTAAAATTATTGCCAACGTAATAATAACCTATAGGGTCACACACATAGAACGTAATTAAAAGAGAATTAATTAAAATTGTAAATATTTAAATATGTCAATATGATTGATAGTATTTAAATCACGAATTTAAATTAATAGGATAATTTATATATATAGGTAAATTAATTAAGTAAGATTTTAAGATATATACATACATATATATATATATATATATATATATATATAAATTTGGATTTTAAATTAGGGTTTTGATTAATTCTTTTTAACCGCTATATATGTGATATGTAGCAACCATTTTGGTATAATCATAATAACCTAAAACCCTAGCCGCTCTAGAGAGAGACTAGAGAGAGAAAGTTTCGAAAATCCTGTTCCTTTAGTGGCTAGTACCGCAGTTCCCTTTGCAGAATTGTGTGACGATTCGCGTGCGTTCGTGTGAATACCATAGAGACGTAGTTTCGTGAGGAATTGCGTTGGAGATTCGAAGCGTTTCAGAAGCTATTTCATAATCGGTATAATCTCTTAACACTGAATTAATATCTGTTTCACATGGATCTTGGTTTGGGTTTCAAAAATTATTTTGTTTTGTTCAATTTATATTCCGCTGTGCGTTGCTTTGTTGTGCCGAAATCCCAACAGGTACGGTTTCGTTTCCAAAATCAATTGAAACAACAAAAAAGTCTAAGCCTTCAATAGAATTTAACACACAGTTTACATCGATCAATTAACTTAGTGACAGAGTCGACAATGTGAATTATATCAAGCATATAAACAAAGTTCCTTCTACCAAACATGTCAAATTCACCATCAAATCATATAACAGTGAGACACATAAAATAGTTTTAGTTTATAATAAAAGAATGATACTTTAAAACTAAAACATACGTTATATAAAACAACGGAGACCATATATTCGATAACAAGGAAGAATGTTTATCTAGTTCTTCAAAAATTAAAAGTATATACTTGAGATAGAATGAAATTTTATCTTATATATTGCAGGGAGGACTTATAAAATATAATCCTAACTATACCTAATTTGAAAAATAATTTATTAGATTATTACTACTATAGCATATACCTTAACCAATGCATCAAGTGCTCGAACCAACGAATTTGACCCCTCAGCTAAAAGCCCCTCCAGTAATGCATCAAACAAATTCGAAATGCTTAATTTTTGACTCTATAACCTCTAACCATCTCCTTTTAATTGGTGAAAAGATAACAATGCAAGACTGAGATTTTCTATGAGCGTATTCAAGTGAAAAGTAACTTTAGAATTTACTAGAGATAATACATACATACATACACATGGTGCGGTTTCAGTTTTATGCATGCGATTTTGGTTAGTAACCAAACCGGAAACGTTAATTTGATTTTTCAATCCACCTAAAATGGCCACATACGCCGAAACCGTTTATGCGATTTTAATTGGTACGGTTCGTGCGATTTTTGGTGCGATTTCGTTTCCAATTTGGTTACTTGCTCAGCCCTAGGTAGCGCCGTTAGCAATATTGATGGAGGAAGTCGGGAAGAAATGAAGATGATATTTTTCTCTTCTAACAAATAATGTTGTTTTTCTTATGTTAATTGTAGTTTATTAATTTGTTTATTTGGTGTAATTGTTTAATTTTATCATTTATTCTTATTTTATTTTTTTTGTATTTTTATATGTTTCTACGGACAAAATGTACAAAATATGATAAATTATTATTATTTTATCACAAATATACGGTCAGACCGTATTTTAGTACGGTCACCACGTATTCCGACATCACAGTGACCAACACATGCACAATTCTGACCAATTTCAGCTGGAATTCAAATTTGGAGGGGATATTATGTGAAATTAGATAGCTTATGGGCTGAATTATGAGCCCAATTAGTTTTGGGGGTTAAATTATGTGGAGGATGAACTTGGTGTAAGAAAAGTGTATTTAGTTCTTTATTTAAAAAAAATAAAATAATATATAGAATTTTAAATATAAATAACTACCCTAAACTATTAACTTTTTTTCACTTCATAGATTAATCTTTCAATTTTTTCAATCAGGTCATTAACTATTAATTTTTTTCACTTTCGTTCAATTGAACCTATCACGTCATAAATTGATGACGTGACCCCGCTCACTAGGCTAATCAATGTCTACGTGTAATTAAAAATTAGTTTTAAATATAAATTACTACCCTAAACTATCGACTTTTTTTCACTTTGGTGATTGATTTTTTAATTTTTTTCAGTCAGGTGATTAAACTATTAATTTTTTTCTACTTTTGTTCAATTGAAGTTGTCACATCATAAATTGATGACATGACTTTAACACCTAGGAT
This sequence comes from Panax notoginseng, assembly GCA_016801055.1. Taxonomy (NCBI): domain Eukaryota; kingdom Viridiplantae; phylum Streptophyta; class Magnoliopsida; order Apiales; family Araliaceae; genus Panax; species Panax notoginseng. Next base: position 201,924,425 of record CM029018.1, read on the forward strand.
GTGATTGATGATGTATTAAAACAATTCTCATTTTATAATTCGTTTAAATCATTTTATAAAATCTAAATAGGCATAAATGTAATATTATATTATAATTTAAAAATGAAACATCTATTTAAGATGTTATTTTTTATTCAAAAAAAAGAACTAAGTAATAATTATGAAAAATATTACTTATCACTATCATTAACACCTAAATTTTCAAACAAAATATAAGGGGAAAAAATTATTTGTAACTAATTATTAGATATCATCTTACATAAAACTATCATTAATTGTTTGTTTTCCACAAAATAAAAAATGGTATTAATTATTAAAACAAAATTTACGCATAATCATTTCCATGTACTTGAGCTCTTAATTAGTTAATGGAGAAATCTAATTAAAAACTAGTAATTAAAAAGTAAATAACTCTCACCATTTTATCTTTGTGAATCTATCATCTTCAACTTCAATTGAACTAAAGTGGAAACAATTGAAGGATCGATCACCAAAGTGAAAAAATGTTAATAATTCAAGATAATAATTTATATTTAAGATTAATTTTTAATTACACGTAGGCATTGATTAGCCTAATCAATGGGGCCACATCATCAAATTATGACGTGGCAAGTCCAATTGAACGAAAGTCAAAAATTTTGAAAATTAATGATCTGATTGGAAAAATTAAAAGATTAATCACCTAAGTGAAAAAATATAATAAATTAGGACAATTATTTATATTTAAGCCTAATTAATAACATAAACTAGGTTTTTGACTTCGTATGTAATTATTTGCGCACACCATTTTCTACACCTAATTAATGATTGCTAATCACATTGATAGAGCCCACTCAATATATAGCTTTCAAATGGTATGAGATTATTGGAGAAAATCATTTTCTACACCTAATTAATGATTGCTAATTAAATTCTTACGCCACACTCGATATATTTAGCTTTCCAAGTTACAAAATTTGATATAAAATAAATCTCCTTTTTAATACTCAAATAAACTATTTTTATTATTTTTTAAACTATTTTTGCCTGTTTAGCATAATACTCAACTGTTTAGCATGCAATATAAATATTATCTTTTTTTTTTGAATATCCTAATATATTATAATAATTTATTCTAACTTAAGGGGAAGATTTTTTAAATGTTCTAACCTATTACAATAATTTATCCCAACCTAGGGGAGGCACTGATGTTGCCTTCTAAACTATCTTCATAATATGCCTACTGTTAGTAAAAATTGAATTCTCGATCTCTATATAAATAGAAGTGTTTAATACTAATTTACCAAGTGACCATCGATGTATAAATGTTATCTTATTGTGACTATAAATTAATGACTGACCCAGTCTTATAGTAGTTGCAATTTTAATTGTCACAAATTAAATAACGTCAATAGTTTAATTACTTAATTATTAAATACTTAAGGTGAATTTATTTAGAGGATGTTAGTCCAAATTTTCTTAGAGGTAGGTGGCAAATAATTAATATATTTTGTAAACGAAGCTTGAATTTAAATTTCAAATTTATCGTCGATGATACTTTAGCTTAGTGATTGACATTGAGATACTTTAGCTTAGTGATTAATGTAACGACCCCAAAATAGGTTCATTCCATCCAACCCATTCTGAGTCGTCAAATACATGGTACAGAAAACAACTACAACTTTATTACAACAATTGTCGTGCAAAATACAACAACACATATGCTGTGAGTTTGGATACAAATATATACCAAATGTGACTCATGTTCCAACCGTGGACATCACCTCACAATAACACCTTACATAAAGGTATAGTCAAAAACTGTTTTAGAAATTAGAATATTTGGGAAGTGCTCAAGGAAACCTTCGTACATGGGAGGCCATGCGTCTAGGTTATGATAGATATCATATGACCACAGAATTATTCTTGGTTGACCCAATAGACCCCAAAGAAAAATGAGAAGATTACTATCATATTCTTCCCAATGGTGAGTCTTCTCTTGACTTATCGTTATCTCCACTGTCTCAAATTGAGAATTATACTTCAAACAAACACCAAGATTATATAGGTAGTGCCCATAGATATACTCAGCAAGTGGATGAGCACAACCCTGTCCTATAATGACATGAGGTTGTATGTCATTAGACATCTTGTATGATAGTGACAAAACACCCTTCCAACGTTGGGTTCGCCTCACCCTATTTTCTTCACCAAATATAACTACTAAATGATGACCACCGTTCTATTCTCTTGTTACCCCCGCTCGACCCAGCTACACTCTTATTACCTGAAAAGGAATTGTGAAGCAAAAGGGTGAGCACAACTAGCTCAGTAAAGAATATCATGACTAAAGATAATTAAATTATCAATAGCCTTCATCAATAATAAATCAGAGATTTAGAACATATGGTAAATGATAAAAATTTCAACCATAGTTGCAGCGGAACGAGCAATCCATTAGAAGAGTCAAATAGACTATAAAGTCTATTATCTTCTCCATGTTAAAAATTCACCAACAATGTTTTATCCATGTAACATCACTCAACAGTTCCTTTCCACAATCATATGAATAACTCATAATCATAATTGTGACTATAAATTTTTCTTCGCACCCAGGACGAAGAATATTTTCATCACCTGTCTTTACCTGAAACATCAAAGATCATGGTTATACCAAATCACAATTCCTGTTTATAATCATACTAACAAATCCATCTTTGCACTACGGGCCAAAGATATTCATCAACAAACCATCTTTGCACTACGGGCCAAAGATATTCATCAACAACCATCTTTGCACTACGGGCCAAAAATATTCAACAACAGTTCATCTTTGCACTACAGGCCAAAGATATTCATCAACATGCCATCTTTGCACTACATGCCAAAGATATTCATCAACAATTCATATTTGCACTACAGGCCAAATATATTCATATCTCAAAGAAATATATAATCATTTCAGAATTTATATAAACAATAATTATAACCATGTTGATCAATTCACCTCTGCACTTAAGCTTAAGATATTCAATTATAAATTCAATGGTAATGATCATACCAGTCACAATTCAACTTTGCACTACAGGCCAAAGAGAACCCTAGTCATGATCATACCAATAATCTATCATCTTTACACTCCAGTGAAAGAGAATTTCAACATCAGGGTTATAAAAATGTTTATATGATGATAAAAATAATATGATCAACATATAGTTTTAATCTATAAAATGTTATATATGATGATAAAAATAATATGATCAACATATAGTTTTAATCTCAAGAGTAATATTCGTAACTCATGAATAGTAACCCCGACACAAAAGATAGAAATTCTACAATAAAATTCATATCAATATTTCGGTATAATGATATTGAAAGAATAACATTACTTAAATTTATAAACAATTTATTTTAATTGTTTACACTTTACTAATTAATGCATTTAATCATCATAAAATGCCAACTCTTACAATTTCATCATCAATAACCAAAACCCTCATCAAAAATCTGCATATACCTCATATAGGATTTTCAAGCCATAAAATCCTATTTTCCAATTTTCTTTCTTCACAAAACATATTTAATTCATTTACTCATAACTAGATCATTTTTATGAAAAATACCAAATCAGTTCCATAAATATTTCTTTTCTGAGATTTAGCATAATATAGTCCCATAGTGAACATATATTTTTCTCAGAATTTTTAAAAATCATTTACTATTTTTCATATGGCCAAAATAGCTGAATATTTAGACATTTATCAAAAATTGTATTTTTGTCTAAAAATTCTGAAATTTACAGAGTATACTTCTATCATATACATGTACTCCCAATAAAAATTTCATCAATTTTGGAGTTAACCACAAGGAATTATAAGCTGTTACTTTTAAAATAGTCTTTTTCATAAAATTCATAACTCTCAATCTATACATCCAAAAATCACCATTTTTGGACACAATCAAGAAAACTCATCAAAATATCATTTCAAATTTTTCCAAATTTTTGAAGATCAGAAAAATTACGAAACTGAAAATCATAACAAACCCTTAAAATCCCTTAATATCCCTTACAATCCCTTACAATCCCTTACCTCAAAAGAGCAGTACTTCTGACTGGAATGCAAAGTCGAAGGAAACTTGCACTGAATAGCAACTCTCAAAGTATCTAAATACTCACAAAATATGCTTCATAATATAGAGAGAGAAAGAGAGAAAGCTTATGTTTCTGGTGTGATTTTCAATTATAACTTAGCCCTCTATTTATAGGAAAATTTTGGTAGGTTTGACCTGCAACCTGATGGCTTTACCTGCTACTATTCCCACCCACCACATTTGAAATATAATTCAGCACATTTCTTCACCAACCACAAGTGGGGCCCACCAATTCTAGAATTTTCCACCAAAATGATAAACTCCGAAAATTCAACAATTTCTGAACCAGTCATCTCGTAAAATTCATAACAAATCATACGTTCATTTTTAACGGTTCAAAATTTGTGGACATATACTCAACTTATATATGTATAACATATCCAAAAATTACCACGATCCAACGGTCGGATTAAAAATTATAACCCTCGCAAAATATCTCAAAAACCCTGATTTTTAATACCTCCATTCCGACAAAAATACGGATAAAAATCTCAACATTAACTCCTTCATTTTTTAACCACAAAAATATATCCCTCATTTATATCCCATAAAATAAATATTTTCTTATCATATGAATCAATAATTAATTATTCACAAATAATATTACAGAATCACATTTATGACAACCAGGCCATTCCCAGGAAAGAGAGGGCTTTCCAATAAGGATTTCTCCTTACTGGCGCGCAATTAGGTGACCAAACCTCTCCTTAGACAGAACTTTCTAGTCATTGCCAATAATGTTATCTAATAATATTATTCAAATAATATGAATTATTGATCTGATAATGGGAAATGCTGTGCAGTGACAATTATTGAACAACAATAATATAAAATTTCAACGTAACAATTATTGAATCAATAAAATAAAATATTGAACAGTAATTACTGTAACAATTATTGAGTAGTGCCTTCTTACGTAAGAATCAATAATTTCAAAAAATACTGTGCAATACCGTGTGCTACTGTGCAATAACGCGTATTACTGTATTTTAACCACCGGGTATTCCAACAGTGTTAACGGTAACAACTACGCCGTTATTTGTAAAAACTTAAATTTGTCGTTTTCTTCACCCGACAGTTATTTTGTTATGGGGCCCACAAATAGCTGCGCCGTCGTACGAATATTCCCCGACAGAAAGAATATTCTACGACCAAACGAATATTCCCCGACAACAATGATTATTTTATAACCACTTGCTTATTTTGAAAAAAAATCATATTTCACCCTTAACTTTAACATTTATCAATTTAACCATTTACTGAATAGTAATTATAAGAAAAATTGAATACTTTTATTTCATAAAATTCGGGGTCTTACAATCTCCTCTCCTTATGAAATTTCGTCCTCGAAATTTACGTACCTGGTATTTCAAAGAATTGAGAATACATTCTTTTCATTTCAGATTCCATCTTCCCTGTCATCATAATTTCTCCATTGCTCATCTCCTGTATTTCAAATATCATTCTAGAATACAGCTTCAAAACAAGGGTTAATTTAATAAATTTACATATCACATAATATTCCGATATTATGACTGACCAACAAATAAGCTTAGGTAAGACACACTAGCGAAGGATTTACTCATCTCTCCCCTCCTAGTTATATTCCCCGATCTCCGCCAGAGATCATATCCCTAAGCTCTGATACCAAATGTAACGACCCCAAAATAGGTTCATTCCACCCAACCCATTCTGAGTCGTCAAATACATGGTACAGAAAACAACTACAACTTTATTACAACAATTGTCGTGCAAAATACAACAACACATATGCTGTGAGTTTGGATACAAATATATACCAAATGTGACTCATGTTCCAACCGTGGACATCACCTCACAATAACACCTTACATAAAGGTATAGTCAAAAACTGTTTTAGAAATTAGAATATTTGGGAAGTGCTCAAGGAAACCTTCGTACATGGGAGGTCATGCGTCTAGGTTATGATAGATATCATATGGCCACAGAATTATTCTTGGTTGACCCAATAGACCCCAAAGAAAAATGAGAAGATTACTATCATATTCTTCCTCACTGTCTCAAATTGAGAATTATACTTCAAACAAACACCAAGATTATATAGGTAGTGCCCATAGATATACTCAGCAAGTGGATGAGCACAACCCTGTCCTATGATGACACGAGGTTGTATGTCATTAGACATCTTGTATGATAGTGACAAAACACCCTTCTAACGTTGGGTTCGCCTCACCCTATTTTCTTCACCAAATATAACTACTAAATGATGACCACCGTTCTATTCTCTTGTTACCCCGCTCGACCCAGCTACACTCTTATTACCTGAAAAGGAATTGTGAAGCAAAAGGGTGAGCACAACTAGCTCAGTAAAGAATATCATGACTAAAGATAATTAAATTATCAATAGCCTTCATCAATAATAAATCAGAGATTTAGAACATATGGTAAATGATAAAAATTTCAACCATAGTTGCAGCGGAACGAGCAATCCATTAGAAGAGTCAAATAGACTATAAAGTCTATTATCTTCTCCATGTTAAAAATTCACCAACAATGTTTTATCCATGTAACATCACTCAACAGTTCCTTTCCACAATCATATGAATAACTCATAATCATAATTGTGACTATAAATTTTTCTTCGCACCCAGGACGAAGAATATTTTCATCACCTGTCTTTACCTGAAACATCAAAGATCATGGTTATACCAAATAACAATTCCTGTTTATAATCATACTAATAAATCCATCTTTGCACTACGGGCCAAAGATATTCATCAACAAATCATCTTTGCACTACGGGCCAAAGATATTCAACAACAGTTCATCTTTGCACTACAGGCCAAAGATATTCATCAACAGGCCATCTTTGCACTACATGCCAAAGATATTCATCAACAATTCATATTTGCACTACAGGCCAAATATATTCATATCTCAAAGAAATATATAATCATTTCAGAATTTATATAAACAATAATTATAACCATGTTGATCAATTCACCTTTGCACTTAAGCTTAAGATATTCAATTATAAATTCAATGGTAATGATCATACCAGCCACAATTCAACTTTGCACTACATGCCAAAGAGAACCCTAGTCATGTTCATACCAATAATCTATCCATCTTTACACTCCAGTGAAAGAGAATTTCAACATCAGGGTTATAAAAATGTTATATATGATGATAAAAATAATATGATCAACATATAGTTTTAATCTCAAGAGTAAATATTCGTAACTCATGAATAGTAACCCCGACACAAAGATAGAAATTCTACAATAAAATTCATACCAATATTTCGGTATAATGATATATTGAAAGAATAACATTACTTAAATTTATAAACAATTTATTTTAATTGTTTACACTTTACTAATTAATGCATTTAATCATCATAAAATGCCAACTCTTACAATTTCATCATCAATAATCAAAACCCTCATCAAAAATCTGCATATACCTCATATAGGATTTTCAAGCCATAAAATCCTATTTTCCAATTTTCTTTCTTCACAAAACATATTTAATTCATTTACTCATAACTAGACCATTTTTATGAAAAATACCAAATCAGTTCCATAAATATTTCTTTTCTGGGATTTAGCATAATATAGTCCCATAGTGAACATATATTTTTCTCAGAATTTTTAAAAGTCATTTACTATTTTTCATATGGCCAAAATAGCCGAATATTTAGACATTTATCAAAAATTGTACTTTTGTCTAAAAATTCTGAAATTTACAGAGTATACTTCTATCATATACATGTACTCCCAATAAAAATTTCATCAATTTTGGAGTTAACCACAAGGAATTATAAGCTGTTACTTTTAAAATAGTTTTTTCTCATAAAATTCATAACTCTCAATCTATACATCCAAAAATCACCATTTTTGGACACAATCAAGAAAACTCATCAAAATATCATTTCAAATTTTTCCAAATTTTTGAAGATCAGAAAAATTACGAAACTGAAAATCATAACAACCCTTAAAATCCCTTAAAATCCCTTACAATCCCTTACAATCCCTTACCTCAAAAGAGCAGTACTTCTGACTGGAATGCAAAGCGAAGGAAACTTGCACTGAATAGCAACTCTCAAAGTATCTAAATACTCACAAAATATGCTTCATAATATAGAGAGAGAAAGAGAGAGAAAGCTTATGTTTCTGGTGTGATTTTTAATTCTAACTTAGCCCTCTATTTATAGGAAAATTTTGGTAGGTTTGACCTGCAACCTGATGGCTTTACCTGCTACTATTCCCACCCACCACATTTGAAATATAATTCAGCACATTTCTTCACCAACCACAAGTGGGGCCCACCAATTCTAGAATTTTCTACCAAAATGATAAACTCCGAAAATTCAATAATTTCTGAACCAGTCATCTCGTAAAATTCATAAAAATCATACGTTCATTTTTAACGGTTCAAAATTTGTGGACATATACTCAACTTATATATGTATAACATATCCAAAAATTACCACGATCCAACGGTCGGATTAAAAATTATAACCCTCGCAAAATATCTCAAAAACCCTGATTTTTAATACCTCCATTCCGACAAAAATATGGATAAAAATCTCAACATTAACTCCTTCATTTTTTAACCACAAAAATATATCTCTCATTTATATCCACATAAAATAAATATTTTCTTATCATATGAATCAATAATTAATTATTCACAAATAATATTACAGAATCACATTTATGACAACCAGGCCATTCCCAGGAAAGAGGGGCTTTCCAATAAGGATTTCTCCTTACTGGCGCGCAATTAGGTGACCAAACCTCTCCTTAGACAGAACTTTCTAGTCATTGCCAATAATGTTATCTAATAATATTATTCAAATAATATGAATTATTGATCTGATAATGGGAAATACTGTGCAGTGACAATTATTGAACAACAATAATATAAATTTCAACGTAGCAATTATTGAATCAATAAAATAAAATATTGAACAGTAATTACTGTAACAATTATTGAGTAGTGTCTTCTTACGTAAGAATCAATAATTTCAAAAAATACTGTGCAATACCGTGTGCTACTGTGCAATAACGCGTATTACTGTATTTTAACCAGGGGTATTCCAACAGTGTTAACGGTAACAACTACGCCGTTATTTGTAAAAACTTAATTTGTCGTTTTCTTCACCCGACAGTTATTCTGTTATGGGGCCCACAAATAGCTGCGCCGTCGTACGAATATTCCCCGACAGAAAGAATATTCCACGACCAAACGAATATTCCCCGACAACAATGATTATTTTATAACCACTTGCTTATTTTGAAAAAAAAATCATATTTCACCCTTAACTTTAACATTTATCAATTTAACCATTTACTGAATAGTAATTTTAAGAAAAATTGAATACTTTTATTTCATAAAATTCGGGGTCTTACAATTAACATTGTGAGATACTTGACTTATAGGTATCAATCTCTTTTTCACTTAATATGAGAATTATTGCACTCCAAAAAGTGGGGTTTTAAAAAAAAATATCAAAATTATCTATTTAATATTATTTATTTATAATAAATAATACTAGTAATTGTTATGAGGTTGTATTGTACTACAAAAAGTGGGATTAAGATTTCCTCCATTACATCTTTTTTCAATTTTCCCAATACATATTTAGGGACACAATATTACATTTAGTGACAAACAAATATTTGTCACAAATAATTGTACGTGTCGTTGAAAGTGTTGCTAAATATAATATTTGTGTCGCTAAATGTGTATTGAGGAAAAATTGGAGGAGATGTAATAGAGGTGATTCTAATCCCAGAAAGTGAGCCTTCAAAAAAAATAACTTTTAAATTATTTATTTAAAAGTATTTTATATATAATGAGTAATACTAACAATTATTTCTACTATCAAAATAATAAGTATCGTTTAAAGTGTTATGTATTACTACAATAATTATAAAAGTGTTGTTAAGTATATATTTACTTTGATAATATATTTTTATTTTGATAATATTAACAATTATACTTTTATTCTTAATTGATTGAGTTCTGTTATATCACCACTCCTACATTTTTAACTAATGTGTGGTCACGGTAAATGCAAAATTGCCAAATATTGTGATTATTGTGAATGTAAAATTACAAATGTATCTAATAAGATTTACAAAGATGAATGAATTATGTTATTAAAAATATGAAATTAACCCCTAAAATGACCTATTCCAAATATTGGTCACATGTTCTAAGTAAGTAAAAGCCAAATATAAAAATATGTTGCCGACCACAAAAAAACAAAACAAAAAGTATTGGCTACACAAGCTAGTTTTCGTCAAAAGCATTCTCAATTATAAATCTATTAATTTTAAGAAGGCCTAAATATGGATTAATACTTTGATTTTTTATTTTTTTTATTTTAAGAATTTTTAAAATTTTTAACTTTTTTATTACATCTAATTAATAGTGTCACGTTAGAATATTGATGATATAACATCGACACATGACTAAAAAAATACTTATGTGTAATATTGAGTCCCATTTTAATATTTATTCAATTAATTTTTTGTACCAAAAAGGGTAATACAAGACCATTATTATTTTTTTAAAATAAATTTAATGATTATTTTACCCTTTTTGGTATAAAAAATTAAATATATTAATTATTGATGATTATGAAATAAACTTAGAGAATTGATATTTTCACAAGTAAATTTAATAGTTCCACAAGGACCTCTCTCACATAAGGTGAACCCCACTTACTATATATTCATGTGAGGAGGAACCTGTGGAACTATCAAATTTATTTGTGGAAATATCAATTCTCTAAACTTAAGTTCAGGGTTTTAATCTATATTTATGCCTTAATTTTTTATACCAAAAGGGATAAAATTATCATTAATTGATTATTGATGAATATGAAATACCAAGATTTTAATTAGTAGTAGATTTATACATTTTAAAAAGTTATCATTATATTAATTATTGATGATTTTTTAAGTCGAGTTTGTAATATATAAAATTTATTTTAAAAATTAATAATGGTCTTATATTTACTTGTTTAGTATAAATAATTAAAAAAATAAATATTAAAATGAGACTCAATATTATACATATGCATTTTTAGTCACAAATCGCTGCTATGTCATCAATTTTTGACGTGATACTATCAATTAGACGTAATCAGAAAAAATTAAAATTTTAATCCTCTAATCGAAAAAATTGATAAGAAATTCAAAGTGGAAAACAATTAAGAGTTTAATCCTTTAATTAAAAAAATTGAGAAGACCTTCTCCAAAGTGAAAAAAAATTTAAAAGTTCATGTTATTAATCCTATTTTGGCCTAAGAAGGAAAAATATTCATTAGTGTACTTAATTTTATATTGTCTCCTCTATTTTAAATTTTTAAGGTCCATTTGGTAACACTTTACTATTAAATTTTTGTTTCTATTTTTATTTTTTTGAAATAAAAGCAGAAAATAGTATTTGATAACTAACTATTTCTGTTGAAAAAAATGAAAGCAAAAACAACTTTTGTAACAAAAAAAGTAAAAAGAAAATTGTTCTTCAATTTTAGGCAACAAAAGGAGCTTACTATTTCAACTTTAATAAGCTACATGGATCAA